>JAJHZJ010000003.1:5749856-6105731 GCA_023548195.1 Bettongia penicillata ogilbyi
AGAATTTTCTCATTTTTCAGAGCATTTGTAATTTGAACTTTCCTGCAATACAATTTATCTTTCTGATAATTTGGATTGTTTTTCTTAATAATAATCACTAAAAATTTTTATTAGCATTATTAATAATAGCAAATAGCTTGCATTTCTGAAGTACTTAAAAATTTATAAAATGTTTCTTTACAAAATTACCCAAAAGTAGGT
Source organism: Bettongia penicillata ogilbyi (assembly GCA_023548195.1). Lineage (NCBI taxonomy): Eukaryota > Metazoa > Chordata > Mammalia > Diprotodontia > Potoroidae > Bettongia > Bettongia penicillata. The sequence continues at coordinate 5,750,058 of JAJHZJ010000003.1, forward strand.
AGTGAATTATTTCATTTTAGAGAGAAGACTTTGCCAAAGTCTCTTAGTGCTAAGACTGGGACTTGAGTCTAGGTCTTCTGACTCCATTTCAGTTGTCACATTGCTTTCTTGAATTGGTTGGATATTTGTAACTCTCCTGTATTATTCTTCCATACCAAATACTAATTGATGAAAGGCTGGGAATGGAAATGAGAAAGGTAGTAGGGCTTCATATCTTAGTAGATTAAAATAATATCACTCTTAAACACACTATCAGAAAATATGGTAATTTGTGTCTATATGTTTCTAGTGTGGAAATCTTGAGATGTTTGGAAGAAGCTCATTTGGTCAGAGAGTCTAAGGTAGTACCTCAGAGTATTAACTGGATGGCAATATTGAGGCAACTGGGTAGCTCAGTGGGTAAAGTGCTGGTCCTGGAACCAGGAAGATCTGAGTTCAGATGTGACCTCAGACACTTCTAGATGCATGACCCTAGACAAGTCGCTTAACCTCTGTCTGACTCAGTTTCCTCAGCTATAAAATGGGGATAATAATGCCACCTACCTTGCAGAGTTGTAGTGAAGACCAAATGCTCTTAGCACAGTAGCTGGTACCTTCCTTTCCCCTTCTCCTCTTCCTTTTCTCCTCCCCCTCTCCCTCTTCTTACCCTTTTTTTCCCTTCCCTTTCCCCGCATTTGACCCCTTTTCTCTCTTTCTGACCTCTTTTTTAAATTAATATTGTTGATTTAGGAAATAGTCTTGCTTTTTAGGGCATATTGTGCTATTATTATTAGCAGTTCTTAAAGTGGCAGTTTGGTGTAGTGGATAGAGGGTCTGGCACAAAGTTAAGGCTATCTAGTTTTCAGTACCATCTCTGATTTTGTAAATCTAGGCAAGGCTTAAGTGCCTTGTTATATACACCACTGAGAGTTGAATATCTGTTCTGGTAGAGGGAGTTCCTTTACAGAGAAATGTCTACACTAATAAAATCATATCTGGAAAACCAACCAAAACAAGGCAGAAGTTCAATGGTAGTCTTAAACTGTTTACCAAGGGATTATATCTCTTTGACAGATTTAAAAACTGGATACACAATATAGTGATTTTTTTAAAAAAAGTTTGAAGTTAGTGGAATGTACTGGAGTCCCTTAATGCTTCATTTTAAAATAATGTTAGAATCGTAACATAAACTCAGAGCAATGATCCTGGAACTTTTTGAACCTATGATTTCACAGTTGTTATCCTTTGCTTAAAAGTCTTAAACTTTTGTTTGAGTTCCTTCTTTCATGAGGCAAATCTTAAAGGCTGACTGGAAAGAAAGATACAGAGAACTCCAAATAGCGAGAAGAGCAATTGACCAAGTTCATGTACCTTTCCTAATGTTAGTAATAATTGCCATGATGGTGGGAGTTCACATTTTGATAACACTTTAAAGTTGGCAAAGCTTTTGTCTTCTCTTTTTCCAGTTTTCTACAATGCTGTGACATAGGTGGCCCCTAGATGGCATAGTGGATAGCGCACTGCACTTGGAGTCAGGAAGACTCATTTCCATGGCTTCAAATGTGGCATCAGACACTTACTAATTGTGTGACCCTGGGCAAGTCACATAACCCTGTTTGCCTCTGTTTACCATCTGTAAAATAAGCTTGAAAAGGGAATGGCAAACCACTCCCGAATCTTGGCCAAGAAAACCCCAAATGGGGTCATGGGGAATTGGACAGAACCCAAGCAACTCAACAACAGTAACCGCGTGGTGTAGGTGCTGTGGCCATCACGCAACATTGGAGAAGTCATTTGAGGCCTCATCTCCAAACAGCCCCTTCTAGAAAGTTTTGGCTCCTCAGTTTGAGAAACATGGTCCCAATAGAAAATTTACCTCATGGGCATCTTTTGACAGCATTTCTTAAGCACAATTTCTTGAACATAAATATATGTTGAATGAGTGAATACCAGAATGAATACTAAAAATGAACAACTGGAAGATGATTTATGCTATTATGAGATACATGGATATTTCATAGGATTGAGAGCTTACAGGGAGCTTAGAGACCACCCACTCCATCTTCCTCATTTACAGATGAGGAACTGAGGCCAAGAGAAGTTATGTGACATACCCATGGTCACGCTCCTTCTAAGTATCTGAGGTGAGGCTTGAACGCAACCCTTCGTGACTCTAAGTTCACTGCTATATGTCTCTAATAGGAGGCTTGTTTCCAAAGTAAGAGAGTCAATAGTGTGGGATTCATACTTACATAATTATTGCCCTAGATCTGTGGGTTCATTGGTATGGGTACTCCCACCCCTACAAATACTGAAGTTATTCACAAGTATTCATCCGTAATGACTAGTAATAATCACTTCATTAGTAAAATGGCACATACCTTCCAAGATCACTTTTTTTTTGTTCTTTGTTAATCTTTGGCCTTCCTGACAATTAAAATAAGTTGAATCAAGTTACTATGATATCTGTGCATATCATATGTCTGTAGTGGGTCAATGCTTTTGAAAACCTTGCCAGGACTTTTTTTTCCAAACACAGTGGCTTACAATGTCAGCTCTCAGTCTTTGCTGATACAGTGCATACAGATAACACTGTGCCAAATGCATTTATATATTAGCCAAAAGCCAGCCAACCTAATTCATATATCAGGAAACACTTGATTTTATTTTCACTAACAAGGAGTGCCAATCAAGAAACCTATTAAGTTGTGAAACAAAGGTGTTAAATTTAAAAAAAATAATGAAAAGAAAAGCATATTTATCTTTTTCTGGACGCTCACCCATCTAATCAGTTTCATAGTTTTGAACTGACTTCTTTAAATTTACTAACAGAAATATTCAAAAATACACGTCTAATATCCATGAAAAATGAATTTTTTATGAAGTTTTATTAGGGGTAAGTTGTATTTTACTGATTATTATAACTTCAAAACAAGTGGCGTTGCTCTCAATTATTACGCTAAAAGCCTTAACTCAAACTAAGGATGGGGATGTACACGAATGTGTTTCACTTTCTGTACTGGTTCAATCATTTTATTTTCCTCTCTGAGGAAATACAAAAATAGATATTGGATAATTGGGAACTGTAGATAAAATGAACTTGTTAAGCATTCTGTTGCTATATGGTGATGACTTAAATGTTGATAAGCATGTGACAAAAATAGTGCTCTGGTATTCTTGGCTGCAAGCACAGTTTATCTGCCCTGACAAAGAAGTGGCTATCTCTAGCCATAAGTATGTGTTTCTAAAATTAAAATCAAAATTGTATAGAGCCTCCAATGTTATAGAAAAGCTGAGCTTACCTATTTAGATAAATTCATGAGAATGTGAATTTCTCAAAGGACCTAATGGTTAAAATAAAAATGAAATTGTGTTTTTTCCCACCATAAATATAGGAAAGCTCATATTGAGGTAAATGCTACATTGACAGTGTCGTGTGCTTTTGTAGACTGTTCAAATGCATTCTAGTCTTCCTTTTGATTTCCACTTATAGTGATGTTGTTTTTAACAGCAAACCTTATTTTATCCAGTCTCAGTTCAGCAAGAAACTCCTTTCTTAAAAGAAGCTGTGTAGGGGCAACAGAGAATGCAATTACTATTTTAAAACATCATTGTTTTGCTACTGGAAACTTTGATATCTGCACAACCTTGACTTAATTTTAGGAATTGTGGTAATGTGACCTAAAAGGAAAACTTGTTCACCTTATAGTGATCTAAAAGAGAAAACTTGTCCACCTTATATGTCCCCTAAGGTGAAGGATAAAAGAGATTCTTAGGACAGTTTTTATTATAGTTCATCTTTATATAGAAATTAGAGGTTTGCAAAGTTGCTTTTCTTTCATAATTGCCCTGTAACAAAGGTAGGTAATACAAGTCTTTTACTTTACATTTCGCAGAAGAAAATTATTGAATATCACCGAGGTTAAGTCACTTGCCCGTGATCACATAGTAAATATCAGAGCTTGGATTCACGCTTAGGTCTCCTTATACCAAGGCTAATATTCTTTTCATTCCGTCACCATATTTCCTTATGGAATGTTGTTTGATAATTCTTGTTCCATGATAAATTAACCTTATGCATATTCAGAGTAACCCATATTTCTTCTTTATATGGGTGAGTATAATGTAAACTATAATTGATAATGGTTTAGAAACTAATTACTTAAATTATGGCTTAGTGAATAGAGGACTAACTGTGTGACCCTGGGCAAGTCACAGACAAACTTGCCAGTGCACCAATTGCCCCCTTGTTATCTACATCAGAATGGGAAGAAATATTAGCAATTAGTCTAGTTCTCCCCCCACTTTTCTTTTTACACATGAAGAAACTGAGGCTGAGAGGAGTGATTTATCCAGTTTCTCACAACCAGTTAGTGGAAAATGTTTAATTAGAAACCAAGTATTCCAACTCCTGGTTCCTTGTTCTTTATTTACATTGCTTCTATATTGAGTTAGTGTTTTCATATTTCACATGCCTCCTGAATGCTTAGATTATCCGACATAATGTTCAAGTAACAAATGGAAATGACTGTTAGAGTGTAGTCTATTGAATGTTACAGTGTCAAGGAGAAGCACTGCAGAATGGCGGGGAAGGGTGAAGCCTGTGGCTCGCAGATATATTTGGAAGTGTAGCTGTGGCTTCTTGGATCTTTTTTCAGGGAGGAGTTTTCTCCTTACTCAGATGGGAAGGTAGGGAGGATAGGACTCTTAACTCTAGCTAACAAGGAGTGGTTAAGGAACAGGACACAGGGCCCTAGGGAAAGCAACAGGAAGGCATACAGCTAGCATAGCCTTTCTCCAGGCTTGTTAAAGTGATGTAAGAAAAGGCTGTGTGGCTTCTTAAAAAAACACAAATTTTATTTCATTCTTGTTTGATAAATCAGGAAATAAATGGCAGAATAACTTCCCTGATTTCTAACTAAAAGCTTGTTTTTACAAACTAGATAAACATATTCATTCAGTCCATTTTGGCATGTATACATAGCAGGTGTCATAAACATGTATTAAATGGAGCACATGATTTTTGCCTAATATTTTCAGATTTCCAAATAACAGCCCCTTTAAAAATTATTTTATCATTAACCCCACTGAACCATTGATTTGTGATGAATTAAAGAGAAGCAGTTCCTGATATGCCTTCATACTAATGTGGACAATTTAGGTTTGGCATAAAGCAAAGATACCTAACCCTCCACCACCACCCCCCTTTTTTTTGTTCCATGGGTCCCTGTACCATCTGGGAAAGCTAGAGACCCCTACTAAGCATAATTCTTTTTATCTGTGTCTGTCTCGTGGTCTATCTGACAGTCTATCTGCCAACCTGTCTATCTGACTGGTTCTTTCTTCCTAGACCTGGAAATTCCGTGACTATTTATGGGCCTGATCCCAATAGGATTGACACAGAAACATTAATCTGCTCCATGTTTCTGAACTGAGCTGGTTGGAGCCTCCTCAGGCATCCTGGGGCCTCACCATATTGGTGCCAGACTTAGTTCAGACATCTACTTGGCTTTTTGCCTACTGCAGCGAAGAACTCTCAAGCTCCAATGCTCCACTGGCCTTAGCCTCTCCAAGCAGGAGACACTACAAGCCATGGCCGGCTGTAGTATTTCTAAAGGTATAAACTAAAATGAAAAGGATTACAAAGGAATCTAATTATGCTACAATAAGGTTGTTAAAATATATATATATTTTTCAAAAGTCAAACACCTTAGGTTAAGAATCCCAGGTGTAAAGATATAAGACTATAGATTTTGGACTGAAAAAACTTTATATATGTCAGTCCCCTTATTTTATCGGTGTAGAAATTGAGGTCCAGGGATTTTGAGTCGCTCAACCAGAGACTTTCAGGTTGTAAATATTCCGGTTAGGATGCAAACCCTGGTTTTCTGAGAGATATATTGGTTATTTTAAAGCTTTATAAGAAATTTTTGCTTATAATGTTATCCTCTGTGATATATTCCAATTTGTGAAATATTTCCTCCAAGATTTTCTCCATTTGGTTCCCTATTGAGTAGCATCATCTTTTTAAAGGGGAGGGTTCCTTGTTATGTTTGCTGTGCCTACAATAAAGATATAACACATCTCATTTTAGTAGCTCTTTAGCCACATGCGAAATCCAATCACTTAAGTGGATATTTCCAGTGGATTTTTTTTATTCCCTGAACTATAATGTCTTTGAAGTAATTTCTAAGAAATGAGTTCCAAGAGATCTGGAAAGTCTAATTACCACGGAGTGGGGATAATGTGAAAAAGAATGTGCATATTTGAGGGGGGGTGAATACAGACTTAAATTAAGATCTAAATTCTTACATGGAGAAATGCATGCTTCCATTAAATGCATGTAATTGTAATATGCTTATCAATTCAAATGTATGCAGATCTTAACCAAATGAAGTATCAGCTGTGACCTTTTTCATCAATGTTTGTGTTGTAAGGTGTGACACAATGCATGAAAATTGTGAAAAATAATTAGCTATATTATTAAGGTCATGGTTTTCTTTTATAGGTACTCTCCTTACCATTTGGCTGAGAGGGATTGCTTTTTTCCCCCCCAGGTCTTTTATTTATAAAAACAATCAGCAGTCTAGGTGTTCTCCTGGCCCCTTTCCAAATACAATAAAACCCATTATAAATTCCCTTTCTCCTCCATGGGTTTGGTTTTGATGCCGTGGTGCATTATGAACTGTGGTGTATCTCTCTCATTACAATAAGAAAATTGGGTATTATCCCTTTCCCTTTAACATAAAAAAAGAAGAAGAGAGATCATTTAATTTATGAATACATTGCACAGACAGAATGACAAACCCAAGAAACTGGGGGATACAAGACCTTGTTTCTCTCTCTCTCTCTCTCTCTCTCTCTCTCTCTCTCTCTCTCTCTCTCTCTCTCTCTCTCTCTCTCTCTCTCTCTCTCCTCTTCTCTCCCTCTCTCTCCCTATCCCTCCCTCCCTCTCTCTCCCCTCTTCCACAATTATTTTTTCTCTCTCCCTTTTCTCTTTATTTCTTTCATTATTTCATTACTTCTCTCCTCCTCCTCCCATCAGTTTTCTTTATTCCTCTTCCCTTCTACTTCTCCCCTTTTGATCTGATCACTTCTCTATTTCAATCCACCTTTTTCCCCTTTCCATGATCTCTATACTTTCTACTCCCACTTTTTTTTATTGTCTTGTGTTTTCATCTCTCCTCTTCTTTAATTTCCTTGATCCCATTTTCTCTTTCGTTTTAATTTCACATAGTCATGTGTTTCCTAAGAGTGGGTGCTTTAAGATTCCACATACTTAATTACATGTGGAGTTCAAGCCTTGTAGTCAAAGATGAATTAATAAAAACTTAATATCAGGGTGGAGGAATATGAAATAGTTGGCAAAAGGGACAGCAAATTATTTAACATTTTTATTTATAATTTTGCTGATAAAATAGACAGTAGTTTCAAAACTTTTGTTTAACATGGTTCTAGTTTTGTAGGGTAGTTACGTACTTTGTTTTGATTAGAATTTAGTATTTATTGATTAGTCAGAAGAGAAATATATGAATGAAATGAACATGTAAGGGGGATCATATTTTGTCTAGGTTGGAAAAAGAGATCACACAAGGAACACATGGGAAAGCTGAAGTATTTCTTGATTTTATGAAGGTACAGTAAACTGAGGCAGGTGAATTATATTTTTAAAATATATTTTAAAAATTGTAGGTATGACATGATCACAGATTGAGATTTAGAGTGATCTTGGAGTTTATTTAGGTAAGTGATATCAAATTTCAATAGAAAGGAAGGGAAACATTAAACCATACATAAAGATTCTTATGGGCCATATAGAAAAACACATATTAACATTATCTAGATTCTATTGTAGAAGCAACTAGGTGGCTCAGTGGATGAAACACTGGGCCTACAGTCAGGAAAAATTCAAATCTGGCCTCGGATACTAGCTGTGTGATCCTGGGCAAATCATTCCACCTCTGCATCAACTGAAGAAGGAAATGACAAACCATTACCTTTATCAAGAAACTTGGATGGACATTATAATCCACGGTGTCATGAAGAGTCAGGCGCAACTGAACAACAACATGTTTTGTTGTATTTTTATTTATTTTGTTAAATATTTCCCATTTGGAACTTAAACTGGTGCTGGAGGAACTCGAGTGTTGGATATGGGTATCTGACACTGCTGATCTAGGGAAACTCTTTCATTTTACACTTGAGGACCTAGGGAGTTGTGATGACTTGTCCAAGGTCTCACAGCCAGGTCTGACTCTGACTTCTTATCCAGCATTCTTTCCATTATACAAGGTAGAAATATGGAAATATTGTAGAAGAACTTCAATGTAAGAGAACTTAATTCAGCATTAGAGAGATTTTTAAAATAGAGTGTACCATTTTGCTGCTTCTGAACAAGTTAGTACCAGTTTTATTTAAATAAACAAGGATGTAGATTCCCAGTTGCCACCTTTCTAATCATTATTAAGGGTTTTGTTTGGTGCTGATGGATCTTTGGACATTTAGGGACTTGACCTTTTAGGTACTCTACCCCTCCTCCTCTCCATTTCAACTCCTTTCTGAATCTAATAATGCAGCAGTCAAATGATCATGTAATCTTGACTCCATACACATCGTAAAGTAGAAGCACTGAGTAAACCCACAGGTAAGAAAATGAACATTGTCAAGCAATTCTTTCTGGAATGATCTAGACATCTGTAAGGGGATATTTCAGGCAGCTAGGTGCAAAGTGTTATAGTAACAGACCTGGAGTCAAGAAGACTCATCTTCCTGAGTTCAAATCTGGTCTCAGACACTTATTAGCTACGTGACCCATGGCAAGTCACTTTACCTTATTTGCCTTACTTTCCTCATCTGTAAAAAGAACTGGAAAAGGAAATGGCAAACCACTTTACATTTTTTCCAAAAAAACCACAAATGGCATCATGAGTTGAACAGAACTGAACCAGTGGACATTTCACGTAAACTTCATGAAAATAGGATGCCTGTACTAGTGAGTTTCATTCTCTGAATTTGTTTCCCCCAAGTGTCTAGCACAGTGCCAGGCACATCAATAAGTACTTGTTGATTTACTCATCTGCTCTTCTGGACACGTTAATGGGAAAAAATGACTCCACTGCCTTCCTAGGCCCTCCTGTTTGTTTTCCTGGCTGCCTCAAAGTAAGCTAGATGGAAGAAGGCCTCTTCTTCACTTAATATGTTTTCTATCCCCTTTCTTCTTCCTATAATTTTATTTATTTATTTTTTTATGGCTGGCACCAAATGCAGTCAATTTGAGAATACAGGTTGCTTCTTGAATTAGATTCCTAGGACTTGAGAGCTAAAAATGAATCTATAAATTACATAGAGTAATCCCCCCATTTTAAAAATGAGAAGAATGAGGCCTACAGAGAGGACCTGGCTTATATGGATTCCTATAATTACTAAGTAGAAGAATCAGGATTTGAACCTAAGTCTTTTGACTTTAAATTCAGTATGGGCAAAATTTGGGACTTTCTTTGACCCTTCACTACTAAGACATCAAATATTCTAGAGCTGGCATATACATACATACCTACATATATATATATATGTACATATGTTGTTTTTTCTATTTTAAAGAGGAAATACCTCTTATAACTACATAATCACCAGGTTGTTCTTAGGAGTAAGAGAAAGTATTGAAGATTATCAAATATTCACATTAAGATAGTCAATTCAAACCACCTTTAGAAAGTACCAAAAGCAATAGAGAATGAGGTAGCCTGAGGGAAGGTAATGAAGTAGTGATAAAATGTTATTTAATCTGTTCATATGTAAACTATGTGGAGATCTTTAATTAGGAAACTTTTACAGTGAGATAGAGTGGAAACTCAGCCTCCGAGCCAGTACAAGGTGGAATTCAATCTCTGACATATATTGACTCTCTGACCCTGGGCATATAATTTAACCTCTCAGTGCCACAGTTAACTTTCTGGACTATAATGTTCTGAACAATAAATATAATAACAGTAATTAGCATTTACATAGTGACTATATACCAGGCACTGTGCCAAGTGCTTTACAAGCTATCTCACTTGATCCTCCCAGTAACCTTATGAAGTAGGTGCTATTATTATTGTCATTTAAAGTTGAGGAAACTGAGGCAGAGATTAAGTGACTTGCCCAGGGTCACACAACGAGGAGGAATCTAAAGCTGGATTTGAGCTGAGATCTTTCAGGACCAATGCTCTGTCCACTCTTTCCACTATATTGCCTAGCCAAACAGCTGCTGACATGGATTCAGCAGAGAGATTTTTCTTATTGGGAAGCCTCCTACATTAATGAAATGACAGATACAAATCAGACAAAAACAAAGCCAGTATGGTCTTTTTTGGCACCTAGGTGACTAAAAGTAAATAGAGGGCTAGGTTTGGAGTCAGGAAGACCTGGACTCAACTCTGACCACCAGGTACTTAACAAGCAGTATGACACTGGACAAATCATTTAACCTCTGTCTGCCTTTAGTTTCCTCAATTGTAAAATGGGGAAAAAGAACAGCACTTACTTCATAAAATTGTCATGAGGATCAATGAGATAGTATTTGAAAAACACTTAGCACAGTAGGTGCTTTTACCCCATTTGTTTTCTAGGGTACCAAAAAGTTCTGTTTGATATTTTGTACTAAAGTGTCATCCCATAATGTTAGCTGATCCATATTTAAAGAAAGGACAGTGATAACAATTATTTATGATCTAAAGGGAGGAGGAAGACTCTAAATATTATGTGTATGTTTGTAGATCTTAAAAGTTAATCAGAAAGTTTCTGAACCTCTTTCCTAGGGACCTCACTCTACTAAAGTAATGTCTCAAAACGACTGTTCACTTTGAAAGACACTCCAGAAGCACCAAGAGTAATAAATGACTCATGGAAAGCTTGGGGCTTGAACCTATCAGGAAGAAATAACTGAATTCCTAAGAACATAGAATTGTATTCAGTTTTAAGGCTGATGAACACTAGTATTAGGTAGTTTCTATGGATCCTAATAGCCAGAAAGAATTAATGAATGACCAGTTAGTTACAGTCATCACCACCACACCATCATCATCATCATCCTCATCATCGTCTCAGCGATCTACCTTAGCAGATTTAAATGAAAAGAATGCTGGGCTTTGAATCAGAGGATCAGGATTCAACCCCTGCTTGTGATGCTTACTAACGTGTGAACACAGGCAATTTCCCTCCCTCACCTTCCTAAGGATTTCTGGGGTCCTTTTTATTGCCTTCAATTATCCTACGTTTTGTAAAACATCCTTTCATTTTCTAACTCGTCCTTTCACCTCAGTTTCTTCACTTGTAACGTATGATATTCAATGAGATAACGTGTCTCCTTTTTCCGTGGGGAGAAAATTGAGGTTCAGGAATGTTGCATGCCTTTTCCAAGGTGATAAAATTAGCAAATGATAGAACCAGGATTTGAAGTCCAATATTCTAACCCCAAATCCAATGCTGTCTTCATTGCTCTACAGAATAAGCTCCACATCCTCCTGCAGAAGTGTTCCCCTATTGTAGTTGTACCCCGAATACCTAGCATGGTATCTGAGATGTAGTAGGTGCTTAATAAGTATTTCCTGTGTGATTGGCACACTGGCTCACAATGTCTATTGTATAAGTTTTGAACATCTGACTCATAGGATGTTATTCTCTGGGAAAACAGAAGACAATTTCATACTAATGCTAGTCATAAATGACAGAACATTGGAGGTGTATAAGTCAAATCATAATGTTGGATGCCTTTTTCAAATAGTTTAGTTTGTGTTAAGAATCTGGCAGAAGAAAAATTTAACATAAATCTAAACTCTTTAGAAGTCAACTCTTTCTTGTCATTTCTGAAATGGAAAGAAATTAAAACAAACTTCCCACAGTTTAGGGTATTTTTCATTACTGAGCTCATTTTGTGAAAAGAACAAGAATCAAATTCTCTGACCTTGGCCAGGTGTACAATTATTTTGTAAATGAATCAGTGGTGAGTGTTACTTTTTATTGAGGTGGAATTTACAATTAGTTGAAACCTGATAGTTTAAACTTGACCTCGGGTTAAACCACTGTGGGTTAATTTACAAAAATAACACATATCTCTAGGGTCACAGAATGTGTAGTATATGATTTACTAATTCTACACTGTATTTTAAAACACTCCACTTAAAGTTCATTGCTCAAACAGAAATTGTTCTGATAAAAAATAATTCTTGTGTGCAGATTCTCCATCTTATTTCATCATGGAAAATCAAAAATTCCAATGCGGTAAATTAGTATGAAAAGTTCGAAATGACCACTAGGATAGTTAGACTTATATCTTTTTAGATTTTCTATACTTTGTCTAACTTTGTTTGGAAAAATGTACACACTTAAATTCTCTTTACACAAGTTTTAATTTTAATCAGGTGCATGTTGTCAGTTTTTCAGTCATTTTTTGAATCATGTCTGACTCTTTTTAACCCTATTTGGGATTTTCTTGGCTACAGGAGTGGTTTTCCATTTCCTTCTCCAGATCATTTTACAAATGAGAAATCTGAGGCAAACAGGGTTCAGCCACTTGTCCAGGATCACACAGCTAGTAAGTGTCTGAGACCTGACTTGAACTAGGAAGTTAAGTCTTCCTGCACCACCTAGCTTCCCTGTTTGTATAGCTACTCATAATGCATTGCCACTTTTATTTTCCTCCTTGAACTTATTTCTCTGATTAATTAGACCAAGAGATAATTAACAGGTAAACAGCGCTTGTGTCATTGATGAGTTTGGAGAGCTCAGTGAAAACTCGTCAAATTCTTGGGGTGCTGTGGAGACAGCACGCAATGTAGAATCAGAAGAATTAACCTGTTGTCTTAGCCCTGCTACCTATCTCTGCCTGTGTGAACTTGCAAAGACATTTCAGCTCTCTTGAACTCTGTTTCTTTACGTATAACATAAAATATTGGACAGGATCAGGGTGGGGAACCTACTGCCTCGAGGCCAGATGTGAGGACCTAGAGGGCCACATGTGGCCTTGAGTCCACAGATTACCCACACCTGGACTAGGTGATCTCTGAGGTCCCTTCCAACTCCAAATTTATTATCCTAAAATCTGGGGACATACAGAAGCTTTGGATCTTCCAGATGTGGAGGAGGCCTAAGTAAAAATGAAAGATTAGGAATCCATTCATTTATATCTGTCCTTTGTGGTTTTTGGTCTGAGCAGTTATATGCAGGATGTGGTAAATCAGCAGTCTTGGTTCCCGGGTGTGTCCGCCTCTATGAAGCAATAACTTTCTTTAGCTAAAGAAACAAAAAAGGAAGAAAACCTCGAGGGGTTAACCCTATTCCAAGAGAATAACTCTAAGCTATTTGCATTCCTACTGAGAATCTTGGAGCAGATCTGACCCTTTCCAAGTATAAAAGATGTAGAAGTAAATTCTTGGTAGCTGACCTGGATATTTGAATCTAAGACTGATAACACTGCTGTACCAACTAGAATTTGAAACGATTCACCTGAAGCTAGTTTTGTTTAGATAGAGAAACTTGTGTTTGCTTTTTCTCTTGGTTCGGAGAAAACTTGTAGGCTGTATGTATGATAAAGGAAGACAAAAACTCTCATCATTCTTATTGCAATGACTTTGGGTTAACCGGAGAAAATGTTGAACTAGGAATTAGGAGACCTGAGTTTGAGTCTTGGCTCTTGGATTGTTTCACTTTGGTGTGTTCCCTTTTTCTTTCCAGCACTGATTTCTTTTTCTGTAACAGGAAGGATTTTGAGTGACCTTCGAACCTCCTACCAACGCAATAGTCCTATAACATCAGTTAGCATTCATATATGAAACTTTTGAATGAATGGTTGTGACTTAAGTCTGAAGCCTTGTGATGATTAGAAAGGTTTATTTGAAGGAAAGCATTATATAACTCAGATATTCCATTAACATTAGGATTTCAGAAGGGCTGCCCAGCCCTGCAGGATGCTGGAATTCTGACCCTGCTGTGATTCTCCACATAAAAGTAATGAAGAAAGTTTATCAATGACTGAAGTCTTTCTTACTTGGTCAGGGAAAAAAATGCATTGTCAACATTATCATCCTCTGAAGGGGGAAATAAAATGCAGTCCATCCTTATCTCCCTTCTTATTTCTAAGCCTCGTGGAACCTCCTATTGCCCTAGTGTTTTGTCCTTGTGGTTAAGAAATGTAGGCTTACACCTTGCCTCAGATATTAGTAACCTGATTATGAGCTAGTTACTCATCTTGGAAATGTTTTCCTCTTCTCTAAAAGGCAGAAGACAATATTTGCTCTACCTCCTGGCATTGTTGTGTGAGAAGTACTTCCTCATGCTGTATAAATGCATGTAGATAATGATTCTTTTTGGGGAAGGGCCTTTTTAAATTTAAAAAATTGTAATTACATATAAAAGCAATTTTTAACATTCATTTTTTAAAAAGTTTGAGTTCTTGATTTTCTTCTTCCCTTCTCCATCCTTGGGAAAGCAAGAAATTTGATATAGATTATACACCATGCACAGTCATGTGAACACATTTCCACATTATCCACGTTACAAAAGAAAACACAGAGCCTCCCCCCCAAAAAAAAAGAACACCCAGGAAAAATAAAGAAACTTTTTAAAAAAGTATACTTCAATTTACATTCAGAATCAATGAGTTCTTTCCCTGGAGGTGGATTGCATTTTCCATCTTAAATCCTTTGGAATTGTCTTGGATCATTGCATTGCTGAGAATAACTAAGGCATTCACAACTGATCATCTTTCCAGAGTGCTTTTATTGTGTCCGTTCTCCTTGTTCTGGTCACTTCATTTTGCATCAGTTCATATAAATCTTTCCAGTTTTTTTCTGAAATCATTTCCCTTGTTATTTCTTATGACAAAATAGTATTCCATCACAATCATATACTGCAACTTGTTCAGTCATTCCCCACTTGATAGACATCCCCTCAACTTCCAATTCTTTGCCATCACAAAAAAGCTGCTATAAATATTTTTGTATGTATAAACCCTTCCTCCTGACCCTTTTTTGATCTCTTTGGGATATGAACCTAGAGGTGGTATTGCTGGGTCAAAGGGTATGCACAGCTTTATAGCCCTTTGGGCATAGTTCCAGTTGGTACTCTAGAAAGGTTGCACATTTCACAACTCCACCAGCCATGCATTAATGTCCCAATTTTTCCCCATCTCCTCCAACATTTTTCATTTTCATTTTCTGTCATAATAGATAATCTGATAGATTTAACAACAGGTCATTATTCTAAGCTCATTGATTCTATGTTGTTTCTTCTTGGCAAAGGCATAATTTCAATAAGCAATGAAAAACCTAGATAGAGATTTCAAGTTTCTGGCTAGTTTTGACTTTTGTTTGCCTTCTAGGATTTCACTTATCCTCTGCCCCTTCTGAACCTCTCAGCCTCCTTTTATGAGTAGATTTCTGGAAGAGAAAAACACTATTATGTTTTAAATAGTATAATTAGAATTATATAGATATAAAAAGGGATTTATTTTTAGCTACAGAGATATCAATTTTGTAAATAGAGGTAATAATAGCCAGCACTTAGACATTTCTCTGCTTACCTAGCCTGAGTTCCTGCTTTTGTTATCCATATCAATCAAAAGCAAAACTTGATTGTTTTTGAGCCAAAAAAAACTAAAACAAAACCCCATTCTCCCTACATATGAACTTGTTAGCTGCTTCTTCTCTGTGGGCACTGATAACTGTTCAGACTTTAGCCATGTTTTTATTATTCAATTTAGCAAGCAAAGTACTATGTCACACACTGATTAATTGCTAGCATTTATAAAACATTTTAAATTGTGCAAAGTGCTGTACAAACGCCATCAATTTTGATACACAGAACAACCCTTGGAGGAAGACACTATCATTATCCCCATTTTACACATGAGGAAACTGAGGCTAAGAAAGATCAGAGTCATAGAATTAACTGAGCCTGGCTTTGAATCCAAGTCTATCTGACTCAGTTCAGAATCTATCCATGTCAGGGTTTTAAACTTCTTCCACGAGAGACCACTTCAGCATTTTTTAAACTGTGCATCATGAGCCCACATCATCTTGACCCACAGTTTAAGAAGTACACATTCCCACCCTCCACCCCCCACCACTGTGGTCAGAGTAGGGCTCGTGCTGATGAAGTGATACAGCGATGAACATACAAAATTATTTGAAAGAGTAGAATAAAAGCAATATTTCAAAACTGCAAATATCAATTAAAATGACTAATTATTATTGGCATCTTTGTATTATTAGTATCTCAAAGGGTTAATAGCACAAGTATTCTAAAGATATTAATTATAGAGCTGAAAACCAAATTTGTGGCATTGGACAGATTCCTTTTATTAACAGTGTCATAAATTGGTAAGGTATTATACATTATGTATAGACAGTGCAGATTTCATCTAGTAAATACATGATAGGAAGTTTATGAAGAACTCTGTCTTTTTCTAAGCATCTCTATTTTTATTTGAGCTCACATACCTTTGGAATCATACCCATATATTTTCAGTCCTTTGTTAAATTGAAGGACTTCTCAGAATTTCCTTCCTCAATTAATATTTTAAGCACATTATCTGTAGTGTCATTATCATCAGTGGAGAATATTTCAGTCTGTCCTTGCTTTTACTAAGTGTCTCCCACATGTCTACTTTTACTGTCAAGAATTTACTTTCAAGCAGGTAATAGTAAAAATGGGAAAATAACAAGGAAAATGAAAAAAAATCTTCAAATAACATGGTAATAAAAATTCTTCAAACCTAAGACAAAGTTAAGCAATATATTCAAGGACTGCTCCCTTCAAGTTGGTTACGATGAAATGGATTCTGAGTACAACAAAGATTGATAGCCTTCAGACATGTTTATAATGTTTCTATGAATTTTATATTTTTTCCAACCAACAAAGGAGTTTGCCATAAACTAATATAGTTGATTTAAGTCATTCTATCAGTATTATGCTTAAATCTGAATTTATTGGCATGAGGAAGGATATAATATACTTTTCTTATGTGAAAATTCTATGGAACAGCTAGGTGGTAGGGCATGTAGATGGCACAGTGGATAGAGGGCTGGGCCTGAAGTCAGGAAGACTCATCTTCCTGTATGCAAATCTGAACTCAGATACTTATAAGCTGTTGGACATCAGGCAAGTCACTTAACACTAAAATACACCAATTCTATCTAGAATTTAGTAGAAGAGGCTTATAAAGGCAATGTGGTATGGAGGAATGAGTACTGGATTTGGAATTAGAAGACAGATTTAAATTCTGGCTCCCTCACTGTGTGATAATAAGTGATGCATAAATCACCTAAGTTTTCTGGACTCGGTTCCCTTCTTAATAAAATGAAAGGGGATTGAACTAGCTGACCTCAAGGACAATCTATGATCCTGAACCCAAGAGTATTTGGAATAGTAATGCTTTTTGCCAAGTGCCCTCAGCCATCATCGTTGGAAGCAATTCAGGTGGACATGATGCCTTACATAGGTTCCTATAGGTGCTATGTCCACAGTTACTAAATAACTAGAAAAGAAAGTTCTTGTTACTAAAATCCTTGATGCTGTCAAATGGTTCCACATAACAAAGTGATATGATTTTATCAGTGGAAATAACATTAAAGAAGATGCGTTAACATCTGCTTTGCTGCTGTACCATGATGGGACCTTTCTATATGATTTGTAACTGATACTTTCCATATACATTCCCTCCCCGCCCAAAGGTGAGTTCCTTGAATTTGGGGATGGATTGTCTTTTCTATTTTTACCTTCAGTACTCAGTACGGTGCTTTTTACAAACCCAGTGCTTAATAAATACTTCATTCACTTATACATTCATTCTTCTTTTCAAAGGTCTTTTCTAGCTCAAAATCTGTGTTATCATTCTGGTTTTGTCTTCCCTCCAGGCAAACAGAAAAAAAGTTTGCATAAGTTAACTTTTAGTTCAGTTCCTTTGCTATAATACTTTGTCTTAACACGATTAGTTTAAAATTACATGGGGTTAGGGATAAATCAGTAACAAGTAAAACAAAATAGTTCAAATATTGGTATTAAAATATTCTTTAAAATTTTAACGTGAAAAATTATACAAGGGGTGAAAAATGGGCTCTTGTGTGAGAGCCATAAAGAGATAGCAAGAGTATTGAAACAAATTCAGGAAACAGCTAGAATATTAGATGAATTAAATAAAATCCAAAGATTCTAGAGTATGGGGAGAGGGTCAGAATTCGGGATTTTGAGTCAGAGTATCTGAGTTTAAACCTAGCTCTGTTAATTGCTATTTGCATGATCTTGGGGATGTCACCACCTCTTTGGACCTCAGTTTCTTCATTTGTAAAATATGAGAGTTGGACAAGGTGACCTTGAAGTTTCCTTCTAATTCTAAATTCAATGAGTTTGTGATATTTATTTAGAAGAGCAAACCGACTGGTGACATGGTTATTGTCTTGAATTTTATTGAGGCATTTTATTCAGGTGAATTTGCATGATCTTTCCTCTGAGGAGGAAAACATGTTTCTAGGTTATTAGCTCATTTGTCTTGACAATAGCATAGGTCCCGTTTGATGCTATTTTATGAGCAAGAAACTCAAAATTCAATAGGGAGTCTGCTCAGGTAAAAGTCTGTTAACATAAGAAATTCATGGAATTCTCTGTCAATGCTATTTTAAACATTTAAAGGTGTGTTTATTATCATAATTATCCTAAAATTTTGAAAATATTTTTGATGATCTCTTAGCCAAACTGACAGTGATAAATGATGTCTTTTTTAAGATTTTTAATCAGTGTCCAGTGATTAAGTGCCCCCAAATAATCTCATACCTCCAAAATGATTAGGCAAGACTAAAATTGCATGCAGACATTGTATGATCAAGTAAAAGAGTCAAAGAACATTAAAAAATGTTCTTTGAAAATGCAAATGCCTCTGGAACCTGAGAAATTATCCATTTCAATTCTTCCTCCATTTAGGTAACACAGATAACAAATACCAGAGTGAAAAACTGAACCTAGATCTTCTAACTGAATATTGTGCTCATTTTACAAATGTAAAAATGTCTCTTTCCAATGATAAGAGAGCTGTTCAGGTTGGGAAGGATAACTAATACAAAAAATGAAAGAACTGAGCTTCAAAATTACTCGTGGCTAAAAGACAATTCTCTTTTTAAAAAAATTGTTTATTTAAATCTAGTTACCATGAGCCATTTGTCATTGGGAGAATCTTGTGTCCCCACATCTATTCTGCCACGGCACGTTCTGAGGATCTCTTAAATGGCTAGAGCTGTGTGTGAAATCTGGAGGAACAAAAACAGACAGTTTGCTTTGAGGAAGCCCCGCAAATAACTTTGCTTTCAATAAGGATGAATCACCCTGTTCTTCTGGCAGGATTTTTTTAATGGCACGTAATTCACTGCTCTGAGATTGTTTTCATTTGCAGAGGGTAAAATAAGCCCCATGCTCAGAAGGCAGTGAGTTGCTGCTTCATTAAGAAGATGCCTTTTAGTTTTAGTTAAAGTGAAATAATGAGTTTTCAATAAGCTGAATTAAACAGTGGCTTGAAATTCTTTAGACTTTTGCTGCAGTGAGTTTCCCACATCTTCTAAAATATCCAGTAGAAGAGCAGCCTACAGATGGAGTGTTTTTACCTTACTATTTATTTGTCCATGAAAAAACCAAACAACTATTTTTAAGCTTGCATTTGTATGACATTTCATGTTTTACAAGGTACTATTCATAATACATTGCCACATTTGGACCTCCTGGCCTCTCTGTGAAAGTACAAAAAACAACTTAGATTATCACTTGTTTTACATAAGAAGCCCCAACAAATGAAGTCCAAGGGAGTATAGCTATTAAATAGAATTTCTGAGACTCAAACCAATAGTCTTCTACCTATACTGCCGGTGTTGTTTCTACTACCACCTGTTAACTTAGTAGGATATTGTTAGTAGTACATTTGATTTTTTGACTTAACCTAGGAAATTTATGACTGAAAGTTACAAAAACATTATTGTCCGAGAATATCAGTATTTACTGAACAGAAAATGAATACCCCACATTTGTTGCAATCGTTGTATTAGAGGCATTAACTAAACAATGGGAGACTGTTTTTTTCTCTTGCAGTCCTTGATAAATACTGAAGTAAGAGGAAAACAAGAAAGGTATACTGTTCATATTCAATTTTGTTCAAAAATGAAAAAATTTCAAATTGTCGTTTAGAGTGTAAATGTGGTTTAAGGGCCTACTGGATAGGCACTATCTCCTACATCACTTCTTCCACCACAGGAGATAGTGTCTCCTCCAGTGGAGCTGCATAAATGGTTATGTGCTCTTTGGTGCTGCAACACAGCATGAGACATCTTTCCACCTCTCCTGACTCTGTGATCCCATGAGTATGGGAAGAATCCTAAATATCTTAGGAAGAAGAAGAAAGGGGAGTATCTGAATAAATTCAGAATTGCCTGGCATGGAATACTTTGCTAACTTTGCTAGAGGTAACAGCGAACTTCTGAATCTTCTTAAATGGGAACTCCATGGTCAGATTTATGTTTTAGAAAGATAAATTTGGTAGATAGGTAGAGGATGAATTGGAAAGGGAAGAGACTGAGGTGGAGAGATCCATTTAGAGATAATGGATGTAGGATAGAACACTGGGTCTGGAATATGGATGATGATGTAGAAAAGGATATCAAATAAGAATAGTTAGGGAAATAAGAGGAGCAGAACATAGCATCATAAAATTTAGTGAAGAAAGAAGTGTCAAATGCTGCAAAGAGATCAAGAACGATGAGAAATGATCAAAGAGAAGTCATTGGATTGAACAGTAAAGAGATCCGAGGTGATCTTGGAGATGGTATTTTGAATTAAGTGGTGTCATCAAAAACCAAACTGCAACAAGGACTCGAGAAGAGAGTGGGAGGTGAGGAAGTAGAGGCAATGGCTATAGACTACTTGTTCCACAAGTTTAGCAGTGAAAGGGAAGAACAATATAAAAGTGACATTTTGAAAAGCTGGTAAAACCAAGTGAAGGCTCTTTAAGCATGGGGGGTCTAGACATGCTTGTAGAGCATGACTCCAAAGATGGAGTCAGTGAATAAAGAGAAACTGATGAACGGAGAGGCACGATCAAAGGTGGTGACTCTTTGAGGAGACCAGAAGGGAAAGGATCAAGGGCAGAAACAGAGGGATGAGGAGAAATACTACCTTTTCCCTCCAAAACTGGCACAATGAAGATGTCGCAGGCATTTTTGAGGAGCAGAATTGGGTAGAGGAAAGACATGCTGGATAGTCTCAGTTTTCACTAGAAAAACAAGACTAGGTCCTTGATTAAGAGGGAAAGGGAAGAAAATGGTATAGGTGGCTAGGAAAGAGAAGAAGAGCTTTGTGCTAGACATTATGGGATGTCATAGGGAGTCAATCAGGAAGAAGAAAAAGGATTGTTGAATGACAGGAAGGGGTTAATTTGGTTAGGTAATATGAAATTTAAAGTAAACCTAGTCAACAGGATTGTGTGACTCTTCCTTTGTGCCTTTAATGGGAAATGATCCTTCATAGCCTTCATGCTTCTCCTTTGCTCTTATATTCTAATATAATTAATTTAGGAAGGCACATCAGATACCCTCTGCTTGGAAGGTAGCTTCCCTATAGCAAGGATTCTGCTTGTTTCATCAGTCTTTGCAGCCAGCAAAATCTCTTGCTCATAAAGGCATTGAACAAGACTTAGACTGAAATATAGCCTAGGTTTGAATCCAGTGAGATACTTTTTTATTGTAGACCCTGGGGAAGGCACTCATTCTTTCCGATTTCAATTTCCATGTCTTAAAAATGGAGAACATAGTATGCATACATTCACAAAGTTGTTGATAACAAAGAGCTTTATACACTTTAAGTGCTGTAGAAATTGAAGCTGCTATTGACCATTATAGTAGACACACCATTAATTTCTTAAATACCCCTCACCCTCATTCCTGAGGGCTCTGGCCCTGCAAACATCAAACCCTGTGAGGAAAAATAGTGGTGGTGTGAACAAATGTAGAGAAAATAGGAGGAGGGAGGGATAGGTTTTAGGAGAGATGTTACTCCTCAAGAGTCTTGTGGACCCCAGGGCCAATCTTGGACCAAAGCAGATATATGACATGCCTTTTGTGATCTGGAATTGTCATCCAGGGAGCCACCAAAGGTCATATGTAGCTCATCATCTGGGGTAGATGGTAGAATTCCATAACCATGTAGCATTCCTACATAACTAGATGCTGTTGCCCATGCCCCAGGCATTGTGTGTTAGACAATAGGGGGATAGATACAAAAGCGAGATAACTCTTCCCTTAAAGGAGCCCAGTCTATTTCGGGGTTAAAACACAGTCACAGATCAGTAAATACAGGATTTATACAATGTTTACACAAAATAATTTTGGCCAGGATTGGGGATAGTGGCAATAACTTAGGGAAATTAGGAAATTTTATACCAGTTACCTATGTTCTGAGACATTTTGTTGCCCCAAAGAGAATGTTTTTAAAAGTCAAGGTTAGTAAAATTAATTTGATCCCTTTTCTTTTTATAAAATAAAGAACACTGAAGTTGAAATATGTTAAAAATTATTTTGGAGACAGTTTACCAAATATTTGTTAAAAAGAAAGGTATATATCTGCTTAAATTGCCTACCTACAATGAACATTTCAATAAAGCTTCATGTTCCCATTAGATTAAAAAGAGGACTTCAACTCTATTTATCTCTAAAATTCATTTTATTTCAGAAAAAAAGCCAAATAAAGTTGAAGGATAGGATGGTTGGAAAAGTGATGTAAAAAATTTGCAAATGATCATTTTTTGCTTGTCTGTTTTTTCTGTTTCTTTTTTGGTTTCACAAACCAGGAATTTCATCCGACTTAAAGGTAACTCAGACTCCTTTTGTGAATGCTAGTTATCTTAATTTTAAGTGCCTCAAAATCTTCTGTGTCTTTATACTCAGTTTAACTCTACCAATTTCATAGCAAAGAAACTCTCCTGAAAACATTATTACTAGTTCAAAAATGATGTATCTGCTCCCTAATTGGGAACATTATTTCTTTTCTTCCTAAGGGATCTAGAATTTATCAGCTGCCAAAAAAACCAAGGAGACTCACCTTTAATTTCTGGGTTCTTTGTATTATAACACAAAATCCCAGTCAAAGAACGAAGTGGAAACATTCTCCCTAGACTCACATATGTTTGACCTGCAAAAGCAAGTCAGAGGAGCATCTCCTTGTGGTTTAATGGTAATCTACAGTTCACATATCTGTAACCAGACTGCATTTTAATCCGATTTGGGGAATGTGGTATTTTGTTTACTGCCTCTTCTAAGTAGCTATTTTATAAAGCTTTGTTATACAGGAGTTATGTTACATAAAATATTTGCTATTAAAGTCTATGATAAACTTAGAACAAAGAAGCATCTGATACTTTATTGCCTATAACTTCCTGTGTATTTCCCTAAAGATCTAACTAAAAAAGAAATATGTATGTATACCTATATATGTACACATGTGCATATATACATATGGGTAGATACACATGGAATGTGTGTATATGCACACATGCATATATTTAAATGGTACTGACAAAACAAGCTATGAAAACCAGTGGTAGATTTTACATTTAAAGTATTCCTGTTACAATTATCAAACAATGCATTGATTTGCTCTGAAGGATTTAGTGTTCATTTTTATGGTTATCAGTCTCCTATTTCTCTTAGTTTTAGCCTTTCAAAATGGAGACCATTTTTATTCACTTCAATGGAGTAATACATTCTTTGTAGGGGTGAGCAAGACAAATTGATTATTGACAAAATTGGAATACAGACCATAGGAGAATATTTTCAGATCTGAAGATGACAAATCTCTTTTTTTTGGACTGGCATTGGATTAATTCGCCATTCGCATGTCCACCACTCAAGTCAGGGGCCGATACCATCTTTGTGGATTAAACTGTAGAAGTGCCTTAAGGATGATTAACAGATCCCCTCCCAAGGACCAACCACACTGGCTCACATGGAGTGCTTACATATGTATTATTCAAGGTCATTCTGTAACTGGACTATTTTTTAAGTTACAACAAAATGGGAATGACTTGAGGAGTTGGACTTCCATTGAATAGTTGTTTCCATTGTGTCTGACTCTTTGTATCTCCATTTGGGATTTTCTTGGCAAGATGCTGGAGTGGTTTACCATTTCCTTCTCAAGCTCATTTTACAGATGAGGAAACTGAGGTAAACAGGACTTAGTGATCCATTCATGGTCACACAGCTACTACTAAGTATTTGATGCTGGAGTTGCACTCAGATCTTCCTGATTCTAGGACCAACATTCTATCCACTGTGCCAGTTGCCTGTCCAAATTGCCCTTGAATAGGTACACATACCTTCAGTGGGAAAGAGTAAAGAGAAGCAAATTTGGAATCAGAGGAACTGGGGTCAAACCTTCATTCTCTAATTTACTAACTTTAGACAAGTTACTTCATCTTTGGGCCTGGGAGGTTGGAGTCTATGAAGTCTAAGTTCTTGTCACTCTAAGTTGTATGATCTGTAAGAGAAAGCAGTGAATAGTCTGGGACTTGTTTTAGACTCAGGAACATGTGGACCCAATCCCATTTCTGATAATACTAACTCTGTGTCTGTGAGGCAATCATTTTACCTTCAGTGATTCAGGCAGTTAGTAAATTGTGGAGGAGAGGTGGAAAAACATTGGTGGAGAGAGTTTCCATGGAAGGTGAAATCACGTACCTAGAGCAACCCCAGAATTTGGAGCCAGCTCTACTTTGACTGGATGTTTATTTATGGGCTGACCAATCATAGAAGAAAAAAAGAGTCTATGGGATCATGCTGCTGGAATTTAGCAAAGCCGACAGTGCTGAAATTCTCCAAATACAGTACTTTTGAAAATCCTGGGATTAATATTCAGCGATCATTTCCTACTCACTTCCATGAATTATCTTGAGTCAACATTAAAGTGCTTAATTTTCAGAGTAGAGAGAATGTCGGTTAGAGTTCCCTAACTGTTATTGATCATGCCTTTATGCTCTTTTTGAAGTTGCTGGTGTTGTTGTATGTACTTATCCTCTACATTGTAAATGCCTGTATACTGATCTCTGGGGATAATCTAGCCATAACTCTGTCTTAAGGCAGAAAGATGAGCTAATTGACCTTCAAAAATGCTTTCTAGTATTCTTCTAGGAGAGAAAAAACCGTGTTTATTTCCTTTTCCAATAATATCCTATAAATACTTAGATCAGGGATAAAACAGAGTTTATAGAGTGAATTCTACTTCTACTAAGAGTCTATATTGTCCAAAATACTTTGTAATAGTTCAAATCCATCTTCTCAGCTATGGCAGCAGCAGACCCAGTCTTAAACATTGCCACATTCCTAGTCATATTTCTAAAATTTGGATATAATATTATGTGACAAGACAAATCCCTCTGTGATCAGATCAGACCATTTCACTCACCTAGAAAAGTTCAAGTCATCTGGAAGAAAGAGACAAGGGACATGATCTTCCAGAGAGATGGTGAAGAAGATGAAAAGACATGTATTTGATACCTTTCTCTTAAATCAAATGATTTTCCATAGAAAGGAGAGCAAAATATTAATTATTTCATCAGTAAGATCTTTGAAATTGATTTAAGAAGTTGGGAATATAGATTTTATTATGATTTTTATAAAGATACCTATGTGTATAAAGGATGAAATTAGAGAAAATAAATGAATAGGTATAGCTATTGTATTGGTCTAAATATACAATATTTTTGATTATAGGCCATCTCCTTAACATAAGATATCTTTTGAAGAAGAATAAATATGTATGTATATATTGAAAAATAAAATTATATACTTTACTCAGGTCTTAGGTCAGATTTAGGAGAAATGTGTGGTCTATAATCAGACTGATATGCCAGATAATCTAAAATATGTCAGTAGTTAGGTCAATCCAAACTTATGAAATGAAACTATTATTTCTCTGTAGTAGAATCATTAAAATACAAGAATAAAAATAGTAGAGTGCCTTCCCTATAAAGGATGCACAAAATAGCCATATTTAGGCTAATTGATCTTGTGGAATTGGATTGTGATGGCACAGTAAATTATCTTTGTAGAAAAAATTCTAATTATTTGCCTTAGATTTGAACTGAGAGGCAAAATGATATAATAGAGAAATGGCCTTCAGAGTCAGGAATTCTTGGTTTCCAATTATGTTTCTGACACATAGTGGTTTGTGCGAGCCTGAGTGAGTTATATTGTCTCTTAGTACCACAAGAATCTCTCTTGGACTAAATTCATTCAGTCAGCAAGCATTTATTAAGGACCTACTATTTATCAAGGGCTGTGCAAGATGATGAGAAAAACAGTCCCTGTCCTCAAGAAACTTATATGTATGTGCGTGTGCACTTCTGCAAAATGGACACAGAGCAGTCAGTTATGTGCCTTCCATGTTCCAGTTACTATGCCAGGCACTGATAATATCTAAATAAAAGTGACACAGTCCTTGATCTTGTGCAAGTTTACAGTTGCATTTGGAGAGACAACACATCCATAGAGGTATAAACACAATAGATAAAGGGTGACTTTAGGGAGAAGGTATTAACTGCTGTGGAAGATTGGGAAAGGCTTCTAGTAGGAGATAGCATTTGAGCTGAGCCAAATACAATTATAAGTAAATGCCAGATACTTTTTGGGAGAGAGGGCAGTAGCACCTGGAGGCTTGTGGGGAGGAAGACCAGGCTGGCTAGTGAAAAAATCCAGAAATCAGGATTGAATACATTCCAGACATGTACAGAAACATGGAGGCCCAAGATGGAAAATAATGTATAGTGAACAGGTAGTGGATTGGTGGTATGACTTGACTGGAGTGGAAATGAAAGGGACTAATAGGGAAAAAAAAGACTGGAAAGCTATTTGGGAATCTAATTATGAAGGATTTTAAGAGCCAAGAAGTTGAGTTCATATTTTATCCTTGAAGCAAGGGAGAACTACTGGGGTTTTTTGAGTAGGAGACTGACAGGTTCACATCTGTGCTTTAGAAATATCAATTTAGCAGTTGTGTGGAGGATAGCTCAGACAGGGGAGAGATTGGCAGCAGAGACACCAATTAGGAGGCTATTGTAACGGCCCAGGTGAGGGGTGGAGAGTACCTAAATAAGGTTGGTGGTTGAGTGAGTGTAGGCAACAGAAGAGTTAGTTGCTCAGGTGCAAAGATAAAGTGAATCTCCTTGGCAAGAGCTCCCTAACCAAAGATATCACTATTTTTAAAGAGATCTCAAAAACCCCAGATCTCTGCACTTATGCAATATCTCCCCTTGCATATAATCAACACATCATGCTTGCAGTATCTGACATGACATATGTCATGACATATACAGAATACCATTTTATTCCATACTATTGGGATGCTATTGAATATGGATCCAGAGGAAGTACATATGGTGGTGGTGCACTGTTTGATGGTCTGTCCAAGTATTTGTTTCTGAATGGCTTTCATAATACCAATAATAATCCACTATTCACAATTAGATATAGTTCCTATTTTTCAAATGCTTGAGGGATCATTTTCTTTGGTAATTGAGTTCCCCATAGAATTCTACTGCTCTGATTACCCGCTCAGAAAACTAAGCATATTAATTTGAAAAGCTGCATGAGCACATGGCCAGGATAATGGCAACGGAGTAATTGCAAGGAAATCTTTTACAACAGACTTATTTTCATCTAATAAAGCCTTCCCTGATGTTTATACTGCATGCCAAGAATGTGATATGAGATCTGAAATGTATGTGTATTAAAATATTTGTTGAGATAAAGATTAGATGTTACAGAATATGCTTAATAACATGTCTAAAAAATCTTTGGCAAAATCACTACATTTCATGTTTTTTTTCTCCAAATGATGAGCTTAGATCTCTAAGTGGAGTGAAACCACTCATTTGTGCATATTTTCTACACTATAAAAATGAAAGTATTAAACAATACCTTCTATTTTGAAAAGAATAGTAGATACTGACTTTTCCAGAAGGAAGTGATGGACAGCAACCACATCTGCATTGTGATAAATGCATGTTCTTAGGATTTTTTTCACAAAACAATGTTCTCATCAAATAATTCTGGGGTTTTTTATTAGAAGTTAAGTTTCTAGAATGCCAGAAAATGCTGTTTTCTTTGACTTGGCCTACTCTGGAACAATTTCAAGTGTCTCGTCAGGCCCATTGGATAATGAAGAAAAGTATATTTTATTTGGTTGGTATGTCTAATGCCCTAGTGGCTACAGATTTCCTTGGACTTTTTTTTGTATTTTCTTGAACTTTATATAATTATTTACAATGCATGATTAGTATTATTAATATACTTGGAAGCTGTATAATTTCATAATTGGTCATCAAAGAAAATATTTTTATGTTTAAAAAACTTTAATTCCACAAAAGCATATACAAACACCTCATCTCATGGCACAGAAGTGACCCTGAGAAGGCCATGACAGTGGAACAGAAGCTCTGGTAGCTTCTAAAACACTGGGAAGGCTATGGATATAGTCTCATCTACTAAAAGAGTCTGTTTAAGGAAGACGAGTCTAAGTTTGTACAGAAATATTCTAGGAAAGTCATCTGAGGAAGCATGGGGAGTGCTCAGGAATGAAGTTCTGAAGACTCACAGGGTAAAAAAATC
The DNA here is from genome assembly GCA_023548195.1 of Bettongia penicillata ogilbyi. Classification (NCBI taxonomy): domain Eukaryota; kingdom Metazoa; phylum Chordata; class Mammalia; order Diprotodontia; family Potoroidae; genus Bettongia; species Bettongia penicillata. Next base: position 5,778,704 of record JAJHZJ010000003.1, read on the forward strand.
TCAGTTTGGGGGAAAAACATAGGTTATGTCCACAGGAAACTCACCAAACAACTTAGAATTTTAAAAGACATGTATAGAAATGGAAGTAAGTCCAGGTAACAAAAAATGATTATGAGTGTAACATATTCCTGTAAAATAGTCTGAGGGATACTAAAACTTAATAGAAGTTGAGACTGATGAGGGAAGCTACGGAACACAAAGATGTGTACATGGGTGTGTGTCTGTGTGTCTCTTTAACTCTTTTAACTTCTTTGGAGGGGAAAAGGCAAATCAAAGGATGAAGAACTCTACCCGTAGTTGGATTGGGTAGGATAACTGCCAACAAAAGGGGGGAGTTAACTTAATTCTTTTATTTCTACAAAGAAGAATATCTTTTACAGTGGAAGGGATAGAATGATGATAGATAGGGGGGCCAATAACCAAGAAAAGTCAGGAGATAAAAAAGAAATCACTTATCTGCCCTCGGTGAATTACCTGATCCAGATGACCTTCCTCCTAGGGACCTAAAAGAACTGGTTGAGTTACTCTTGGTCATAGCTGAAAGATCCTGGGAAAGGTGCCTCAAGATTAGGGAAGGACAAATGTCCCAATTTTGGGGTAAAAAAAAGAGAAAGAGAATTGTGTTAGCAAATTAGAGGTCAGTGGGCTGAACTCCAGTTCCCAGGAAGATTCTAGACATGGTTCATGAATCTCTAGAAAGAGAAATGTGAATTACAAAGAATCATCATGGCCTCCTCAGAAAAATAAATGATGCCACATTAACCATTTCTTTTGTTGGCAGGATGGCTAAGCAGGTAGATGTTGTTGTACATATTTCACCTAGATTTTGCAAAAGGTTTTGATAGCGAATTTCTTACTATTTTTTTGCGGAGAAGAGAGGGAAATATAATATTTAGTTAGATGGATTTAAAACTGACTGGATGGCCAAAATCACAGCAGTTGTTAATGTTCAGTGTCAACATAGCCAAAAGTCTCCAGTGGAGTACCCTAAGGATCTGTCCTGGCCCAGTGCTACTTAACATTTTTATTAATGACTTTGATAAAGGCACAGATGGTATGCACATCAAATTTACAGATGGTACATATCTGCAAGGGATAGCTAACATAGTAGATAACAGGATTCAAAAGAATTTTGACAGTTTATAGCAGGAGTTCCTCACCTGGGGTCCCAGTATCTACGGACATTTTTTTAGGAAGTTCATAAACATGAATGAAAAAAGTAATGTTTTTTTCCCAACATATCTGGCTTTTATTGTAATCCTTTGTATTTAATTTTAACCACTTAAAAACATTCTAAAAAGGAGTCCATAGACTTCACTAGCCTGCCAAAGGGGTTGATGAGACAGAAAAGATTAAGAACTCCAGATTTAGAGTATTAGAGTAAAACTAATATGATGAAATTCAATAGGGATAAATGTTAATTCTTGTGTTCAGTTAGAAAAAAATCAATTTCATAAGGAGAAGATGGAGAGATGGCAGTTATTCTTAAAAAAATATGTTGAGGTGTTAGTTGATTGCAAGCTTAATATGAGTCAGACCTATTGTGTGGTCTGCACTAAAAGGGGCATCATTTCTAAGGAAATTCACTCTACCTTTGCACCTGAGCAACCAGGATGGACCCACTGTATCCTGCCCATATCCAGAGTATTGTTATTAGGTTTTATAGTGGAAGTGACAGAATGGTGATGGATAGGGGGTCAATAACCAAGGGAAGTCAGGAGATAAAAAGAAATCACTTATCTGCCCTTGGTGAATTACCTGATCCAGATGACCTTCCTCCTCGGGACCTAAAAGAACTGGCCGAAAAAATACAAAAGACCTGTCTCTGAATAACCACAAAAATAACCATAGTAATAAGAAGTAAACAACAGCCATTCAAGACTTTAAAGTTGGCAAAGCACTTAACACTTATTTTATAATGACTGTTTTACAGATGAGGAATCTGAGTCAGACAAAGGTCAAGTGTCTTGCCCAGGGTCACACAGCTTATGGCTAAAGTTGGATTTGAACTCAGGGCTTCCTAATGCCAAGTCTGCAATACCTAACTGCTTCTCTGTGTTTATCAGTTTTCTCCTGCTTAAAATGGAGGGGTTCAGCTAGATAACATCTGATGTTCCTACCTCTAAATTTACATTCTAATGCCACTTTTCCCCACTAAAAGATCAGAAAACTCAATAAAAACATCAAGGTGTATAATTTTGATAAGCTTATTTAATGTAACATCATAGTAATCTATAGATTTCCCATAATTAATTTAAACTCCTTGAAGCTAAAATTAGTTTGTTTTCCCACAAAAATAAAAACCAATCTAACCTACAGAAACACCCCACCCCGAATTTTTGTCTTGTTTCCACCTGTCGAAATATCTTTGTTTAAAATCAAATGTACCCTAAAAGGAAATTGTATGGCATTGCATTTTCCTTCTTCTTTTCTTTTCTTTTTCTTTTGCTAAAGAGTCACCCAATTTATTTCTAGCTACATTTGTATTGAGTTCAGCAACAAGCATGGTTTTGAGTAAACAAATAACTGTGCTCCAATTCTGAGTGGAACTAAATGTCTAACACAAGGAAGATGAATGTGAGAAAGGTCTTACTATAGTAATAACTATATTAGGTATAAATTTCCAAATACAAGTCAATACGCTTTGTTGTTTCTAATTCTGATTTTGCCCAGTTTTTTTTGTACAACCATATTTTTGCATCTTGAAAGCCTAAAGAATGTCTCAAGCATTATTAAAAATAGACCTTTGTTTTGTATTTACAGGAACAAAATTCAAGTTTATATGATTAAGATTACTTTTTGCTCTTTTATATGAACTACTTCATATAGAGCACTTGAGGGAAAAAAATCCCGAAAAGAAAAAATATAAAAATTTTGACATCTCATACTTAAATTCTAATTCATCAGAAATTCTAAGTATGTTAGAAAATGTTACATACATGATGAATAGGTAGATATAAGGGTTAGTTTAATACTGATGTCAAGAGGAAAAAGAAATCCTGATTACTGAATTGGTCATTATGTCTTCTTTTTTAGAAACTTGAAAGACTGAATAAAGTTATGGCAGTCACTATTTTAAGTAACAAAATTGAATTCAGGTATTATGAGGTAACTTCACAAGAATATATTGAGCATTTGGGAATGTCTGTGTGAGTTTTAGAGAGAAAAGAATCATTGGAAAAGTACTCTTTGATGTCAGGATAAACTATTTGGATTTGGGCTATTTACCCTAGTGTATCGCCAAGACAATATTGATTCACAGCACCTGCAGTTACCTACAGTAACTATGAATATGCCAATGTAATTCTGAATCACAAAGTATAATAGACTCTTCATAGAGAAGGCAGAAGAAAAACATTTATTCAAACACCAGAAAGCCAAGTCCCAACACCAGAAAGCCAAATCCGTCATAGCAACAAAGAAATCTACCATAGTAACCAAGAAGTCTATGCTCATTATCAGATTCCACTGAACAAAATGCCCTTCTCTCATTCACAGCCAGCTACCACCTTCCTCTGCTCTTCTCAGCTCTGACTAGTCTGAAAAACTTCCTCTCAACCGCTCCAGCTTCACCTCTTCCTATTTCATCCATTCAGCAAGCTCCTCTCACCACATACTCATGTGACTCAGGCTTCCATGTGACTCAAGCAGGTGACATGGGCCTATTAATGGATAGGAAAGATATTCCCATTAGGCAAATATACATTAAAATACATTAACAACACACCTCATCATCTAACACAATCTTTCAGATAGTAGATTCTTGATAAATTCTTGTTGAATTGAAAAATAAAAGGAAAAAAATACTCATGTTTGTACCACTATTTAATGGCAGAGACAGACCTTGAACTCTGGCTCATGATATCTGCATCTATTGCTATGTATATGTATATATATGTATGTATATATCTATATGAAGATATATAGCTTATATATATATGTATAACTATATATAGCTATAGATATGTTTTTTGTTACAATCTTGAAAATGGGAGAATGTTCCAGAAAAAAAAAACTGAGTTGATAGAGTTGTCATTTGAAGAAAAGTCTTACCTCAAAGAGTTGAGATAAAGTTTAGAAATATTAAGAGCAGTCCTATGATCTCTGTAAGTTTGAATTAGAACTTACATCCAATTCTAAATACTTTTCTTTATGTTTCTTTCCTTTGCAAAACACCAAAATGTTTTGGCCCTGCCCTCAGATTCCCAATAAACTGGAAAACAAGAAATCATTCTTGGGTGGTGGTAGTGGTAATAGTGGTGGTATTCTTCTTCTTCGTCCTCCATTTTTCCTCCTCTCCTTCCTCCTCCTCCTCTCCCCTCTCCTCCTCCTCTACCCCTTCCTCCTCCTTTACCCCCACCACCACTAGTTTTATTTAAAGACTGTTAGGCATAAGGATCATGAAAAAAATACTTTGGATTTTGGTTCCTCGGATGAGGATTAATCTCATGAAAAAAAGTAAAAGACTCTTTAAGAAAAGAACATACTTTGGTTTCATATTTCAGCAGTTTCACATCCTGCTTCTTCTGAATGATCGTGGATAAGTTAACTAACTTCTCAGTGCCCCCAGGCAATACTCTGAATACAAATAATACAAATAGAAGATAAGTCTCTATCTGTAGAGGGAATTTCCATAGAGGGAGTTACCTACCCCAAAGAAATCACAGGTCCAATTAAAAACAAGCAAACAAAAAACCCAAAACTACACACCTAAATGACAGTGATTAAAGCTGAAACTGAACTGGGAAGCTGAAAATAAATTTGTGATCATTTAAATCCCTTACATTAAAAAAATGTAATATGATATATATTTGTACTTATATATATGCACACATATGCATATATGTATACATGTTGATTACTCTGTTACTTTTAAGTGTTTCTCAGTGGAATGAGAGGGCTTGGTATACTAGAATTTGCATCAGAAGATCTGACTTCTGTCTTCATACCTGTTAGGTTCTTCAGGGAAGATACGTTTCTTCCTATTCTTGCATTCCCAATAGCTGTCGAATATAGCATAACAACAAATATACTGAGAAAATAGAGCTTGTTTTTTAATAGGAACAGAACCATGCAGCATTTTGTCTGTTGACAAAGTATTCCATCCTTGCTTGACTCTTCTTGTACATAGGAAGCTCTCATAAATACTTGTTAAATACAATTCCATTATGTTACCTTAAGAAGGACACTTCCTCTTTCTGGTTGTCAGTGTTGTGGTCTCTACAATGAGGGAGTCGTACCAGATTGCCTTTGAAGTCTTTTCATGCTTTGATTTCCTGTGAATTTATGATTTTGTCAATGCATGTCCCATGTAAGAAAAGAAGTTTTCACGTGAACTTGTGAAAAACACCTCCTCAAAATAAGCAGACAGCTTTTACTGGGACTAGGGTGAGAAGAAAACAAAAAGCAATAACCAAAGAGATGGAAAAAAGGGACAGAAAGCAAGTGCCAGCGGACATATTTATATTTTTAAAGTGGAATGGGATGAGTGGAAATACTACTTTCAGAGGTACTTCTTGACAATTCTAATTATGGAAGGAAAGAAGAGAAATTTGTTAGTTCCAGAAATGTGGATTTTGAAAAGAACTAGATGAAAATTGACAGAGGGATGGGTGGGTGGGATTTCAAGTTATGTCTTCAATCAACTGAGTTTTTTCTATAACTCTCCAAACTTCTTGCCTAAGTCTAGCAAATATACTGAGAAAATGGGGTTTGTTTTTCAACAAAAACAGAAAAGCCAGGCTTTTAGCTTTTTGGGAATTATTCTCTTTTAGGAGGAGCATGCTTGCTCAGCTTTTCCTGTGCCAGCCGATGCCTTATACTCCAAACAGCAATTTCACTCAGCATTTTATTGATGAACTACTTTTATCGGAATGCCAGCGGCTATGTGGGCACAGTTCTGAGAAAGGGTGATTTGGAATGTACACATGATCATTTGGGATTCCAAAGTAAATTCACCTGAAAGCTTATTTCATGTGAATGAGAGTTGCCATGAGCTTGATGAGTGCCAGACTGAAGACAGATAACAGGAGGAAGAGGGAGAAAATGCGTATCTGCTTGCCGCAAGGACATAGCCATCAGATTTGATTTAAGGCGACATTGGCGGGGTTAGATGCTCTTTGAAGTTAGAGATTGCTAAATCATTCCCCCAAAAGAAAATATACCTTCTTCTGAGTCCAAAAGGGCATCCTTGTCATTTATGTGTGTTCAAACAGTTGATTTAAAAATAATGATGAAAGTGCAGCATTCTGTAATATATGAAGGAACGATTTATCAAACAAGTTTTCCTTATTTCTGAAATGCCATTGGGGGAAAATAATAATAAAAGGTACAAAAGAAAGAAGTCAGTCTCATGAAATATAGACAGATTTCTCAAGAGGTTCTCTCTTTCTTTTAAGTTATGTATTCATTTTTATGACTCTGGACCCTGATGGCATATACATAAACTACTAGAGCACTGATACCCAAAGGGACCCATATTGGGCTGCCCACTCCCCCACTTCTATCCCTAGCATATCCTTGGTGTATGCATTAAGATGTAAGTTATTAAGATGACTCAATTCAGCTATTGGTCTTGTGTTTCATGAATAAATCTATGTTTAACATCAGTCTGTGTGAAATCAGTTCAAAAACTATTTTTGAAGTATCTATCACACATGTTTCTTGACGTCTGGGACTGTTTATTTCTCCAGTGCCTACCACATAGTCAAACCATCTTTTTCTATATGGATTGTCCATCATAGATAAAATCTTCTCATTCCTCATTCATCTTTCCCTTTTGAAATTCCTAACTGCCTTCAAAACGTAGCTTAGATATTACAATGTCTTTCCAATTCCTTCCCCATTCCTACAAAATTGTTGTATTTTCCCTACCCAACATTGCCTTATTTTGTAATTTTGTGTTTATATTTCCAAGTAGAATAAAAGCTTCTGAGTTTTATGTTTTTGTTCCTCTAGTACAGTGACTTTTTTTGGATTTGGGTTGGGTTGGATCTGTGATTTTATCTCTGGAGGTACTATTAATGTAGCAGTAGAACCTTCTTCCAAAGATGCAGACCAGTATCTTCTTGGAAAGTATAGTCTGAGTGGCCCAGGGCACTGAGAAGGGACTTTGCCTCTAGTCATATTGCTAGCATGTAGGAGAAGTTGAATTTGAACCCATATTTTCTCGACTCCAAGGCTAGGTCTTTCTCTGATATTCCTGTTGGTCTATCATTTGTATACATTAGGTGCTCAATAAATATTGAATGAAATTTTGAAGTCCTATGCATTATTAAGGATATACAAAGACAAAAAATAAGGCCCTTTCTTCTAGGAGCTTACCTTTTACTGAAAGAATGTATTTCTTTTATTAATGAAATATGTTTTGTGTATTTGTTATGATTTTAAGTAAGAATCTGCCATTCACAGGTACTGTCTTTATATCTATGACGCATGTATAACATGTCTTTCTGTACAAGAGTTTGTTCTCAAGAGGAAATTCACTGATTGGTTAAAAGATTTAGATGCCCAGTCTTTTGCATGGAAAAATCTTAGTACAGCTTCGTGAATAACTTGGTGAAATAAATCATAAAAAGTCTACAAAGAAGATAATAATTTCTATATTTAATGGATTATTTTAAAAGTTCTGGAGAAATGCAGACAGATGCAAACCATGCCAGTAGTGGGAAATATTCTATTCTCCAAAATTCTTGTACGATATAGTTCATGTTACCAAATAGTTCATTTTACCATTTAAGTCAATCTATGACCAAACTAGTATCTGCCTCTCCTTTGAATAAATAAGACACTGGAATAATGCAATGTTTCATTGTTATTATGTAGTTCTCACTTTACGCAATTGTTATTTCCATATGTACTTATCATTGTAGAGTAAATAATAAAGTTTAGTCATTTATCTCAAGTCCTGAATTAATATTTGATTGACTCCACATTCCTTTTGGGTTATTCACTTGGAATGAGTGAGAATATATGCTATATGAATTTAAAAAATAGCTAATTTTTCAAGAAGCAGTCCTACTGGTCAGATATGTGTTTCCTCACATAAGACATTCCATGTAATACCTTTATCTCTTTGCTTAGGCTGTCTCCCCTCCCTTGAATGTATTGCTCCTTTCCCATCTTGGTCTTTTAGAATCCTCAGCTCTTTTCAAAGCTCAGTGTGTCACCTCTAACTGGAAGCCTTTTCCAATTCCATCAAACTGCTAGTAAGTCTCACATTTACTTTACATTTATTTTATATATTTAAAAATATATTTATATGTGCATATGTTGTTGGCCCAAAAATGTAAACTCTTGGAAGGCAGGATCTCTTTTGCTTTTGTCTTTGTTCCAGTGAATACCACTGGCATGGCACATTGTAAGTGCTTAATAAATGTCTGTTGATTGGATTTATTGACGTGATATCCAGGATAGTTCAGGATAGAATATTGGGAATAAACCATATCTCGAAGCCAGATCATCTTAGCTGGATTGGAGCTTGTTCTTTGCAATTCATTTTGCGATTTTTATTGTCATAACAGAATGACTTCAGTATGTCCATTTTTCCTTACTTAATTGACCTTCCCCATTAACTTCACTTCCAGTGACCTGAGAAGTAAATATATTTGCATGCTAATTAGTTGTTTACACTCAGTGTCTTTCAGAAGGCTCTCTGCTCTTTAGTTATAGTTCTCGAAGGATTGTCACAAGGTTTTGGCTAATGGATGTGAAAGTTTTGAACACACTTCTAAATAGAATTTAAGATCCTTTGGAGATTTTGGATGGAAGGTCTCTTAGACTCATTTAAAAGAAACTCCATAGTATTATCAGATGAAAGGAAGTTCTTTCAATACATCTTTCTGATGTATTGCCATGATAGCTTCCATCACATGTAAGCTTAGAATCAACTTTTTCCTGCTATCTAAAAATTATTGGTCAGCTCTGATTGTCCTGAGGAGATGCCATTGTAATATATTTAAAACTACTCTAGAGAGTATAAAATACCAGGGAGTACACCTGCCAAAAACAGCGAGGAGATATGTAACCAAAACTACAAAATACAAATAAAATCAGATTGAAATAGTTGGAAAAATATCAGAGAAATATTAATATAACAATATTACAAAATAATCATTTTTATCCAAACTAATGTACATGTTAGGTGCCATCCCAATTATATTCAGAACCAATTGTGCCAGAATAATATAACTAAAAATAGAATTAAGGTCATCAATGAAGAAATATTAAAATGACATTCATCAGAACAATTATGTTTTTAGGATAATGCTTTATAAAATATTTTTGAAAAAAAATCTCCCATCTTTCTAAAGAATTGTAATGATTCCAGAATTAATTTTTACTATCTTTATATTTTCAAACATATTTACTAAATTTATCCATGAAATACTTTATAAATCATTTCAGTTAACTCCGATAATTAGTTTGAGCTGTGACTTTATTTTCCTTTTATTAAAGGGGAGGAGGTAGTGATTGTATAGGTAGTGTTCTATTTAGTGACACATCATTAATTGACAGCCTCCCTTATTTTTTCAGGTCACTCCAAGGAATGTTTATTAATCATTTGCCTTTTGGAGGGTACTCTCTTAGGTAGTTAGAAAAAAATTAATATAAATAAGACAAGGCTAAATCTTTTGAAGAGATTAAACTCTAATAAAGGAGCTAAATCCTACAGTAATAAATATAATACAAAGGCATCTATAACAAGTGATTAAGAGAGGAACAGGGTAGATAGTTTAGTGGAAAGTGTACTGACCTGAAGCCAGGACAGATATAGTTAGGTCTAAATTCTGCCTCCAATATTTACTCACTGCATAACATTGGGCAAATCACTTATTCTCTCTATGCCTCAGTTTTCTGATCCATAAATGAAGGGATTAGAGAAGAATTCTTAGATTCTTTCTGGGTCCAATGCTTCTACAAAGATTTGGCCACTGTATTTAGATATAGACATGAAGAAAAAGGAAAGAGTCCAAAGATAATGCCAAGGTTTTAAACCAACAGAAATAAAGTAGATTTTTGGTTCAAATTTGAATGTGTGAAATTTGACATGTTGGTAGGACTTCCAGGTGAGATATTTAGTAGAAAACTGGAAATATAAGTCTGGTATATGTGAGAGAGGTTAGCATTGAAAAGAGATTCACTTATAGGTAACAGTTGAAACCAAAGAAAGCAGAAAAAGAGGAGTACCTGGGGATAGACAGTGCCTTGGAGAATACCTCTGTTGAAGGATAGAAGGAGGAAGAAGGGAACCTATGCAGAAGGTAGGTGATGGCTTTAGTATGTTGTAGCTAGAGTATATAAAACAAAGAGTAATCAAAAATGGAAATTTATGCATTTAGATGTCCTGAGAAGAGCCTCAAGAGCCCTTGAGCTTCCAACTTATTTAACCTCATAATGATTTAGAAGGGAAAAGTAAATAATAGTGTAATGAAATTTGTAGATGGATTCAAATTAGTAGGTGTTGCAATGACCACTGAGAATGGAGAAATAATGAGATAGACCTAAGAAACAGAACTATTAATAAAGCTGTATTGACAGTGAATCATTGTAGAAAACTAAGACACTGTAAGACTCCTGGAATATAAATTCTTATCACACAGAAGCAAGAAATGGAGAAAATGTCCTTCAGTAAAGGTATTTGTGGGCAATAATAGAATGACAGAGCAAATTCAGTCTAACCTTTTCTTCCTTATCTTTTATATGCAAGACGGTGTGCTAGGTACTGAAACAGGAAAACCAGCACCACCACCACCACCATAATCTCTGTCTTTGTCCTTCTTCCAATAAATTAGACAAAATTATAGCATACATACAATTTGGAATCTTAGAAGTGCATGAGATATAAAAAGAACTAAGAGAATTCACATTATTTAATTCTTTAGATTTAGGTCTACAGTGCCTAGTACAGTACCTAACACCTACAGAATAGGGGCTTAATAAATGATGAATGATGTGTAATGTGATACAAGGGATATTTGAGTTGAGCCTTTTGGATGAATAAAACTTCCACTAATAGGGATGGAGTGGGCATGGCATGGGCAGCATAGAGAAAGACAAGAGTAAAGGCACAGGTGGCAGGAAACTGGAATGTACTTTGGGAATACCAAATGGACAAACAACGGAAACATAGAACATGTAAAAGGGACCCCTCCATCCTGGAAAGGCAGCTTGGGTTCAAATCGTGTAGGGCCTTGAATTTCAAGCCAAAGGGTTTGGCTTCTATCCATCAGGCACAATGAAAATATTTTAAGCTCTGGAATAGTGTAATTAAAGCTATGTTTTAGGATTATGACTGACCTGAATATGTAGGATGGATCTGAGGAGAGTGGGGATAGACTATGGGTATGGGTATTGGGGAAGCTTTTATAGTAGTCTAGGCAGGAGGTTGATAAGGACGTGAACCAGAGTGGTGTTCATATAAAGAGACAGGAAAAGAATATTCAAAAGTAATCACATACAGGACGGCAAGGCAAAGAACAGGCTATGAGCTTGGGGGATAGGGAGAATGGTGGCAACATGAACAGAAAGCCAAAAGGAATCAGTGGGTAATAGTGGGTTGCTGAATTTGCTTTTTGAGATGATGACTGAATTTATACTCAGACAGTGATAGAATCATACAAGTGTTTACTTGGATTTTTATACCAAAAGGTCAATTAACCTTTTATACTTTTTGTTAAAAGTATACGCACATCAACATTGAATCTTATTTTGGTGTCATACTAAAAATATCTTCAGTTTACAAGACTTTAAAATTTAAAAACAAATGTACTCTTTAATGATTTTTTAAAACATGAAAATTTTGTGAACATATGCATAGGCATATATATGTATATATATGTATATATAGATATGGCATTCTAGAAGTTACTACCTAAAATATTATAATAAAGTAAAAAGAAAAAGAAAGATAAGGCCTGAAGCTATGATTTCATTGATTTAGTAAATTTCCAGATGAGGAAAGTTCCTCCACCAGCCCTGGTCAACCTCTTTTCCACAACTCTAGTCTTAGAGAATTGCCTGAACTGCTTGAAGTTTAAGAACCTTGCCCAAAGTCTCAAAATTTCATGCATCATACCAAAGACAAAGGGGGGGGGAGGGAAAAACATGAGGTTAAATATTAAGAAAGAGGCTCTAATGGTAAGAGCAAAGTGATTGTTTCCCTTTGAAACAGTAAGCTATGTCTTGCCCATGTTATTATCATAGTGATACTATCAAGTTTTCAATTCTTGCCAGTGAACCAAATTTTTTGCTACAGATTTCTATACAAGTTAATTAATCTGAAATTTAAAAGTAGGTGAAGTCAAATGATAAAGAATAAAATTTCTTTCATACATTTTATTATTATTAAAATCTAAACGATCTCTGTGGTTTCTAATGTTTGAAAAGTTGTTATTTAGTCATTTTTAATCGTGTGATTTTCGTGATTCATTTTGAGATTTCTTGGCAAAGGTAATAGAGTGGTTTTGTTATTTTTTCTCCAGCTCATTTTACAAATGAGGAACTGAGGTAAATAGGGCTAAGTGACTTGTCTAGGGTCACACTGCTATTAAGTATTTGAGACTGGATTTGAACTCACAAAGATGACATGGCACTGTATCCACTGCACCATCTGACTGCCCCAATATTTGAAGAGTTATTTAAATTGTTTCAGTTTCAATCACTCCATTTTATGTATAAAATTTTTAAAAGTCTTCATGAATTTTTCATTAATGAAAATTTTAGTGAACCTCTTGTATGTGGTTTGTGATTTTTCCTTCATTCTTTAAGAGGATCATGACGTCAGTGAGACGATGATATGACTTGCAGGTGAATTGACTTTGAATGAGGGAGAGCTGTGAAAGTCACCAGTCTCACTTTCTCCTCCAGAGTCATCTGGATCCAATGGCCAGATATAGACCAGGATGACTGGAGATGGCCCAGGATGCATTGGATCATAGCCTCTTCTTTCCCTTGCCATCCTGTATGTGATTACTTCCAAATATTTTCCTGTCTCTCTTTATTTCTAGGAACACCACCAAAGACATTGGCCTTTTCAAGTTAATGTCTTTTTGAGTTCTCATTTTAAGTATGTCAGCACCTATTCCCTGAATAGGCCTCTTTAAGAAGTGCGTTGAGGGATGACTCCTTTAATAAAAAGGAAAAATGCATATGGGAAGGGAAGACTCTCAGGGTTGCTGGCCTAAAGAGTAAGCATTTCTGTAACAGTTATACAATGTAAATCAGGAACTTTTGAAGTCACCAAGTTGGCCCTGTGGTCCATGAGTTTTTTCTTAGGGATAATAATAGAGTAACATGTATTCTTAGGGATAATACTAGAGTAACATTTTTAAACTTCGACTCTTTATTAGAACAGAATAGTGACCAAATTATATGATGATCTGTTAAGCACTAATTATCAACAAATTTGTTTTCCCGTTACAGAAAAAAACATATTTTTGAATTTATTCTTCAATATGGCCTCTACTTAATTTCTTCCTTTTGAAGCTGAATTTAAAAAAATAATGTTTATGTAGCACTTTAAGGCTTTCCAGACACTTTATATATGTTATCTCATATAACACTCACAATAACTATTTGTGATAAGTGCTATTTTTATCCCCGTTTTACTGATGACAAAACTGAGTCACAAAGATTAAATGACTTAATCTCTGAAAGTCATACAACTAAATCTCTGAGGCTGAGACTGGACTCATTTCTGCCTGACTCCAAGTACTTTAATCAATATGACAAAAGAGTTTGCATTTGAGTTTCCAGTTTCACCAGGAGCTTATATAAATTCTTGTGATCCCGGTCTACTTAATAGTTTCTAAGAGAGGCAAACCTAAATTTTGAAAGAAAAATCTTATATGGAAAAGAAAAAAAACTAAATGCCTTTATTTCTCCATTTTACACATCTTTAGATTGTCTACTTCTTCAAGTAGTAATATGCAAGCTTAACTCTGATATGCCTGCCACATCATAAGTCCTCAATGAGTGCTTGTTGACAGATGATATATTGATGTATTGTTTTTGTTTTTCCTGTTCTGAAAAAGAAAACTGAAATAAAACTTCCATTTTAAGAATGATAAAACTTCTGTTCAAAACTATAAAATGTTGTAAACTGAAAAAATAAAGATTTTTGCTAAATTTCAGAACATTTCCTCCAAGTTGAATTATTTGGATGCTTTTTTTCCAAAACTAAACTTTTCCCAGACCTTTTATCTCGGCTTTCAAGTATACTCTGTTTTAATTGATTACAGGAAACCTTGAAAATGTGAAAGAAGCAGTTTGTTTAATTCATTTGAGGGAATGATCTCCATCTTGTGTCTATCGACTTCTCTTTTGCACCTGTGGTGAGCTTGGAATGCATGATACAGCACTGACATTATCTTCTTAGTTAAAAGCAATCTCCTGCTTTAGCTTTAATTAAAAAAATGAACGAGGCTGGGACCCTCTACTCAATTTAAAGAGGTTCTGTTTAACGTATTCACACATTTCCCTGCTGTTTGCTATCTTCTCTATTAGAAAAGCTATTCAATTTCTAACAGAGATAATTAATCACTGCAATGGAAAAAAAGGATGGGTGGAAGGAAGGAGACAAGAATTAGTTCTTTATAGGTATTAGAATTTCTTTAATATTTGAATAGTCACATATGTCATTTGGCAACTTGTTTTTAAAAACATAATTTCCTTAGGATTGAATTTCCTTTATGTTTGATATTTCTATTACCATATTTTCATTGCAAAGGATGTTGGCATAAAAGATGCTACATCAATCTGTTAATGTGCTGAAGAATGAGAGGTGTTGGAACTGTTATTAGTTAAGTAGGTGAAGGTAAAGTTATAATAAAAATGCCTTCACATCTCCAAAATGTTCTTTTTCAGGACACTGGAAATATTGAACTGATTTAATTTCACAATCTAAAATCATTTTTTGAAAGACTCTTGAGGATCAGGACTCTGTGTTTTTAACCCCGATGGCACTTAGCATCTCATTGACTTTCAAAGATCTAAATTTCCTCCATGTTTCTACCAATTCTGAAGGAGAAGATCACAAACCTTTCACATGGGCTCATTGCCTTTCTGAGTTACTATGTTAACTTAAGTTGGCCTATGTATAAAGGGGACTTGTTTCATTGAGGTTCGTGGAGAGTAACATTACAGTGAGGTCCCATGTAATCACCATCTTTCCAAGCGTAAGCCAAGATGATGTTTTTGTTGACTGGGCCCTTTTTTGTCTTAAGGTCTTACTTTTGTTAAATCTTGAGGTATAAAATACAGTGTGTATTGATACAGTCTCCTACTAATGGGTTGCTGTGCATTATTCATGGGGCAATAATCATAGTAGACATTTCTCATGTGTATAGGAAATCCAAACATATTTCATCTCCTCCTCTTCCTTAGCATCTCAGCTCCTATTCAATGTGGGATAATGTCTCTAGTTTCTTTAAAAGGTCAGGGACCGAGTTCCAAAGCTCTGTTATGGACATTAGACATACAAACAAGGATGTGTGTGGCTGGCAGATTTTGCATTTATTAGGCACAGAGATGTACATAAGAAGGCAAAGGACTACAGTAAGGAGGTATATGAATTCTACTTAGATTTTGTTAGAAGTAGAGAGAGTGTCTCCTGTAACTCACCAGGAAGGAAGGAGGCTAGCAGCAAGGGTGCCATAGTTGAGTTAGGGTTTGAGGGGTTTGAGCAAGTCTACATAGAGGACAGTGAAAAGATGAACACCACACAAACTTAGCAGCTCAAACCTCCCCAATATGTTAGTCGACTTGTTAATCTTTGATTGTTCCATCTGTTACAATTACCACCATCCTACAGCAGCAGTTCATCAGAGTCCCAGAGAAAGGTGGAGTGGAGTAGGTGGAAGACATCCAAGATTGGACACATATATTTGTTTATGCCCTCCACTTTATTGAAATGCTATGCAATATGGCCAAGTTAAGAAAAATCATCAAAATAGTGGGGACAGAAACTGTAGCCATGTGTAATATTTGACACTTCAGTGACAATGCTGCTGGGCACTGGTCTAAGAGTTCAGGGTTGCATTAAAAAACAAGGAAAAAACAAAATCTTTACCTAACTGTCATTGAATGACCAAAACTTGGATGCTCAAATAGGAGCCGATTTAAGGTCCTTGTATTCCTGAGTCAGGAGGAGTAATATAAGATCGTGTGTGTGTGTGTGTGTGTGTGTGTGTGTGTGTGTGTGTGTGAGAGAGAGAGAGAGAGAGAGAGAGAGAGAGAGAGAGAGAGAGACAGACAGACAGACAGACAGAGAGACAGAGTCAGAGAGGCAGAAAGAGAGAGAGACAGAGGAGGAAGGAAGGAAGGAAGGAAGGAAGGAAGGAAGGAAGGAAGGAAGGAAGGAAGGAAGGAAGGAAGGAAGGAAGGAAGGAAGGAAGGAAGGAAGGAAGGAAGGAAAGGAGGGAGGGAGGGAGGGAGGGAGGGAGGAAGGAAGGAAGGAAGGAAGGAAGGAAGGAAGGAAGGAAGGAAGGAAGGAAGAAGGGAGGGAGAAAGAGAAAGAAGGAAATGACAAAAGCTACAAGACAAAAGCTACTTTTAGAAGTTCCAGATCCTAGGAAGATATATTATTAGTTCAAAAATTATGGAGAATATAAGCTGAGGAGGGAATACCTAATTAGAAGTAGTAGGAGGCTGTAGAATGAACTACATTTCTGGGGTCTGAGAATTGTCCCTGGAGACCCTGCCCTGTCAGAATAGACTTTTCATTAAAGACTGGGGAGAAGGAAAACTTGTCTTGCCTAGTGGTTGAAGGAGACAGCTAAGAGAAGACATGTTTTAGGTTGGACAAAACAGTTCTATGTAAGTGTACTTTGTAATAATTTGTTTACCTAGACATAGAGAGTATTGTGATTTCACATAGTACTCTAGTGAAATGGAAATCAAACTCTTAAGTGCTAGACTGTTTGATGATAACTTAGATAATTCACTGTAAGAAGAAGTGGGGTATAGTAGAAAAGACACTCAGTTGGATATCAGATAAACTGGATTACCTACAGGTCTGTGTTGTTCACTGATTAATGGATGACCCAAGGAAAGTCATATGGCCCCTCTGAGTTTTTGTTTTCTAATTACAAATTGGGGATAATAACATTTGAACACTCACTTGAGTTGTTAGGAAGAAAGCTCCTTTTGAAAATGTAAAGATATTAGTATCAGTGAGCTGCTGCAGTCCAGTGTTTAGGGTCTAAAGCAAGAGTGGGGAACCTGCTGCCTCAAGGGCACATGTTGCCTTCTAGGTCCTTGGGTGTAGTGTAAAAAGCCTACCTCCCCTAGAAAAAACTCAACCCCCTCACTTTTTAATTCTGAGAATCCTGCTTTCTTTAACGTGTTATGGATTTTTAATGTGTCATTTTTTTTTAAATTTCTCTTTCCACCCAAAAAAACCCCTCCCTTTTAAGAAAGTAGTAAAGTTAAACAAAACAGAATGGGATTTTATGCTTCACCCTTCATGAAGTACATTTATCAGTAGTCCATTGGATTCATGATGGATCTAAATACTGATGTCTTTAAATCTTGTATTCTTTTACAGTATTTGGATATTGTTTTCTGGTTTTCCTTACATTGATCTTGACCTGTCTATGACATTAGACACTATTATCCTTTCCTCTTTGGTACACTTTTCTTTCCAGGTTGTGGTGACGTTAATCGCTCTTGGTTCTCGTATCTCTTTGAACTCTTCTTCTTTGTCTCCTTTGCTTGATTATTATTTTGTGTGTGCCTGCTAACCTTTGGAATCTAATAAGGCTCTTTCCTGGCCTCTCTTCTTTTCTCCTTCTGTTCTATTTCACTTGAAGATCACGCCGCCGCCCAAAGTTTCAATTATGATCTAAATGTGATGAATCTCAGATTCCTCATCCAGCTATAATCTTTCTCCCAGTGTCAAGTTTCATAATCCAACTGCCTATTAGTCATCTAGAGTTAGATGTCTCCTAGCTATCTTCAATTCAGTGTGTCCAAAACTAATCTTATTATCTTACCCTGCCCCCTAACCTACTACTGTTTTCAACTTCCTTATCTCTGTTGAGGGTGCCTGCAATCTGTTTGTCAGCCTCAACTGTTCAGTTTCTGTCACTTCACATTTCCAATTTATTCTCAGTTCCTTTGTTTCTTCTTTATAACATTTTTCATATATACATTTCCTCTCCTCTAACACTACAATAACCCCAGTGTCCCTCATTACTTTATATCTGGATTATTGAAGTAGTCTGCTAGTTTGTCTCCCCACCTCATGTCTCTCCCTGCTCCAGTCTATAGTCCATCCACCTCTCGGTTGATCCATTTTTTCTGTTTTTTTATGAATTTGCAGGGCATGAGTTAAACTTGCTTCATAATTTTATGTAGAACAACTGTGTATTTTATCTTTTCCTTGTCTGGTTAAGTATTTTTTCTTTAGATGAAATTTTGAATGATATATCCTTGTTTCCTCTTTTTTTTAAAAAAAAAATGAAGTGACAGATGATATTTTATATTCAGAAACAGATTTGGAGTTTGCTGTGGTATATGGTATAGTGTGCTGATCTACACCAATTTTATTCCCAACTGCTTTCTTACAATTAAAAAAAAGTCTAGTTGCAAATGGGATTTTTCCCATAGTAGGTTGTGTTTCAAGGTTTATCAAACATTACATTACTGTTCTTGATCATTTTGGGATCTTTTAAATTACATTTATTCACTGATTCTAATTTTTAAATTGTTACCAAATTGTTTTCATAGATATTACCAAACTTTGGCATTTTTTTTAATAAAAATTTATTTATTTAACTTTTTACATTCATTTTCACAAAATTTTGGGTTCCAAATTTTTTCCCCTTTTATCCCCTCCCCCCACCCCAATACACCGAGCAATTTAATTTTCCCTATCACCAAACTGCCCTCTCTTCTATCATCCCTCCCTTCTCTTATCCCCATCTTCTCTTTTGTCCTGTAGGGCCAGATGACTTTCTATTCCCCATTGACTGTATTACTTATTTCCTAGTAGCAAGAACAATAGTAAACAGTTGTTCCTAAAACTTTGAGTTCCAAATTCTCCCCATCCCTCCCTCCCCACCCATTCCCTTTGGGAAGGCAGGCAATACAATATAGGCCATATCTGTGTAGTTTTGCTAATGACTTCCATAATAGTCATGTTGTGTAAGACTAGCTGTATTTCCCTCCATCCTATCCTGCCCCCCATTGTTTCTATTCTGTGTTTTGATCCTGTCCCTCCCCGAATGTTGACTTCAAATTGCTCCCTCCTCCCATTGCCCTCCTTCCACCATCACCCCCACCCTGCTTATCTCCTTCTCCCCTACTTTCCTGTATTGTAAGGTAGGTTTTCATACCAAAATGAGTGTTCATTTTATTCCTTCCTTTAGTCAAATGTGATGAGGGTAAACTTCTTGTTTTTTTCTCAGCTCTCCTCTTTTTCCCTCCACTAAAAAGTCTCCTGCTTGCCTCTTGAATGAGATATAATTTACCCCATTCCATTTCACCCTTTTTCCTCCCACTGCATTTCTCTCTCACCATTTACCTTAATTTCTTTTAAGATATGGTCCCATCCTATTCAATTCACTCTGTGCTCTCTGTTTCTGTGTGTGTGTGTGTGTGCATGTGTGTATGTGTGTGGGTGTACATGCATGTCGGTGTGTGTGTGTACGTCTGTGTGTGGTCACACCAACTACCCAGATACTGAAAAGTTTTAAGAGTTACAAATATTGTCTTTTCCATGTAGGAATGTAAACAGTTCACTTTTGGTAAGTCCCTTATGACTTCTCTTTGCTGTTTACTTTTTCATGCTTCTCATTCTTGTGTTTGAAAGTCAAATTTTCTTTTCAGCTCTGGTCAAGAATGCTTGAAAGTTCTCTGTTTCATTGAAAGACCATATTTTCCCCTGAAGTATTATACTCAGTTTTGCTGAGTATAATATAAGGAACTATAATCCTAGTTCCTTTGACTTCTGGAATATTCTATTCCACGCCCTTTGATCCCTTAATATAGAAGCTGCTAGATCTTGAGTTATCCTGATTGTATTTCCACAATACTGGAATTGTTTCTTTTTAGCTGCTTGCAATATTTTCTCCTTCACCTGGGAATTCTGGAATTTGGCCACAATGTTCCTAGGAGTTTCTCTTTTTGGATCTCTTTCAGCTGGTGATCAATGGATTCTTTCAATACTTATTTTGCCCTCTGGTTGTAGAATATCAGGGCAGTTTTCCTTGACAATTTCATGGAAGATGATGTCTAGGCTCTTTTTTTTGATCATGACTTTCAGGTAGTCCCATGATTTTTAAATTGTCTTTCCTGGATCTGTTTTCCAGGTCAGTTGTTTTTCCAATGAGATATTTAACATTTTCTTCTACCTTTTCATTCTTTTGGTTTTGTTTTGTGATTTCTTGGTTTCTCAGAAAGTCATTAGACTCCATCTGTTCCATTCTAATTTTGAGTGAACTATTATCTTCAGTGAGCTTTTGAACCTCTTTTTCCATCTGGCTAATTCTGCTTTTGAAAGCATTCTTCTCCTCATTGGCTTTTTGAACCTCTTTTGCCAATTGAGTGAGCCTATTTTTCAAGGTGTTATTTTCTTCAGCATTTTTTTGGGTCTCTTTTACCAAGGCATTGACCCATTTTTCATGCTTTTCTTGCATGTCTCTCATTTCTCTTCCCAGTTTTTCCTCCACCTGTCTAACTTGATTTTCAAAATCCTTTTTGAGCTCTTCCATGGCCTGAGTCCACCAGACATCCACCTGGGATGTCTGGGATGCAGAGGCCCCGACCTCCACATCTTTCCCTGATGGTAAGAATAGTTCCTCGTCATCAGAATTGAAAGGTGGGAACATCTGCACCCCATCAAAGTAGCTCTCTATGGTCTTATTTTGCTTCTTTATTCTGGGCATTTTCCCAGCCAGTTACTTGACTTCTGAGATTCCTCTGCACCCCTGCCTAGATCCGCCCAGCTAGTGCTTGGGGTCTGAGATTCAAATGGGCTTTCCATGGCAGGCAGGGCTGCTATTCAATGTGAGCTTAAGTTCTGGTGCTTAGGTGGGGGCAGGGCTGTCTCCCAGGCTCAGTTCCCTCAGGGGCTTTATGCAGAGACCTTCAGTAGTGGGGCGGGTTGGGACAGGGCCACCTCCCAGGCTCAGTTCCCTCAGGGGGTTTATGCAGAGACTTTTGGTAATGGCCCTGAACTTCTGCCTGCTGGTCCAGGAGTCCTGTGGGCCACCGCTCCTGCCTCTGCCACTCCCTCTCCCACTGCCTCCCGAGGGGGCCCGAGTCACGGAGACACCCCACTTCCCTCTCGGCCAGCCCAGAAGTCTCTCTCACTGACCTGTAGCGTCTGTGGGCGGAGGGACCTTCCTGCTCCCGGAGATTCCGTCCCTGAAGCCTGCTTGGATCTGCTCCCCTGGGGCTGTAGCCAGGGCAGCTCAGGGGTGGGCTCTGCTTTCCAGGGCGCGACTGACCCTGGGGACGGCTCTCCAAGGCTCTCTGGAACAGAAATCTCTTCCATTGTGTTTCTGTGCTCCTTGCAGTGCTTCAGAATTTGTGGGGAGTTCTTCTTGCAGAAAATATATGGGCTGTGGGTTCAGAGCTAGCATACGTGAGTCTTTTTACTCCGCCATCTTGGCTCCACCCCTCCAAACTGTGGCATTTTTATCATAGAGATTGACCTCTAATCCAAGCCAGTGCTTATGTGGAATATAAGAGATTAAAAACATATAAGGTAAAGAAAATGAAGATAAATCATCACTAGATTTTCATAGAGTTATCAGAGCCTTCTTAGCATGTTTTGTAGTCCCTCCTTATTGTCCCTAAAAATAGCTTTGATAAATATGTCTCATTTCATTCTCCTGAGATGCCATCCCCAAATGCCATAAACATGTCTTGAATAATAACTTTGTAATTATCAGTTGTCAACATGATAATATTTGTATAAATGAAAATGTAAATTACAAAAAATAGTATCAGTATTAATATTTGTGGTGATAACAGAAGGTAGATTTTTAATTTCAGATAGCATGAAGTATTTTGTAATAAACACAGAAAATTCTTTATGAACATTTTAAAAAACTGTTGCCTAGCAACCAAGGTGGTTTATATGATGACTTCTAATAGGTACCAAGGTAGGTAAATGTATCCTTACTAAATGAATCATTTATATTATTATTTTAAATACATTTTTACTTATATTATCTGTTTCTTACATTATCAAAATATACCATGTGCCTCGCCTGTGACCCCTCCCAGAAAGTAGTCCCATATGACAGTGCTTTTTTAAGAGGAAAAAGAAAGGGGAAAAAAAATCAGCATAACAAGTCCTGAAAACATATATGGTGTGTAACACCTGTGAATCTGGTAGGTTGGTCATATTTTAGTATACCTGTTCATTTTAGTGCCGTTGTAGCTTTATCATTTTGTTACATTTCTCTCTTTTTTGGTATGTTATTCTTTTCATTTAAATCAATGTTTTCTTAGCTCTACTTACTGCACTCTGCATCAGTTCATATAGATTTTTCCATGCTTCTATGTATTTATCATGCATATATGATGGCATCATGCAATTTCTTGTGGCATAGTAATATTCCATTACATTCATGTACCACAGTTTGTTTAGCTATTTCCCCCTAAAATAGGCATCTACTTTGTTTCCAGTTGGGGTTATTATAAAAATATTGCTATAAATATTTTGGAGTATACTGAGGGTTTTTCCTTACCAATGGCCTCTTGGAGTATGAGCTTAATAATGGAGTTTCTGATTCAACAGGTATGACCATTTAATCATGTTATTTGCATAAATCCAAATCTCTTTCCAAAGTGCTTACATCATTTCGTATCTCTACCAGAAATGCATTAATGTATGCATCCTTCCAGAAGCCCTCCAACACGGAGGGTTGCCATTTTTTTATCCTCTTTGCCAATTTTTAGGGTGTCAGTTAAAGTCTCTGGTATGTTTTGATTTACATTTTTCTTTTTAGTGATTTGGGGCATTTTTATATGGTTGGGAATACTTTGAAGCTCTGTGTTTTTTCATATCCCTTAACTTACTAACTATTGTGGAATGGCTGTTAGCTATCAAGGATACCTAGATGTTATCTGAAGAACCCAAAGCAACAAGATTTTCTCCACTTGACCACTTCTCTTCTTACGTTAGATGCATTAATGTTGTCCATGGAGTAGTTTTCTAGTTTTAAATTCCTTCTTTTGCTGTAAATATACTCTGTTATGTTGATTTTGTTAAGATGGACCTATTCCCACTGACTCTTTCCCTTCACCCCTATCCCCTCTTCTTATTTGATAAACCCCTTCTCCTTCCCTTCAGCTAATCCACTTAGTTTTGAAATTTCACTTTTGATGCCCCTTTCCAAATATTTTTCTTTCTTTTTATTCCTCATCTTCTCTTTCTGTTTACTTTAGACTCTCATTTTCCTGATTAATAACTCTTATAATTATCTCTCTTTTTCCTTTGTATTCTTGATGATATCACAGCTTCTGTGGTATACTTTCGAGTGGTCTCCATCCCTGGACTACCCTATTCTACTGTTTCTCATTTCCTAAGAAATGCTAGTTAATGATGATGACTATGATAATACCTAATTTTTAGGTCTTTCACTTTTTAAATAGTACTTTCTCTGTAATCGACACATTATACATGCTCTTTAAAATTATTATCTGTTTTGATCCTTACAATAACTGTAGGAGGCAGATGCTATCATTATCCTTATTTTAAAGACTAGGCAACTGAGGCAAACAGGTTAAAAGACTTGCCCAGGATCAAACAAATCAGCGTCTGAGACTTGATTTGAACTCAAATTTTCTATCCATTCTACCTAGTATTGCTCCTTAGTAAGGCCACTTCCCACTATGTTCCTGATTATATAGCCCATCACTGATCTCCCTCCGTGTGCCCACATTTGCTGGAAATCTCTATTTCCATGGTCTTTCATTGCTCTAGGGGCCCTTTGCCCCCGTAGATTTTAATTGTCCAACAACCCTCCCCCCAAACCCCCACAGGCTTTTCAAGCACCAACTCCCTTATACCTCATCCAGCATAAAGTCCTTATCTCCCTACACTAATCATCTTTCTTCATCCACAGGAACACTATCAGTGGAACTCCCTCTCATTGCCAAAGTAAGGAGTCTTCACTTTTCCTATCCTTTCTGTCTTCCCTTTGCCTCACTCATTCCGCTGTAGGATCTGCTCTTTCTGGGACTTGGTCACTTTTCCCTCCTTGTTAGCACTTGATTTGTTCTCAGTCTTATCTCATTTCTCTTTATCCCCCTACTTTCCTAATCCCTTTTATGCACCCTCCCATGTTTTAAAGTAGTTCCAAAAAAGAAACATTCCTTTGTAGGCAGGGTGTTGCCTAGTTCCCTCCATAAAGCCCCTGTTAGCTCTCCCAGATTTCCACCTTCACCACTGCCTAATTGTGTGCATTTAGAAAGAAGTCTTTATTGGTATTCCTGTTGTCACTCTGTGGGGTTATTTTTCTTGTCTGTTGCATTGATTTGCTCCTCCTACATTTCTCTTTGAGTGTTTGAGAGGCCAATAGTCTCATAGGTTCTGAAAAACATTTCAAATACTTTTTTAAAATTTTTGAGCATTTATCTTTGGTCCAATATGGTAGCATATTCGTCTCATTCCACCGGGTCTTCTCTCTGTTTCAAGAGTTCAGTCATTTTTCTTTTTCTTTCTTTTCTTTCTTTCACTTTTTTTGTTTCACTTTCTTTGTTTCATTCTCTTTTGTTTCTTCCTTCCTTCCTTTCCAGTACTTTTTCATTGATGCTTGAACTCATTTACTAGTTCTCAAGGTCACATTTTCTTTTGTTTACTACATTTCCTACTGATTTATCTGTTTATGTTCAAGGTCGTTTGAGTTTTCTTCTTTTGAAGTCTTTGCTACTTTCATTCTCCCTGACCTGTGCCTTATTTTTTACTCACTTCCTGACTCCCTCCCTTCTGATCATAGCTTTCTTAGGTGGCAAGATTTCAAAGTATCTCAACCTTGTCCCACAACATTCATTTCACAAGTCACCAGCCTAGGTCTCTGCCCCACCCAACTGATTTTTCTATCATCAGAACTAGTACCAGGATGCTGTGCTCTTTCCCTTAGGGTTGGTGGAGTTCTGCACACTGTTCCATCCTAGTGAGATGTCCCACTCCCTTAACTCCTCAGTTCCCTGGCCTACTTTCAGATCCTACATTTGTCTGCTCTGATGCTTCTACATTGCAGTCTCTGGTTCACTTTTGCTTCCAAAAGGCTATGGCCAAGCTGGAGATTGACTGTAAAACTTGGGAAAGAGGAGTGGATGGTATATGGAAGTGAGGATGGATATAAACCTGTGTAATGTCTTTGTATCTCCTAGTACAGCCTTGCTGCCAGTAGTACAGGAGATGAGGGAAGGATGCTCAATGGGCCCAGAGTCAGTGAACATCAGCTCCTCAGTTTGGAGTGATTTTTCTTAAACCTTCTTTGGGATTCTAAATATGTTACTAGAAGTTCTCGAAGTTATTTGGCCTACTGCCTCCTTTAAAGAAATTACTCAGCACTCCCCTGTAAAGCCACTTTCTTTAGCCCTTTAGTGTTTATTTTAAATCTGTATCATCTCAAACTACTACCACCATGCCTTCACCCCCCTAAACATTCCAGCATTCTGCAGGGGCTGTATCACCCACTGTGGGAATGAATGTGACCTACACAATGGAAATAGCTGATGTTGCTTTATTTTTGATGCATAATATATGTTTTGGAGGGGTGTGAGGAGCTATGTGAATGTACATGCATGTGTGTGACTGTGTATAAATAAAAATATGCATATAACATATTTTTCATATATATAATATACATACATACATATAATATTTGTTGAATTTGTAGGCTTGAAAAGATTTAGTAATCTATATTTCACATGACTCATGGTTGTGTTGTAAAATATTTCCTTATATTATGCAAAAAGATGAATCTTCTGATATAAATAGGCTGTACTATTTTTGAGATTTCTCATTCCTATTAGTCAGTGGGACCCTCAAAAGATGTTATACATCGTCTTGTTATAAAAAGTGAACGGTTAAGAGGTGTGGAAAAATAAACCATCAGCAATCATATCATGCCAGTATATAGGCTACCAGTGGATTTCTTTTTTATTGAGGAAATTTATTTTTAAAAAATCACATTATCCCACTGTATCAATTGCCTGAGGGGAATATGGTTTTTATGAAGTTAAAATTCAGATTAGAATCCTTTGTCCTCCTCTTTAACATATGTTGACTCACTGACAAATTCTTCATGATATTAAATAAATCTGTTATTTAATTGAGGGAATACATGTGGATAGTGAAATTCTAATGTGATAATTGAGTCTCTTTCAGAAGCATGTTTCTAGACATGAAAATTATATGATTGAATTTCATTAAATTCTCAGGTCTTTCTATTTATTTAAACAGCTTTCTGTCACTGAGATAAATGTGGTCTTTTCATCTAATACTCTTTTTTTTCAGTTCAATAATTACAAGTAAATATGACTGATATTAATGATATAATTTAAACCTAGCCATATATTATATTTGGTTTCTTTTGGAAATATTAGCTGGTTATCCTAAATTAAATGAATTTATAGTACACATAAACTATGTGGGATTTTAGATGTAAAGTTAATGTCTGCTACTTACAGTTTCTGAGATTGATTTTTGTGTTGGTAACATTATTGTTCTTATATGTAATGTAAGATTGGTAATTTCTTCTTTGCCTTTTTAAAGTCATTCTTCCTCAAGTATGTAGGATATTTTTCCTCCTTTAAATGTCTTGAGAATTATTCCCTCATTGACCTCAAAATGCTGTCAATTCAATAAGGATCCCATCTATAGTTCTTTTTTTCAAGGAATTTTGAGTGATTTTGACAAGCACTTGGGAGCAATGTTTTCTGCAAGGTGGTTTCTATTTTCTCATTTACTTTGTGAGGTACTGGGATATTAGACTCCAAATATGATGTTTTCCTTGTGGAAGAAGAAACAAATTTGTTATAGAAATCCAGGCAGATCTTTGCCACTTTAGTGTGTTCATTTGTAAGTTTCAACCTTAAATGCCCTCAGGATAATTTTTCTTATTTATCTCTCTCACCAAATTTTCTGTGCACTTGGTTGTCCCTTTCTTAATCTTCCACCAGTCTCTCCCATAATATTTTGCAAATATGGTTATTTTGTAAAACATGATTGCCATCCTTCCCCTTGGAAAGATTAAGTATTTTCTGGGTGAGATAATTTCTAGGTTCTTTTGATTTCTTTTCTGTTTATTGGTTTATATTATTTATCTTTCCTTAGGAAACAATAATATTTTGTAAAAATATCTATTTCTTTATCTACTGTATTTTTGGTATCAATAATTTATCAAAAGATCAGATTAGAGTTGCTTAACTTATTGCACATTTTTCTCATTTTCATTCTTTATAAATATATATATATATATTCCTTTTTTCTTTTCTCTCAGTATTCAGACTCCACACACATGATTCAGAAATGACTCCCACATTTATAACAAATTATTCCCTCTCTAGTGGAATGTCATAAATTTTATTTTCCTGTAATATATTTTCTCATCAACTTGAATCTTCTCAAAAAAAGTATTTGTAGTGCGGTTTAGACATACTAACAGCAACAGCTTTTATATAATACTTTAAGGTTTTCAAAGAGCTTTAAAAATATTATTTCATTTGTATCCTTATAACAACCTTAGGATATGCATGATATTATAAAATTATGTGCACTTTGTAGATAAGGAAACTGAGGGAGATAGCAAGTAAGTAATCTGTCTAGATTTACACAGCTTGGAACTGTCTGATATCAGATCTGACAACTGAGCTTGGGTATTATTGACTCCAAGCTCTGTCCACTCCATCACCTAGCTACTCCTGTGTAGTATATAATACTTTGTCTTCTCTGATTTCTTAGATCTGAACTATATTTTCTATCATATTTTTTTTTACCCTTTACCTTCCAACTTTTGAAATAAAATCATGAAAAATTAATTCATGTGGATTTAAGTGGGAAGTTCTTACAAATTTCTTCATTGAATTTCTTCCCATTATAATGTTCTTCAAGGAACATTTGTACAACAACTTCAGTTGTCTTCATAGTAATCTTCTTGACAATTCTTATATATACATTGCAGAAAGGACTGGTCAGTTATTTAATGAAAAGATATTTCTTCTTGCGTTAGTTATATCTCTATCATCTATCTATTATCTCTATCTATCATTTATCTATATCTATCTATTATCTACCTATTTATCTTTCTATCATCTGTTATCTCTGTCTCTAGTCAGATTTCTTTCTAAACCTTACTAATATATAGAAGTTAGATCCTGAGATTTTGAAAAATGGAGAGATCAATTTAAGTAGAGGAGGGTCATGGAAGGCAGTAGCACTTAAATTTAGCCTTGAAGAAAAACAAATTTTAGTGAGCTCAGTTTGGGAAGGGGTCCTTTGCAATAATGGAGATTACTATAGGTAAATATAGCATAATAGGAAAATGAGAAGATGAAGGAACAGCAAGTTGTCCAGTTTGAAGGGGATGTTAGGGAGGGGAGTAGAACAAGTTGGAAAGGTCAATGGATTATGTAGATGATAAACCTCACAAATTGTATTATAATATTAGTCCTAATTTCATTTACCCACATCCAGTATTCCTCATCCTAGTAATCTGGAACTGATGTTACTGACAGTGGTTACTATTTTTTGTGTAAGACATTAGTGTGGGACCAGTTCAGTGTTAACATTTCTAGAACATACATGTAAAAATTGGTCTTTGATTTGTGGCTGTAGCTTTTGTTCTAGAAATTGGAACTCTTAGACATTGAAAATGTCCTGAGGAGTGTTACGTGATTATGTGCCAAGTTTCTTCCCAGTTGGCCATAGCCATCCCATGCTGCTTGCAGCTGAGGTTCAGAGCAATCCTTGACTATTTATTCTGTGCTCTCTGTTTGGAGTATTTCTACTTCAGCTCAGTGTATGGAAATTTTATGAGTATTCTTCACATATTTCCTGTGTACCTTTATAGTATTGTGATGATCATTGCTTTAATGAATCATTCATATGGATGATTAAAGAAGATATTTAATTAAAGGACATATAATTGTGGGCCATTTATATCTGAATGTTGAAATATGGTTTTTAAAAAGACCAACAAAATAGTCCAATAATATCACATGAGAAGGACTCTATTAAAAGAAACAGGTGTTTTCTAATTCTTACTTTGTCATTGACTAATTTTGACCTTGGACAAATCCTTTAATTTTGTGTTCTTTTAATTTTCTTTTCCATCATAATAAGGGCTATTCCAAAGAAAAACTTTGAATATCTATATCTATATATGTATATATTCATGTAAATTATTCATCCGTGACAAACAGTATCTGAACACATCCACTATACAAGAACAACAAAAAAATAATAAAATAAACCTTTCAATGAATCTTAAGAATTCCTAGGAATGAGATTTGATTGACATAATGATGGAAAGAGTAATTAATTAGTATCTATCTAATAATGTGTGGGAAAGGTGATTATAGTTCTTTAAGAAAATTTAAAGTTTTTAGATGAGGGTACACCTAAACTAAATGCTTTTATATGTATCACAGTGCTAAATTGAGTGGAATACTATTTGCCCTAAGTAGAAAAGGACATTTAAAAAACAAACAGAATTCAAGGTTTTACGTAAGATCACTCTGTTAGTATAACAGGTCAAATTGGGGGGCAAAATGAGTTTTTTAAAATTATGTTCATCTTTTTCAATCATGTAGAATTGTTGGGATTTCTTTGGTATTCTTTAAAAAATATGTTTTCAGCATAATAGTTTATATATGTTGATGGATGGCACTAAGCCCTTGAAGTAAGCATGCATATATATGAATCATTATTTGTTATCTTTACAAAACATGTAGATATTTAGAATCTAAATAAAGGTCAATCAAACCACTTACTTACATTAAAGTCAGAATATGATAGCCTGAAATCTAAATATAAGGTAATTCTGTATATTTCAAATGAATACTCTTATCATGAAAATGAGTTTTTAGGGTTATTGGTGTCACTCAACCCTTAAAACAGAATGTAGAAACTAGAATCCATAGATAGATTTCATGGTGTCCATGAACTTGGATGATGAAAAATACATCTTTTTAAATTAACTTCAATCTGAAATTTGACACTTCTTTCAAATGTGAATTTAAAAAAATAATATTTTCTTGGAAATGGTCTACTGGATTCATCAGACTATTAAAGGCATCCACGACACATGAAACTGTGGAGAACATTAGATTTTAGCTTTCTGTTGTCATATGACTCCTCTATGTTCTTTGTTATTCATATAAATATAGATAAATTTATTACAATAAAAGAAACATTGTGACAACTTTTCAGCTTTGAAATAGTGCTACTTGTTTTATTCACTTAACTGGAAGACAGGGTCATGTTTTCAATAAGTTGCAATAACACTGAATGAACAGATTTTAACCATACCTTATATGATTTTCATGTTTGTGGTAGGTGAACAACTTTTTTTTTCTACCACATGGACAATGTTTTTTACCACAATGGCTTAAAATGGTCAAATCCAAACAAAAATGGATCTTTTAAAAAATTGACATGATTCTACCATTTAAGATCCATAATTTTATACTATATTCATAGATGTTAAGAATTTAGAAGATAATTTATATTTCTTTTTTTATTACATAAAGAATATTCAGCTTTCTGAGTCTTGAGTATGAGATAAATAAAAGTTTATAAGCTGTTGTTACTAACGAAATTTTAAGAAAACAGATAAGCACATGAATCTGAACTTTTAAAGTTAAATTAGAATGCTAGGAAAAAAAAGAAGAGGTTGACAGCAATGGATGTTAGGACATAAATTTATTCAGAAATTGGACAGTTTTTACCAGCCAGGCAAGTTACGACATGAAGTTTAATAAATATTGAATAAAATAAGGAAGAAATGTGAATTTGATGAAGTTTGCAGGCAATTAGAGCAATTTATTTCACTATTAACATGACAAGTTCTAAATGGAAATCAGCTATGGATGAAAATCCAGTTTTATTGCCTGGTATTCTCATTGCCATGCAATTAAATAATGAAATGGGGAGGGGGGCACGAAAGTGGGGGTGTACACGCTGGCTGCCCTGGCAAGGCAACCATCCATCATACCCTAGCTTGCTGCCATTGCAATGTTCAGATAGTTTATTTGTGTGTGGACATATGTTCATTGGAGGCTGGTTGTATGTATGTGTGTGTGTTTTCCATAAGAAAGGTTACTTCCCAAATGGATAAAAGTCTATATTCCTTCTGTTGAAAATAGCAACAGCAGTTAAGTAGAGGACTTTGTCCAGGCAGTTGAGGTGGATTTTTTATGATTGTATTGAAGTGCAAACATATCAGAGCACTATCATATATGGAAAGAGTCGTTCTTATAACAGTGTGATTTCTTATAACATTTTAAAATAGACATGGAGTTAAAAATGGTAATATGTACAAACATACACACAAAAATATGCACTCTTAGACATCCAGACACACAGCTTGGTTGCTTATGGACAAGCAGCCAAAGTAAAATAGTTTAGACATTTGGCAGATTTGTAGGCACAGTACTAGGTCCAAAAGAAATAGTTTTCATAATAACTGAGTGTACTTTAGGCTATTTTAAAACTATGCTATTTTTTCTGTGTTAAATTTTGAATTTCCAATGCATATGCTACTTATTCTGTGTGCTTATTCTGTCACTTATAGATTCATCTGGAAAACTAGCAAAATTTTTAAACTATAATGAAAGCAAATGTGGTCTCTTTTGATTACATATGTATGTCTATTCATGACAATACAATGTAATATCTGATAGGTTTTTAAAAATTGGTTTATTACTTCAAATACAATTAAAGAGGTCATGAATTTTAAATTTTTTTACTCCCTGGCCTTTAAAATATTGAGGTATAATGAGGGCCACCATCAGAGAGTTTAAAGACTGGAGGTTGGTTATTTATTTTGATTGTTTTTCAGGTAGTCTCTGTTATTAGAGAAAATTTATAATTTTATTATGAGTCCGTGGAGTATTACCAACCATATCACCAGTGATAACCCTAAATATTTCTAAGCATTTTGATTTTTTAGACTCTTGTAAGGTACATTCAAGGAAAATAGAATATAGATTTTCTAAGTAGGTGTGTTCAGTTAAAAATGATCAATGCTTAGAAGCTATTTCCAGACTGATTGTCATATATGTAGGTTAAAGTAGTCTCAAACAAAAACATAAACAATCGTTTATTAATCGCCTACTAATATGCTAAGCAATAGAGGCACAAAGACAAAAATTTAATAGTAACTGTTTTCAAACATCTTACCCTTTTTTGGAGAAAGCAACATGTACTAACATTAGTATATACAGAGTAAATATGAAATAAAGACAAAGGAAGTTTTGAGAAGGTAGGCCCTAGTAGCTGCAGAAATTATCTTTTAATTACTTATTTAATTAGTTTAAATATCTTTACTTC
Source organism: Bettongia penicillata ogilbyi (assembly GCA_023548195.1). Classification (NCBI taxonomy): domain Eukaryota; kingdom Metazoa; phylum Chordata; class Mammalia; order Diprotodontia; family Potoroidae; genus Bettongia; species Bettongia penicillata. The sequence continues at coordinate 5,811,225 of JAJHZJ010000003.1, forward strand.
CTGTTGAAGAAGAAGTTTGACCTGGGTTTTGAAGACAGTGTGGGATTTTACCACTTAGAAAGAAGGCGGTGGCCATACCCTCTAGATAGGGCACAGTGATTTCAAAGTCACAGAGATAAGACATGCAATGTGGCATATGAGGAAGTGAGAGGAGGCTACCTTGGTTAGACCATAGAGAAAAAGGGGATAATGGAAATAGTTTGTGATGAGTTTAAAAATCCAAACAGAGGAGTTTATATTTTAATCCTAGAAACAATAGGAAACCATTAGAGTAGTGGCATGGTCAGACCTACGCTTAAGGAAAATCACTTTGGCACCTGTGTGGATGAGAAATTGTAGTGTGCAGAGAAGTGAGGGAGACTGATTAGGAGGTCATTGACATGGGGATACAGAAGACTCTGTGGAAAGAAGACAAATATTCATGTTTATGGGTATTCTAATTTTGGTATTTTATCTATCAAAATAAAGCTATTTCCTACAAAATACTTTCCTGATATCTTCTGAATCTGACATGTTTGGCATAGTTTCAAGTTTGGATGAATTTAGAAAAAAAAACAGCAACCAAATTTACCATTTCCAGACTTTTAAGAAATAGAACAAATCAGCTTTTTTAAGCATTAGCAAAAATAGAAAGCAATATCAGGGGGATGTTTCTCCAAATGCAGATTAACAGTTCCTATGCTTTCAAATGATAATTCTTCCTTCTTTGGAGATTGAATTTCCAAACTGCTTTAGTTTTTTTTTTTTTTTTTCTTTTAAGTTAATGAAGAAGGACTGTTCTGAAAAAAGCAAGACGTACTTAGTCAAATACTCTTGAATATTTTGTTTTATTCCTGCGTTCTTGCAGGTTTCACTCATCCAAAAAAAGATGATCAGACCTAACTCTATTTTGTCTCTAGCATGGAACTCCTCTAAAAGGTTAGAGAATATTCCAGGATGATTTGGTACTTGGGTTATACTTTATATTGGATTTTCCCCATGATGCATCTAAATACTTGAATCACCCACAACAAATATCTTTTGGTCTCACCAAGTTATTGCTGTAGATGTTTTTTTGTCTTTTACTGTCAAACTTCTAGATAGAGTTGTCTAGTCTCCCTGCATTTGATTTCTCACTGTCTATGTAGGACTCAACACTTTACAATTCTTTTAAGGAACCTGACATTTTATTGAAGATTAAAGACCTCTTTCAGTGCTTCCTCTTCCTGAAATTTGATGATTCTGTTTTTATCTGTTCACACCCTCCTTGACCTTTTCACATTATGTCTTTGATAACCTCTCTTTCTTTGAATTATGTGACAATATGTCTATCGCTCCATTACTGCCATTTCAACCTACTTCTCTGTCTGTTTTGCTGCTGCATCTTTCTCGTTCCTCCTCTTAAATTTGAGCATCCCAAGGCTGAGATGACTTGGGGTTAATAGAAATTTCATCAGTGTGGAAATTTGACTTCTTTGTAATTGGGATAATGTGACTGGGGTATAATTGTTTTCAAGGTTTTGAAGGGTGCTCACAGGGAAGAAGTGATAGAGATGGTATTTTTAGCCCTAGAACTACAATAGAATGCAAATTCCTTGGGGGCAGCAATGATTTTGATAGGATTTGATTTTGTGGTAGCAATGACAATATGTGGGTCTGATGTCTGTATGCTTCTGTTGACACTACTAGGCTGCCTCAGAACATCTGTCTGATGATACGAGACTGCATTGATTTCATCTTAGTTTTTTGACAGTTGTGTCTTGAATTGCAGAAGATACACCTAGGTTTCATTGATATTTGTTTGTTTTTTTTTTAATTTTGTGGGTTTTTTAGAATGAACAATACTTCAAAGCAATGCACAAAATTCAGAGTCCTGAAAGGATACACTTCAGTAAGAATGAGACATAATGCATTGTGTGTTGGTGCAGTGAACTTGAGGCCTTCAATGCAATATAAATGCATCCAGGCATCACTGTTTGTGTTGGGAAGGTAGTCTGGTCAGGTAGTAAGTACTCAAACCTTTATGCTCCCGTATCCCTACTGGATAGGAGCAGAAGCAGATGCTACTTGGTTCTTTCTAATCTCCTCTTTGGGGGATAGTTTAGGAAATAATCTTTTCTCTGATTGCCATCCTTTCCACCCTACCCCTTTTCTCTCTGAAATTTCAATCATCTTATACACTGTTACAACAATTAGCTTGATTTTTGGTTTGTAGGCAATGTAACGTACCCTCAGCTTCTGGGGATTCTCTCCTTTGGAGTCATAGCAGATGAAAAGCAAGTGGTATTATTACAATAGCACAGAGTCCCCAATCAAGAGCACTTCTAATTGTTAGGTAGATTGGCTCACTGCCTTGGTTTAAGGATATGTTTGTCTCTAGCTAGCTCTTGCTCTCATTATATTAAAGGTAAAACTCAATACAAAGGAGAGGTCTACATAAAAGAAGAGAAAGTATAATTTTGGTGTTTCTGAATGGGAACATGGAAAGGGCAGGTGGAGAAAGATCAAACTTGTTTTGTTTTTTTTTAACTTCTTTCAATCTTTGAATAAGTGAGCACCACAGATAATGTGCTCCTCCAAGATGACTGTGCAGGGTAATGGTACTCCTTGATAGCTCTCTTATCTACAGCAATTCATCCCTCCTTTCATTTCTTCATTTCATTCCCTCTTTTAACTTCTTTCCCCTCTTCCTTCCATTCTCTCTGACTCAACTCATTAAGGCCCACCCATGTGGGCCTTCCAGAACTCTCAGATTAATTCAAGTCTGTTTTACCTATCAATGATCTAAATAGTCCTAAATCACTCTCAAGACAGAGAGGCAAAGATCCTTCCTTATCCCTAAACTACAAATCCCAGGATGCCAGTCAGTTCCCAGCCCCCTATTATAGAAGGCTCACTCAAGCACCCAATCAATCAGGATCAACTACAATGAAGGGCAAAGAAAAGTGAGACCAGAATGAACAATCAAAAACGATCATAAGAACATGGATTTAGAAGTGTGGGGGGACTTTGGAAGCCATCATGTCCAACTCCTTCATTTTACAGGTGAGGAAAGTGAGGTTGACAGAGGTCAAGTTACTTGCCCAGGGTCACACAACTAGTGAATCTTTGGCAGAATTTGAACTTAGGTCTTTCTGACTCCAAATTTAGCTGTGTTTGTCCTTCATTCTCAAAGGGGACCATGTCATCAAGATGATGACATGACTTGTAGTTGACTTGATTTGAGTGAGGGAAGGCTGTGCAAGGTCACTAACTTCACTTTCTTCTCCTGAGCCATCTGGGACCAGTGGCCTGACATTCATTAGGATGATTGGAGATGTCCCAGGATGCAATGTCTGTTGGTGCAGTGAACTCAAGGCCTTCAATGCAATACAAATGCATGTAGGCATCACTTTCAGGTGAAGGTCTTATCACATTCATACTTTGAGTGAGATACACCCATTCAATGAATAGGCTTCTTTAAGTAGTTACTCAAAAGATGACCTCTTTAATAATAAAAAAAAATCAAAATAGATTAAGTAATCCATAGGAAACAGGTAGAGACTTTTCCAAGGGATCTGGCAGTTGGAAGAGTTATTAATTAGAATTCTTGAAGTTGGAAGAACTGTGAAAGGACTAGGTTAGAAAAACAAAGTGATGCTAACCAATGCAATCAAGAGAAAAAATTCTTCTTTTGGGCATGAAATAGAAAGAGTGAAATAATGAAAATTTTTAAAAGATAATTTTTGTTGAGAAAAATCACTTTTATATTCGAGGATATACCAAAACCATTGGTACAAGTCAAGTGAATCTATTGGATCTAGGCCTCTTTATCAGACTATAAAATATACACCTAAAAAAAGTTTGGGTTGGTTTTTTTTCTCACTTTTCACATTTTCACTAGGCCTAGTAATCTTGTTCCTATTGATGAACTCATTCACATTTATCAGGAATGCTGATAAATGTATTGATATATTGAGAAATGGATGTGTTTTAGAAGTACAGAATTTCTCAAATGGAATACTGCTGAATGGGCTTTGATCATATTTTTAGGTCATGAAAGAAATTTATCTAAGAGATAGAAATAAACATGCTTCCATGCCCTGGGAATTTATTTCATTTAAACCTCATTGGAAACCTATGGGTTGTAATCAAAGCTAGCCTTTCAAAAACAGACTTTTTCAAAAATATACTTAATAACTAATGTTATCAAAGTGGTGTTTAATTATGAATTAAAGAATGCATCAATATACTGTGAATTCAAATCTATAAAGGAAGAGGACATATTACATTTTAAATTTTTTAAAGATGTAAATATTTTTAAAGTTTATTGTCTGTCAATAAATCCAATTATTTTACTCTTTTTCAGTCAATTTGTATACCACTTTGGGAGCAGTAAGTGGAAATAGCAAAAGTAAAAATTTCTTAAATTTAACCATTAGCAATATCCAAAACTTGGAGTAGGTTTGCTCTCCCTAAAGGTCTTCTAGTCAAGGCTGCATCTCTGGTTGTGGTGCATGAATTTAGGAGCGCCTTGTTCAGATCCCAGTTGGGCTAGATGACCTCTGAGATTATTTGCACCTTCGAGATAAGGTGGTTTTTCTTTACCCCTTTTTTCACCTATGTTCTTGCTGTTTATGGCCAAATCTACTTCCCCCGCATTCAGATGATTCCCCAATATAGCACTGGTATCTTTCGTCCTCTATTTCTAGCTCCCTGAATCTTTCTCTGTCATTCATTGTTTGAGAAATCTCTATTCTAGAAACATGACCAGCAAACTTTACTTTGTCTCTTCATTGAGCCCCTCACTTCCATTTGCATGCCTCTTTCCCCTGTGACAAGAATGAGATCTCCTGCTTGGGAAGCGATCTTGTCCTCTTCAAACTTCGACCTAAAACGGCGGGTAGGAATAGGAGCATTTAAACATCCTTTGAAGGTTTAGAGGGAGTATGGTATGGTAGATCAAGCGTTGGCCCTGCAGTTAGAGGCTGTTGGGGTTGCCGAGTGTTTCACCCATGTCTGGCTATCTATGAACCCCTTTGGATACTGGAGTGGTTGGCCATTTCCTTCTCTAGCACCTTATATGGATAAGGAAACCGAGGCAAAAGGTTTAAGTGGCTTGCCCAGGTTCACACAGATAGTAAGTGTCTGGGGTGAAATTTGAACTCAGGTCTTCCTACCGTTCAGAGAACTTGAGATGCTTAAAGCTTTTCAGTTTTTTCTCCTGAAATAATGAGGGAAATGGTTGTCTTTGAAGGACCTCCAGTGATCTTTTGATCCTCTCAGTAAGCATCTAAAGTAAGTCCTACTACTTCCATTTCATAAATGAGGAAACTGAGGCCCAGAGAAGTGAAGTGATTTATCTAGCATTAAACAGAGAGCAGAGTGATTGCCATGGAGTCATACTTAACAAATAATTGTTTTCATTAATTTATAACTTTACCTAATTTAGTCAATTGAGGTTGAACCAAAGCTTTCTCACATTTTTCACAATCTCAAATACATCCTCTAAAAATGTTTTCTTACAAATTTAGTCATCTACAAATATTTCCAATACATAATGAAAAAAGAGAATTTATACAAGCCTGGGAACTTCCAACACATTCTTCCTTAAGATTTTCTTGCTCTCATTACTGAAGCTTTTTTTTTCTTTAAAACTTTCCTCCTCATATCTTCAAAGTTATGTCCTTTGCCTTGTGTCATTATTGTTGCCAGGACAACTATCTCTGCCTGTAAATGTGGCAAATGGAGTTCTGTAGAAAATATTTTTGTTCATTCCAAGTCTTCTCAATCTACAAAGAATTCCCTAGGTCTGTTGCACACTCAAAAACCTTGACCAGGTTACAAACTCAGGAGTGGTACTATTGACGTTACATAGTATGAAGACATCAGCGTCAGAGATTGTTTGGTTGTCTGCGCATCTGGGCTCAGAGCTTATAATTTCTTTTTAGCATAATTAAAAACAGAAAGAAAAAGTGTTATGTACATATACAAAATTAATCCTCTGCTTTAAATTGATCATTTCCCTACGTGCTTTTTTCCTTTTTCCTATGTGCTGATACCTTTAGTCTTTTCTTGGAATGTTTTCAACTGAAATTTCTTCTTCCTTGCTCTTCTACCCTGTTTTAAGTATTTATGAGGTCAGCTAACTGTCTCAGGGAAAACACAGCATACTGAAATGAAAACTGGTCCAGTAGGCAGTGGAAAAAGATGGCTCGAGGCATTTTGCTTCTTTTAAAATTTATTTAGTTTAATTTTTAAGATATTGACCTAAGATTTGTTTCAGAAAGAGAGAAATCTTTTAAAATGCTACTGGGGAAAAGTCACATCTGTTGATAAATTGGCAGGCATTTACTAGGTACCTACTGTGTGCCAGGCACCTACGAGTAGTAAATGATTATTTATTAAAATGTCAAACAGCAATAGCAAAGAAATCATCATTTATAGTTAAATTGTTCTAAAGTTCATGTTAGCTTCAAAAAATTCACTTGAGCTTGTTTTCCCTTTTCCAACCAGGAGAGTACATATAATGGTAAAACGGACCAAATACACAATGCTTCCTCAAGGTACAAAAATAACAAGGACCAAGTGAATCCAGCTGTTCTCAGTTTTTCTTCTGGAATCAGTATAGGTTTTCGTAGTATTAAGCCCAGAAATGAAGGGGCATCTCCTTAGTTGGAGTCAAGTCACCTTTTCTTTTCCTTTGGAGTTGAAGTAGGAGGGTTTGAGATAAAACTGGGAGAATACCAACGAGTCCCTGGCATCAGGGGCTTTGAAACCCAGAAAACATGGGGGCCATATTAGATCCATTTTGCCCAAAAACTGATTCTTCTGCTATATAGTTCTTCATTGACTAATAAATGAATGGTTAACAATAATGGTTTTTCCCTGTTTGTGTGGAAGAAAAAAAAACTCCTTAATTTCACCTAAGAATGTTTAAAAAAAAAAAAAGGAAAGCTGAAAATTTTAAAATAGTTTTAAAGGCATAGGTTGTCAATTTTTCAACACTGTCCAAACACTATATATGTGTTTCTGCGTGTGTATGTGTGTGTGTATCTTCATGACTTGAAATCTAGCCTCAGACACTCTTCAGCTGTGTGACCTTAGTGAAGTCACTTAACCCTGTTTGCCTCAGTTGCTCATCTGTAAAATCAATTGGAGAAGGAAATTGTAAACTACTTCTGGATCTTTTCTAAGAAAACCTCACAAGGGGTCACAAAGAGTCAGACATGACTGAAATGCCTCAACAACAACCACCCAACCAACTAATGAAACAAACAAATAAAAAGATGTGCATATGTGCATATATACATATATGTGTGTATATGCATCTCATATGTGCATATATGCATATGTGTGTATATGCAACGTTTTATATATGCACATATATGTGTGTATGTCTGTATGTATATACACACAGAGAGAGACTATATATATATATATATATATATGTATGTATGTATGTATGTATTTTATCTAGTCTTGAACAATGTTGAATGTAAGCCACTCCAGGCAGCTATCGCTCAAATGAATTTGCCTTTTCTGCTTGTGAACAAATCCATTTGACCACTAGGCTCTTGTAGCATGACTGCTCTATTAAGCATTGTTCAAGGCTTGGAACGTGACGTCTGTGAGATTAGGAGAGAGCTATAAGACTTGAAAGTTCATTTCTGATTTTCTCAAACTCCCTCGAATGCCTACTTTGCTGTAGACAATAGAAAGCCAGTGAAGGTATTTGAGCAAGAGGAGGGCTATCAGAAACGCTAGATTTAGGCATTGGTTTAATAAAGGATTGAACATAAAATTGGTGTTCGTTTAGGATGGGCATTCAGCCTGAAACAGGATGGAGGAAGGAATCAAGATTGTTTAGTCTGGAAAAGAAAGGAAAATACAGAGCAGGGCATGACTGTGGTCTTCAAATCTCTAAAGCATTGCCATATGGAAGAAGGAATAGATTTTGTTTAACTATACAAGACCAAGCAAAAATGAAGTCAAAGTTAAAGGGAGGCAGATTTTGACTGAATGAAAGGAAGAATATTTGTAAAGTAGACTTTTTTTTAAAATAGCTTTTGTTTTTGTATCACCTAGATTTCCCCCAGTATGTCTCCACCTCCCTTTCCTGGAGAGTCATCTCTTATATTTTTTAAAAGAAAAATAGGAATAATAAAAAATTCAGCAAAATACATCTATATATTAGGGAGAAAAAGCTGTCATTATGTGAAGTGCACCATACTTGCATACTCCAGTCTCTGCAGGAAGTAGGAGGAAGACTTCTCATATCAATCCTTTGGAATCATGTATGTATTTTATAATTTTGCTATGGTCTTAGTTGTTTTGTGATGATTTTTCTCTTCATTTCAATTGTTATAATTATTATCTGTAGGTATTCCAGGCTCTCCTTTGCTTTCTGGAAATTCTTATAAATTTATTGTTGCTTTTCTTTATTCATCATGAAAGAAAGACTTGTAACCATGATCTCTCTCCCAAATGGATTCAACTCCTTTGGGTGGAACTTTGTTTTCTGGCATATCTGAAGTGCTGAAACACAGACCACACAAATGTCCACATGCCTGAAGTGTATGAAGGTGAAGACTGGACTAGAGATGACCCAGATGATTCCTTCTCATTCTCAGTTTGTGATTCTGTAATTAAGCTTGCCATTAGGGAGATTTGTTTTTAGTAACACTGCATAGGATTGATATGAAATAAGAAGATAACAGGTGGCTAAAATAGTAGAGAGAGACAAAAGTAGTAAGGAGTAATACTGGAGTGGTGAAAGTATGGATAGAAAGGAGAGGGTTAGAGACAAAGCACACAAAGAATCAAAGGTTATTGCCTCCGAGTGCTGAGGAAAGGAGAGACTGAAAATGATGGGGGCATGTTGAGCCTGGAAGATTAGGAGGATAACACCTCTATTGACATCAATATGTTTTTTAGAATGCAGAAGTGGTTTTGTGGGAAAGATAGATATACTGGTGGGGAAGACAATGGTAGGCAGTTGGAAATGTCATTCTAGAATGCAGGAAAGAGTCTGGATAGGGAAAGAAAATCAGCCTTCAGATGTCATTTACACAGTTGTTACAGGCAAAATAACAAATTAAGTATTTGAATATGTCAATGCATATAGGCAATAGTTTTAAATTCCATGGAGGCTAATTCACTTAAATATCCATAAAGACAGTATGTACCCTGGTTGTTTATTTTATTTTAACAATGCCAATAAGTACTATCTCAAAAATCCCACTAATTGCTACAGCACAGCTAATATAATTACCTAAGTTTTACAAGCAGTCATAATGTTTTATCCTTCCTTCGGTTCACAGGAGCTTTTTATCTCAGTCTTCCACTACAGAAATCATTTGGCTTTTGAGATACTGTATAACTTATAATGAGCCGTAAACATCACAGCACAGTGGAAATAGAGCCAGCCCCTAGCCAGCATGATGGCTTGAAATCTCACCTCAGACCCCTATTGGCAAGTGTTGTTTTTCCTTCCTTCTAAGAGGACCATGACATCAGAAAAATGTCATGGCTTGCAAGTGAATTGGATTTAAGTGAGAGAGGGCTGGGTAAAGTCACCAGCCTCACTCTCTTCTACAGATCCATCTGGATTCGGTGGCCAGATATTGATCAGGATAACTGAACATGGCCCCTGATGCAGGGGAAGACCTTGACCTTTTTGAGCTACGATCTTGCCCAGGTCTCAGTTTGTTTGAGTCAATGCCCATGATTAAGGCTAGGTTAAAATGAGGCTAAGAATATCCTTTTTTATCTAGACAAAAAAAAAAAATATCAATCTGTGAAGGGAAGAGCCTCATGTTTTCTGGTCAAAACAGAAACAATTGCTATTTACATTCACAGCCATCAGAATCTAACCTTGAACAACTGAGGCTTGTGCTGGGACCTATTGTTGGCTAATCAAGGAGAGCCGGAGTGATTTGGGTTTAAGACATGGTCCATAAAAAAGAAATCCAGTCTGTAACTTCAAGGAAATAGAAAGGGTTGGATTTAAAACAAGTACTCGTCCTGTGGAAGAAAATGAAAGCAAGATAAGTGGAAGACAGATTATCACAATATGCATGAGATCTCTTGAAGGGATAGGGGATTTCACCATCCTCAGATTTCTCTTGCTTTTGTCCCATTTGACCTTGGAAAGTAATGGTGGCTTCGCTGACAGTCACCTTCTGTCCCACTCTCTCAGTGACCTGACTTAGCATTTCTACTTGCCCCCGTCCTCCCTCCCATACTCCTCAAAGCTGATTCTGTCATGTCGTTTCTTAGTTCAAAACCTGGTATTCTTCTACAAGATTTTGTCCAGGTGCAGGGAAACAGTTATTTGTCTGAGATCATATTTCCCAGAAACTCAAACCTAAATACTAAGAAGTTTTCTCTCTTTGTGAAGGAAGATTGGCTCTCCAAACTCTTCTGGAGTCACACTACCTACCTCAAAGGTTATTGGGAGGAAACAGAAAGTACTGTTTCTGGTTTAATTATTAAGATTACCATGAATCCTTTATTGCACAAGTTTTTCAATTTAATCTGTTGGAATAATTTCTATGGGAATATAACTTCTCTGAGAGCAGATTCCATTGAGAATTTGGAATTTATTTTATAATCAGAACATATTTTTTCTGTTATGAAAAAAACTCTTATTGAAAGAATTGATCACTCAACAATCATTTTTAAGCACTCTGTGCTAGGGAGAATGGGAAATAAAAAGTGAATCAGTTACACCCTTAGGAATCTTGCATTTATAGTTCAACTTCTCATTTAGCCCTTGCCCAGGAGCCACTCCTTCATTATCTAAAACTTATTTTCTCAATAGTCTAGTTAAGTTGCGGTTCTTGTAGAGGACTTTGACTTGCAGTTGAATAGGATTTAAGTGAGACAGGACTGTGCAAAATCACCAGCCTCACTTTCTCCTTCACAGTCGTCTGAGTCTGGAGACCAGATATAGATCAGGAGGACTGGAAATAGCCTTGCCTAGTTATATAGCCTGAATAAGAAGGACCATGTCGCAATCTTACCGCCCATGGGCTCTTTTGATCATCAGTCTCCGTTCTTGTTTCTTTTACCTCCAAGATGAACACCTAGACCCTTTGATTCTCTTTTCTGTCACGTATCATCTTTTGCCAACAGGTATGACCTTCTAGCACCCTATTTGACCTGGACAGAGGACGCAAGTTTTTTTCCTACCCCTTTCCCTTAAATTGTACAGTACAATTTTCCTATTTACTTTAAATTATTTAAGTAGTCCTTGGGGTGGGGCATGGGAATTAGAAAAAGTTTTTACAGCATTTTAATAGCATCCATTTAGTGCTAAAAGAGACTTTAAAAATCCTCCAATCCAATAATTTCATTTTACAGATGAGGAAACCAAGGGCAAAAGAGGTTAAATCCCATGATTGCAGTCACACAGTAAATCAAACAGCTGGAATTCAAATTCAAATCCTCTGTCTCTAGTTTCAGTTCTTAGTAAGGTGCCTGGCACACAATAGGTGCTTAATAAATGTTTATTGACTGTCAATTCCAGTACCTTTTATCTTTTTTAGTGAATTCCTAACTTTGTTGCACACTTGTAAATAGTAGATATGATTCTTTTATAGTCTCTCTTTTATCTGACTCATGTCTCCACATCTTATGAAAGAATTAGCCAAATAGCTGACAAATTCTTTGGTGTCATCTCCCTTCCAGAACAGGATAACCCAACCCTTCTTTCTAGGTGGTTCCAAATGACTTTAGCTTTTTCTTTTTCATCGCCACAAACTTAATTCATTTTCTTTCTTTTTCTTTCTTTTTTCATCCTTCCTTCCTTCCTTCCTTCCTTCCTTCCTTCCTTCCTTCCTTCCTTCCTTCCTTCCTTCCTTCCTTCCTTCCTTCCTTCCTTCCTTCCTTCCTTCCTCTCTTTCTTTCTTTCTTTCTTGCCCTGGCCTAAGAAGGACTCTCTGCTATCTGGATGAGAAAAAAACTCTTTCATTTCTAGTGGTACAGAGAATGGTTCTTTAGGACTTCCAGCTGTTTGACCTATTTTTACAATCCATCCCTTTCCTTAGACATCATAGAGGTTTAACTTTCTAGTAGTTTTTAACTTGGGGTCTGTGAATTGTTGCTGTTGATATTGCTTTAATATTTTGATAACTTTCTTTGCAGTCATTTATTTCAATGTATTCATTTAAAAATATTAACACCCCAAACAAGCAAACAACATTAAGAAACCCCCTCTTCCAAACCATCCTACTTGGCTTGAAACTTTTGCTCTAATCACTTGTTTTTGTTTCAAAATTGGTTTCTCCATTCTAGGACTTCTTTTTGGTTTGTGGATTCTTTTTTTGGTGCTTTTTCTTCTTTCCCACTGAATCATACAGTTGAAGCTACCATCTTCTATTTCACACAGGTTGGTTCTTCTTTGCTTCTACCTGTAAGATATCCTCTTGTATGCCAAACTGTTTTTCCTTCTTTGAAATTGTGTCCCAGCTTTCTGTTTCTGAATCTCTCTTTTTCCAGCTCCAGGAGGTTGGAAGTAATAATGTGTCTGGTCCAGTCGACAACAAACAATTTGTCTTGACCCTTCCTGATCGACTACACCTCTATGAGCCTCAGATTTCAGAATAAATCATGCCATTTTCTTAGTGCATTCTTTCATGATTATTGGTATCAAATCTCACAATAAAAAGCAAAGACAGTCTTCTGCCCAATTATATGGTAAATAACTACATACATACTCTGTGCTCTCTGTATTTGCCTCCCCTAGGCAAAGTCCCAACTGACTCTTGCTAGCTCTGGATTAAACTAGTTCAGTTGTCTGCATATTCTTTTTCCTTCCCAAACCTAGAATTCAAAGTGCTTTAAAATAGCAAATGTTTAAAGTGGAAGGAATAATCATCAGGACTCTTATTGCAAGAGACCTGGCCACATAAAAATGAAATAGACTAATATTACAGAAGAAGCTCTCAGGAGACAGTTTCAACACAAAGCCTCAGTGTGAGATGTAACTTGTTTATTGACAGTCTCCAACAATGGTGCGCTGGACTTGCAGCAAACACCACAAAAGTAATGAATCCTTTCCTTTTTAAGTAATTATATTTGAACAGTTCAAATTAACCTGTGGTTTGAGTGTACTGCTTGAGTGACCTAATTTGCTGATGTAATGACTTCTCTCATTTTTGGTTCAATAATTCAGGTAAGAGAACAGAGAGAGAGAGGGAACATGTGTCTAGGAGTCTTTACCTCAAGTAAGTTAGAAGCTGCTATTGTCTGCAAGTCACTTGGGAAAAGTCTCTCTAACTGATCTCATCTAGGACGTACTGTAGTTAAAATGTCAAACTAGAAACAAACAAAATTTCTGCCACGCTACGAGGCACTACTGTGAGTAAAATGAGATGAAATGAAAGAGAGCGAGAGTTGGTGGAAAACGATTATATAGATGCAACGATATTTTCAAAGAGCAGCCTGTTGTACTGTAGTTATTCCTGCTCATTAGTGCTTGAAATCTAAGTTTTTGAGGCCTGCTGTTCATCCTGGTGGCTGAGATGGCGAAAACATACTGATATTACTGAGGATATTATTTCTAAATAATTCTGTGTCATTATTAAGCCTGTGCCATCGTTACACATGGTGAGTAGTAATGAGACTCAATGAAAGCCTTGCGGGGAATCAGGCAGCTTTGCAATGTCTTGCACATAGTAGGCAGTCAATAAATGTTCATTTAAATGAACAAATGAATGAAAGAGATAGTTGCTTAGTAAGTATATGATGCCTTATGCCAACATGAAGCATATACGTAAATGTATAAACAACTGAACGATAATCAAAACCTATCTTTGCAGCATTAAATAAATATATTTTTTCTCTTTTTTAATTTTATAATGAGAATGGAACCATTACTTGTACCCAGCAGCAGAGTAGGGTCTTGAGTCAAAATAAAGGCCAGCAAAAATATATGACACTGTCATCACAGACTGACTTTCTTGTAGAGTGTCTATCAAGCAGGGGAAAATTGTTTTCTAAAGGCACCATCATGTACTTGAATTGTGGAATTCATTAGCTTAGGTGAGTTAAATTGAGGGAAAGTGCCTCCATACCAATTGCTTCATGGTGAGTCCCAATCCCTTGAGAGGAAGAAGTATCAGCGGAACAGCCTGCCTTCTCCACTTCCATTTAATACCTCCTCATTTTTCACTGCTTAGTTTTGTACCTTATGAGCTATGTCCCACTGATTTGGGATAAGTTTGGTTAGTTCATCCTTACAGCAACTTGTATGTAGTATGTTAAAGTTTACAGAGCACTTCATAAATACTATATCTTTTGCCTTATCGCAACCCTAACTTATTATTCTCATTGTACAGATGGGGTAATTGAGTCAGAGAAAAGCTTAAATGACTTGCCCCAGTTACATGGCTAGTAAGTGTCTGAGGCAAGGACTGAATGCAGGACTCCTTTACTCTAGGTCATGCACTCTATCTTCTCTGGCACCTGGCTGCCTTTATCAATGGTTTCTTCAGTGTATCTCAGGAAGTCAGATGGAGGAGGCACTTTTTTTCTTTTGATAACTGATCTCTATATCCAAATACCTGTCATAGCACCTTGCACAAAGTGGATATCATGCACATTTTGAGGACCAAGATAAATTTTAGCAGACTCAGATACAACTGAGGTAAGGGTTTGTGGAAGAGGAATATAATGATGGAAGACAGAATCCTTGCTGTGCTCAGATTGAACTGCTAGTTGTTACTAGCCCAACTATTGATGGAAAATTCCTTAAAAAAGTAGTTCTAAGGTACCCATGGCATATAACCATTAGCATGATCTTTATTCTACCAAACATTTGTAGAAGAGAATTTCATTTCTCTTTCAACCCAGTATATCTAGTGGGCTATAGGAGGTTAGACCTTTTTAGGCTAGAATTCAATTTATTGGGACTGAGGGATTCTAAATGGCAAATTCCCTGTCTGGTTTGGTTTTTTTCCACCTATTGAGAAACTTGGAAGTTCAAAAGTTACTTCAGGTCTAGGTATTCAGTTTTTCACCGTGCTAACAGATCAAGGCAAGCTTTGGAAGGATAAAATTTTGGAGCAGCTTTGAAAGGGTAAAATATTTAATTGGAGCAGGAATTAATGGTGAACAAACTCAGAGCACAGTGCTTGAATAAGTAGAATTTCATCTATTTCTTCCCAAAGTTTTTTGGGAAATGATCTCCTCCTAGATTCATGGGACTAATAGGGAAGACTTGAGTAAGGTCTCTCTGGAACAAGAATGAGTGGATTGGGGTGTTTTTGGTGTAAACAGCCTTACTTTTTCTGTTTGAAAAGCTATACTGACAATATGAACATCCCACAATTCATCACTCACCCAGCATCTGCTGCCTGCATGCAACTCCAGGCTTGACTTGCCTTAGGTACTACCCAGTGCTCCACATGGTCATGAACTCAGCAGAGGCAGCCATTACTCCTTCATCTTTCCAGTCAGCTGCTGAATCATGGCATGTGCCATCATGGGAAATAGAGCCCCACTTCTCTTTTAGTAAATGTTTGTGCTCTGGTCCCAGGCTTTCAGTTGCTAATATTTTTGTTGCTAGCTTTAAAAAAAAATCTTTCATGTGATTATTAAACATTAGTGAAATGCATTTTATTATCATTTTCAAATTTTCATGTAAAATGATTCTACTTGATATCGATATATCTATATATGTGTGTATCATAATATATATTATACACATATACACACATATGTATGTATACTTATATGACTATGCACACATATGTATATATGAACCAAGTAATTAATTACAATATATCATTAATTCTTTAATAGTTTGTCTTCCTTTTATCTGTTCATTCAGCATCATTTTCTCATAATGTTATGAAATGCATGCCAGCATACAACTATCAATTGTATATTGTGTGCAACATAATATGCTAAATGTGGAGATCCATAGACAAAAATGAAATTGTCCATGCCTTCAAAAATTTTGTATTCTATTCAAGAAATCCCCAAATATATCTAATATATTATTCATAATGTTGATGATAGTAGAACTTAAGTAACTCTTTAAAGTTTGAAAAATATTTTATAAATATTGTCTCAATCTTCAAAACAACCCTGGGAGATCAGTTTTATTATTATCTCCATTTTCTGGATGAAGAATTTGAGGCAGACATCAGCCATATGACTTACCCAGGGTCACACATCTAGTAGATCTTTAAGGTAAGATTGAACTTAGGTCTTCCTGACTCCAGGTCTAGTGCTCTATCCACCGTACTATATATCTATTACATTATTTATCTCCCTGGAAAAATGAGGAGAGAGCAAGCTCTAAAATACTTCTTATGGAATTAAGGAAATTTCATGGAGTAATTGCTATGTGGGTCTTGAATGAAAATGGTAATAAGCCTTGAAGGACGAGAAAGATTCTGAGAGCACCAGCCTTGGAAACAGATGGAAATGGATGTCATTTTTTTTTTTTTGGTGAGTTGTAGGGTACTGCCTCTTCCTTCATTTAATTCTTTTTTCTGTTGAATGATAATGCCTGTCTACATGTGTATGTGTACCCTAGATGCATCTCCTTACATTAACATACTACTTTCACAAAGAGAGGTTTTACAAGATATGCCAGCCTTTTACATTCTAGGCAGATGGAATATCTTGTCCAAATACAATGAGATAGTTAGTGGGATATTAATTTAGGTTAATAAGCACTAGTCTTGTCTGATTGGAAGAAAAGTTTGGGAAATGAGACTAGTATAAAACAAGGTTGGCCTTTTATGAAAAGGAGGTGGTAGCTGGTTTTTGTTCTCTACATTCCAAGATAAAAAGTTTTTTATTCTGTACTGTTGGCAGTGGAGAGTGGTTAACATAATCAGTCCTGGGCCTTAGGAAGATGGTTTTTATCAGCTATACTTAGCATTGGAGAGAGGGAAAGAGAGCAAGGGAGATCAAGGACAGAACAGCAGGTGAAAGTTGGTAAGTGAATACTTACCTAAGTTGAGAGAAGGGCAAGGATGGGACAAATGGTGGTGAAGGTGGAATTGACAAAACATGACAATTGCTTGGTTATAGATGGTGAAGGAGAGGATGTCTTGGAGGTTATTACTCTGAGTGAGTGGGAGGATGACTGAGCCTTCAACAGAAATAGATTAGATGGTAGGAGGGCTGGGTAGGGCAAGATGATGAATTCCATCTTGGACATGTTAAATTTGAGATGTCTGCAGGACATACAACACATACCAGTTTTAGATTTCTTCTCCCTCACTGAAGACATTCTTTATCTTTTTTTTTGTTTTATAACATTTATGATGCTATGAATTATAAATTACTAGCTTTAAGAAACCAGTCAAGCAGTATCACATTTAGCGTACTAGATTGCTCTGGTTTTGATCATAAAATTTTCATTAATGTTTTAAAATACCATTTGGGGTACAGATAAAGAGGAATGGAAAACCACAGAGTTAGAATTCAGTAACATATTGATCTTTATTTTAATGACTTTTTATATACATACGTATGTAGACACATATATTAGTTTAAGCTGGAGGTTAAATTAGAATTATGTGACAAAGATTGTTGCTGCCAATTAATTTGAAAACTTTTTTTTTTTATCAATGTAGCTATATTTATAAATGTTTCTCAGAGTAATCATTATGATTTTAAATTTTTCCTCAAGCCTGAACAATGGTAAGATTATTTGGCATTTTCAGTCATTTTGGTTGTGTCTGACTCTTTGTGGTCCCATTTGGGGTTTTCTTGGTGAAGATATTGGAATGATTTACCAGTTCCTTCTTCAGCTAACTTTACAGATGAGGAACCTGAGGCAAATAAGATGAAGTGACTTGCTCAAGGTCACACAACTAGTAAGTGTCTGATGACAAATTTGAACTTAGGAGGATGAGTCTTCCTGAATTCAAGTCCGGCACTCTATCTACTGTTCCACCTAGCTGCCACAGTAAAATTATAAGCTGATTTAAAAAAAATACATTATTAAATGATGTAAACTTGGCACTGGAAAGGTAGAGTAATTTGAACAGTCAAATGTGAACCAAACAAACTGACACTCTATATGTTGTGGAATTCTCCCTTATTTTCCCTTTCTCCCTTCTGTAGGATGAGTTCTAAGATTTAAAACTTTTATATAAACTCCCAAAAAGCAATTGCACCAAGAACCTCACAAATCTGTTCATGTGTGTCTGGCCTCAGACTCAGATTTTAGGTTTTAGTCCTGGGTCTCAGTTTCCCACTAGCCCAGGGAGGTGAAACCATGAACAAAGTCCTCCCCTCCCGTAGGGAGAGCTGCCTCCTGGCTGCTGCCCATTCCCCAATTTGTCACCAGGTTGCGCCCCATCAGAACTCCTGCTCTGCTCCCTGGTCCATGAGGGTCTGCCAAGGCTTCTTTAGGAGAGGATAGGGCTGCCAGACACCTCTAAATTTCTTATGCTGCTGCACATTTCACGCCTGGGGCAAAGTGTGGATTTTGTCTCTGCGGTCTTTTGATCAAGATAACCCTCATCAGAAAACAAACAGAAAAACAAAAATAAAATACCCAACAGTTTTTTAAAACATCAGATTAATTAAAGCACAGGCCCTGGCTCTGCTCAACAGAGCTCTGGCTAATTGAGCCCATCCATCTCTCCATCTGGAGAAGCAATGTGAAGAGTGCCATGGTGTTCCTGACTGTTCTGTGGGCTAGTTCTTGTGACTTTCATAGCTGAACTCAACGTCAGATCTGTCCTTCTCCTCCTAGGTAAAACAATAGCAATAGTTATTGTTATAAAATCATAATACATATATATATATAAATGTGAATAATATATAATAGTCTATATAGTTATATGAATTATTATAATTTATAATAATTATTATAGCTTTTATGGACCATTCTGCCAAATTCTTTACAGTTATCTCATTTGATATTAAAAATAACCCTGGGAAGTAGTCATTATGGTTATCCCCATTTTACAGAGGAGGAAACTGAGGCAGGCAGGTAAAATGAGTTGCTCAGGATCACACAGCTAAAACTAATGATAGCTAATATTTATATAGCTCCTACTATGTACTTTGTACTGTGCCAAGTGCTTTATAAACAGTCTCCATGTGATATCTCTTGTTATCTCATTTGATTCTTACAACAATCTTGGGAGGCAGATGCTACTATTATCCTTATTTTACAAACAAGGAAACTGAGACAAATAGTTTAAGTGACTTGCACAGGGTCACATAGCTAGTAAATAAGTATCTGAAACTGGACTTCAATTCAGGTGTTCTTGAATTCAAGTCTCTATCCACTCAACCCCCAACATTCTTCCCTATTCCTTCTGTCCTCTGACACCTTGCCTTTATTTGCATACAGTTTGCATGTTCTTATCTGTGGTGGTAGATGTTATTTATCCCAATAGAACCTAGGCTTCTAATGAAGGGCAGGTGGTTTGTGCATTTTTGCTTTTTGCCTAGCTTGGTGCCTGCACATAGTAGGCATTTAATAAGTACTTGATGAATGATTGTGTGGACTGGCATGAGTGGATAATGGCTGTTTAGTCTGTTTTAAATGTGTGTGTGTATATACAATATTTATTATTCTGGGTATCATACTCTGATGGCTTAGAGATTTCTTTAGGTAGCTAGGTAGTGCAGTGGATAGAGCACCAGTGCAGGAATCAGGAGAGCATGAGTTCAAATCTCACCTCAGACACTTGACACAACTAGCTGTGTGACCTTGGGCAAGTCACTTAACCCCAATTGCCTCATCCTGGTTCATCTCCAGTCATCCTGATGAATATCTGGTCACTGGATTCACATGGCTCTAGAGGAGAAATGAGGCTGGTGACCTGCACAGCCCTCCCTCACTCAAAGCAAAGTCAAGGGCAAGTCATGTCATCATTTCTCTGATGCCATAGTCTTCTTCAGCAATGAAGGATGAACACACACAACAGACAGAGTGATGAGACTGGATTCAGGAATACCTGAGTTCAAATATGGCCTCAGACACTTACTAGTTGCCTGACCTTGATCCAATCACTTAGCTACTGTTTGTCTCACTTTCCACCTCTATAAAATGGGTATAACCATAGCACCTACCTCCCAGAGTTGTGTTGAGGACCAACAGTGCCTGGTAAATAGTGAGTGCTATAAACATGGTAGCAACGTTGTTATTATTATCATTGGTGGTGGTGGTTAGCATTGGCATGACTGTTCCTCCCTTGATGACCATTGTAAAACCTTTATCCATTCTCATTCTTGTCCTTGTTTTCCCTTGATTTCTCCTTATATACATAAGCCTCAAGACGCAGAGAGGAGAATGAATATGCATGCTCATATCTCCATAGCTATGTGATTTCTCTGCGTATGTGTTGGGGAGCACACATTCATGCTCCAGTGACTCATCATGACCTCGAGAATTTTTTGGATCCTTGGGTTCCTAAAAGCTTTCCATAGAGCATAAGGCCTGGCATGTGTCACCGAGCTACAAAGACTTCAAGTATGGCATTGACAGCAGATTGTCTGTCATCCTAGGACAGGCCTAGTTAAATTCAGGAAGCTTATCACCAGAAGTTTGGATACTAGGGAATGAATTCTTTAGGCCATGATGATATAAAGATAGTCTTTAGCAGACCAAAAGTGGTTATAATCTGCAGCAGTGAAAAGCATAACCATAGCAGTTAAATTGCAAATTGTTGATATCCGTGGATTCTGAGGATTTCTCATTCCGTTCAAGATGGAGGCATGAATAAAGAATTTTATTAGAGTGGGAAATAATTTGGTCCATTTTGATGTTATTATATTTTATGATATTTTCACCCTCTGAAATTTTGCGATCTTCTGGTAATTATTTGGTCAGACAGAACTGGAAGAGTTAACTTTCTTTTGAGGTCTTATGATACTTAGATACACAAAACTCCATCGTTTTGGTTGGTTTTGTTGTTTTGACAAATATCAGAAAGATTTTCAAGTCAGGAAAGCACGGCAGCTAGGTGGCATATTGAATGGAGTGCCAGGCATGAACTCATCTCCAGCTTCAGACACTTATTAGCTGTGTGACCCTGGGCAAGTCACTTAACTCTGTTTGCCTCAGTTTCTTCATCTGTAAAATGAGCTGGAGGCAGAAATAGCAAACCCACTTCAGGATATTTGCCAAAAAAATCCTAAGAAGAGTCAGACAGGACTGTAATGATTGAACAACAAATTATAATAATAAAAACCGTGTATTCTGTAAATACAAAATGATATTTATAAAACAAAAAGTCATCCACACATAGAAGATATCAATAGATCAGTCTTTTAATTGACCACTGACAGGACCCACTTATGATTTATAGTTTGATTATGAACTCCCTCCTTCTGCTTTGCCAAAGAAATTGGCAATATTTTTTCGGCACAGATGGTACATTAGCTTTGGACAGCTGGTTCTCTCTATGCTGTCTCATCACAGGACTATACAGCAAATATTGCCACATATGACCCAGTTCAGGAGGTAACACAGAGAAGATCTCATGCCTGGTTTTGCCCTCCGGGCACATGCAAATGAACCTGAATGGGTTCTTCCTTGCACATTTCTATACCAGTTTCCCTTTGGTCATTTCCTTTTCTACCCATCTTTTCAGAAGTCACCAAGTATAGGACAGCTGCTTTTTATTGATTATAATGTTTGTGCCTATATGTATCACACAGGATTCTTTCTCACTGTAATTCTATTGTCTTCACATCTGAAAAACATAATTTAGTTTACATAAAGGTAATAAGACATGCCCAGACAATAGAGTATGTTTTGGATTTCTAAAAATCAGATTTGGAGGGCCCTGGGTAGATCACAGAATACTCTTTTTTAAAAATAGAAGACCCTTATGATAAACTTCAAAGTCAAATAATCTTTCATTGTAGAGGAGAAAGTAATACTGACTGTGTAAGTTTTGAAGAGACAAACCATGGATAACAGGAGAAAGATTGACTGGAGCAGAATTGGAAAAGGCTATTTACTGGGGGTGAGGGGAATCAACTAAATACGGTTTGTGAGGTTTGAGAGGGGCAATAAACAGCTATTTGTGTGGGAAAAGTAATGGATTTTTTTCACACTTGAAAATGGGTACTTTCAGCTTTCTCCATAGAAAGAATTCTGCATTTACAGTTACCTGCAACTTGATAGCTGCCTGACCTTAGACTGGTTATTCAACCTTTATAAGACTCAGTTTCCTGTTTTTAAAATAGATGAATTCAATTTAATTCAGTATTTGTCCTTGCAATAACACTCATCCTCCTGACCTCACAGCACTTTAGTGAAGGTCAAATATAAAGTAACATATGTCAAGTGCTTTGTACACCTCCAAGTGCTATATAAATATTAATTATTATTATTATTACTTGAATAAAAAATAGATAATCAAAAACTGTATATGCTATCTACTTCTTCATGCTTTATCTGAGCATGAACTGTTACAGAAATGCTAACATGAATTCAAATAACAAAAATCTTGTATAGAGAGTGGGGAAAATAATTTCCCATGTTCTTTAAATTATATTTGTCATGTCTAGCAAAATTGATCTGGGATTTTCATTTCTTGTTATTCCGGTATCTTTACCATAGCAAACAAATCCAGAATGACTCAATGGCTTCAGTTACATTTTTATGTGTTGAAGGTTTTTTTTCTCAAGTTCTTTACCACCTTTACTTGTTTTAAAAATCATTTTAGATATTTCTTTTTGTGGTTGTTTTGATTTTCATCTGACCTGAAATTTTGTTGGCGTATGCAATTTATGATGCCTATGATGCAATTTGCTCAGTAATAATTGAGAAAATTCAGAGAGGGGAAAAATAACATTTGACTTTATGGTCAATGCAATTCTTATATGATGATAAGTATTCAAGCCATCATATAATTTTTAATAGCAAATTACAATAAAATTTGTCATGTGTATCAATAGGAAGATGGCCTATCCTTTGGTGGGAAGGAGAAAGTGATTAGGGTTATTTTGAAATCTCAGAGTTAGTTCACTGGGAAAGATATCTAAAGATTCTGTTACTAATTCTCTTTGGATCAGTAACTAATTTTGTCACCTAATGTTATTTCCTCTTTCTGGGCTTCTTCTGGGTTTTCTTCCCTATAAACATAGATATATGTGAGACATTTCATTTACCCACAGAATTTTTCCTCTCTACATTTCTTCTTTCCTTGCTTCTTTTCTTCCTTCCTTCTTTCCCTCCCTCCCTTCCTTGTCCAAGACAATACACTAAACTGAGTATTTCAAGAACAGCAGTTCTTGTCCCTCTAGGAGCTTCCCTTCTAATCAGTGAGACAGAAGGTAAATAAATATTATATAAAAGTCATATAATAGATGAAAATAGTCTGAAAAGGAAAGGCATTAGCAGCTGGGATCAAACACATTATTGTATACTCAATCATTAAAAAAAATGTTTATTCATCAAACAAACCAAAGAAACTGAAGCTTCCGGTTAATTTTTTAAAAATAGTCATTAAACTTTACTATAAAAATGCAAACTTTCCAGAAGGTTCTTTTAATCAAACCCTTCCCCTCACCCTGACATACAGATCCATGTAATCATTCTTGCCTTCTTCCCTTAAAACACATTTTTTCAATTGGACCACGCTCCCTGAGCCCCACACTTTGCCCTGAAGGTAGTGATGTATTTAAAGACTGGTTACCAGAGGCACATTCTTTTAAAATTAAAAATGTAAAGCATTTTGCCTTTCTTGTCCTCATAACCAAGTTTCCATGGCCACTGTACTTTGAGCTGAACCACAGGACACAAAGTGACCCAAGGAGATCCAAAGAGGAGCATGTGTAGTGAATTATACCTGCCCTTGGCTGAAGTCTCTGGGCAAAGGGGGTGGGGAGTGCTGAGGATAGGAGGGAGGAGGGCAGTCTGCCCTCTTGGCCCCAACAGGAAGTAAGGTTTGCCAACCTCAAGTTTCCCAGTAACAGGTGAGGCAGCACTCTACTGAGTCTGGATCTGGAGCCAGACGGCTGGGTGAGCAGGCCTCCTTCTTCTTCCCACATCAGAGCTTGCTGGAAGTGATAGAAAGGGTAGAGGTGAGTGACAGTGAGTGGCTACAGCAACTGGTAGTTCTTAGAGACTGGGAAAACTGCCCCCTGTGAACTCTGCATCCAGGGCAGCCACACCATGTTGTGACAGCTGCTGGCACATCGGGGTGTGCCTGGGCACTGCCAGCGTGTCTCCCACGTTCTCCTCAGTTTATAAAATAAGTTGATTGTGGCAGGTGGCGTCCAAGCTCCCTCCCAGTATCGGAATGCTATCATTCTATGATTCATCTCCATTTAAAAAACTCAGAATTAGACTAAACATATAACATAGTTTTGGTATAGCAAGCTATTTTTTAACCTAGTTTCATCATTTTTAACTGTCTAAAGTTTCTTCCTATAGTAAGAAGAAAAGTCGAAGCTATTTTTGGATGCTGGTCTGTATTTCATTATTTTTTTGCTGACAGATGTTTATTTATTATTTTCTCAGATTAACTTTGGATACCAATCTTTGATTGTTCAGGATATCATACATGGAGCTATTTTTTTTTTTTATTATGACATGTTTGCTTCTGGGACCTTAGCATTTTTGATACCCCTCACCCCACCCAATACTCTCTCTTTGAATCCCATCTTCTAGGTATTTGAATGTGTTGGGCTGATTTCCTACTGCTTAGGGGAAGGGGGCTGATTCTTTTTATTTCCCTCAGGTTCAGTTTTCTTGTATTTTCCTTTGAAATGGAAGACATAGCCTGTTGGTGAGTCTCAGGCCACTGTTCTTTCCTTCATCCAATTTTTCTGTCCGTAGACTAATCATATATACCTGCACACACACGTGTGTATATGCATCTCCTTACATTATCAGACTTCTTTTCCAAAAAGAGATTTTAAAAGATGTGTCAGCCAGTGAAGCTTTTCAGAAGTCTTTTACTTCCATCAGTGTGATGGCATTTGTGCCCGTTGCAGCAAGAATCAGTAGCATGAAGAAAAGGATTTACCAGAGTGGAAGATCTTTTAAAATATATATATATATCTTTCCCTATGCCTGATTTCCTCTATGCTCTTCCCATTTTTTCCATTTATTCTGGCTTTAGGCCTGAAATCATTTGAATGGGACCACTGAAAAGCTAGGCTTGATTCTATCTATGATATGACAATATGATTGCATTTAAAGCGAACTCAGGTAGGGAGCTAGGTTTTTTTAGAGTGGAGTCAAGTCAGAAGTTAGTGGGAGAGACACTGGAAAGACTCAAAGTTTTCTCTGTAATCAAGATCATATTTCAGATTGTCTTAATCAAGGGCTGAGCTGATCCAATTGATGTTTTAAAAATTGTTACCTGAAAAAGTAAGGGGAAAAAGAATCTAGATTTTTTTGTCACTTTTCTTTCTTCCTTAAAACTTTGTTGTTCTGGTTAAATCCCTAGCTAGGAACTGCCCTTCGAATAGACTGAATTCAACCCTTAGATACTCATGCAGAACTCCCATTGGGCCCAATTCTGCTGTCCTCCTTCAGGCAAAACTCCCTTTGAATTTAAACAGTCTCTCACAGGTACTATACTAATAGGCACCACAGATACACAAAGAAAGGCTGTGGTGGGGGAGGAGGTGTTGCCAGCATTCAGGAGGGCTAACTCAGACCCAGCCAATAATCTGCAGATGGGTTTAGGCCATTGGAAATACCAGATTATACATTTATTAGTTCTAAGCATCCCTCAAGAATGATTTCTTTCAGTCTGATGAATATAAATTCTGCTGTTCAGTGAGCACCCTAATGAGCAGTTATTTATGTGCATGTTAGTTATTAGAATGGTATAGTCTATATACTAGCAAGTATAGTAGCAGATTTTTCCTTTGAGCTTATGCTGCATTCTCTGACTTTCCATATCCATATTCAACATACACAAGGAACATTAAAGATTTTAAAAGTATTAAAGGTCTCCTTCTCTCTCTCTTCCTCTCCCCTTCCTTCTTCCCTCCCTCCTTCATATTCTTACCTAAGATAAAAGATCGAATTTTGGAAGGGACATCAGAGTCCAACTATGCCAACACCTTATTTTTCAGTTGGGGAAACTGAGTCTCTGGGAGTTGGAGTGATTTGCCTAAGGTGATCCTAGAAATTCAGAACCATGTAGTACGAATCCTATGACTCTTGGACCTATGTTCTTTCCATTGTACTGTACTGTCCCTGCTTTTGACTCTTATCTCTTACTCCCTTACATACATGTACCTCTTTTTAAGCTACATATTCTTCGAATTGAGTACTGGGAAAAACGCAGTACTTCCAAACCCTTCTGTGGTTGTGTTGATTTAAATTAATCCTTTTTTTAAAGTTGATATATTTAAGGGCAATTTAATATGTGCTATTCAATGAGTTTATCCACTGTATCCCAGGCTCTCGCCAGTCGCCTGACTTTTCTCTTACCATTGGAGTTGGATGACTGGAAGAGAGAGAGGCTGAGGACTGTGCCACTGCCTCACTTCCACGCAGTTCAGGCGCAAGTCAAGACATCCGCATACGATGTCACTGGTGTCTTTGAAAAGGAAGTCTGCACAATTATAGGTTCTTATAAGTCATCACGCAGCTAGTGTTGACTTTGAAGTATTTGTGAGTGAAAGCAGCCATCATCTGACTTCTTCGCGTCTTCATACCTGAGTCATGGCTTTCCATCTCCTTTGGTCAAGTGTTCATTGGCTGCTTATGGCTGTCTATCATGGTGACAAACACGGAGTCAGAAGAGAGTCAGTACCCTGGTTTGAAACTTGCATCTTATCAGCCATGAGACCTTAGGGGAGTCACTTAAGCAGTTACAAAAGTAACCACAAAAGTAATACCTAGCTTTAAAGGTGGCAAAGTACATTATTTCATTTCATCCTTATAGCAACTCTGTTATTATCCCCTTTTCACAGATGAGGAAACTGAGTCAGAAAGAGGTTAAGTGATTTCCCCAACATCTCACAGCTAGTAAAGTGAGGCTGGATGTGAACTCAGATCTTCCTGACTCCGATTTGGCACTCTATCCTTGAGATGTTTGATAATAGCTGTTGTATGTACTTCCCAGAGATAGTGTGATAATCAAATGAGAAAGAGTATATTAGAAAACTGTTTTTAAAATTTTATTTATTTTATTTTGAACTTAAGAAACAAAAAAAATCATTTCAACAATATAGTAGACTAAAAAAAGAGTACTGCACATAAAATTGTAAATCTATTATCTACAATTTGCTTTTCCTTTTAAATATATAATAAAGTTATCATGTAATTTCCTTTTTTTTCTTTTTTTCCCTCTTCCCAAAGATGGATACCATTAGACACAAATCGGTATATACATATATGTGTATATATATATATATATATATATATATACACATATATATAAATCATTCTATACATACTTTTATCTATCAGTTCTTTTTCTGGATTCAGATAGTATCTTCCTTCATGAGTCCTTTGTAGTTTATTTGAGTATTTATAATAGTCAAAATGACTTAGTCACTCATAATTTTTCTTAAAACAATATTGCTGTTACTGTATGCAATATTTTCTTGGCTATAAGATTGCTATAAGATTTCCAATCTTCTTATTGTTTTCACAGTACCTCACCAAGTTCTGTCTGTATTCCTCCCATATTTCTCCAGCAAAGCTTGTCTTATCTGAACTCAGGACTCATCTTATTCATTTACAACAGTTAAGGAAGTAATGGACAATAATGGCTTCATGTTAACCCCTCCCTGATAATATTTACATGTTAATGGTTAACATCAATTTAGCTTCCCTATAGAGAGTGGGATGTAGTAATTTTTAGAGCCGAGGCAGACTAAAAGGAAGATATTTTAAAGATTATTTTCCCTAGTACTTCAATATTAATGCATAGACAGCTCCATATTTCCCCTGTACCTGAATTTCTCCCTCCTCACCTCCACTATTTGTAACTTAAACTCTATCACAACTTAAAGCAGTTAATTAAATGAGATTATATAAAGGACCTGTGATTCTTATCAGCAGAGGATGTCTTAGTGTAAGAACTCCCTATACCAATGCAAATCACAACCTTCATCTAACTTATGACTTAATAGAAAAATCCAGGGGATTGTCTTAGGTTTATAGAAAATACATTATTTCCTTGGGATCACAAAACTAGCAAATGTAGAAGGTAGCATTTGAACCTCAATCCCTGTACTCTTACCTAACTATTAATCATGGTATCTATAAAAAATTAAATGAAGTACTCTGTTGGGAGATATCATTTATATAGTATGCATAGGAGAATGGGAAGGTTGAGTTAGCATTGAGATAGAGTTTATTCCCAAATCCAGGTTGCTGTCACAGTCAGGGGCAGTGATGACAGGAAAAAGAATTCAGACCACTTGCCACTTTGGTTATTATCACTTATTGAATACATCAAAGCAGAATGAAAATTTTATTTTGGTTATTTTTAAAGGCTACTATGTTTATGTATGTATGTATGTAGATATGTATATGTAGATAGATGTGTATGTATACATACACACATGTATATAAATATATATACATATACATGTGTATGTATGTACATATATATGTGTGTATGTATATGTGTGTGTATATATATACATATATATATATGCAGTTAAGGGAGTATAAGATTAGGCCTTACCATTATCCAAGATTAAAGTATATGCAGCATGAAAATTAGTACCCTGCTATCTTAGCAAATTGTCTTTTCATATACCCCTGGGTACTCTGAGACTCATGTATTCAGGTTTTTGCAAGTACAAAATAACTGTTTTAAAATTAAGTAGTATATATTGTAAATATAGGTAGATGCTGACTCAAAAGATTTGCTTAAGCTTGCAAGTTCATTTCTAATATAAGCTCATTTCTTAATTTTTCTCCTCATAAAAGAACATAAACCGCACAATTTAATTACTTGAATGTTTATATTTCCATTTACATCAGAGCAAAAGAAAGCCAATTAGCAAGGACACACGCTTGAATTGCCAAGTATGTATTATCCACATCATTATCATTATTGTCGAGATTCATTGTCCTGTATAGCTCCAGTGACTAATACTGGAGACAAGGACAATTTTCATCACATCCTACACATGTAACTCTCATTTGAAGCACTGTTCTAGCTTCCCTTAGATTTTTGTCTCCATAGTAAATAGCTATGTGAAGTTATGAGAAATTTTGGCTGCAGTCCCTTTCAAGAATGTTTGCTATCCTAAGGGACTCACAACAGGCAAAATCACAGTTCCCTTCAGCAACCTATACTTTACT
This sequence comes from Bettongia penicillata ogilbyi, assembly GCA_023548195.1. Classification (NCBI taxonomy): domain Eukaryota; kingdom Metazoa; phylum Chordata; class Mammalia; order Diprotodontia; family Potoroidae; genus Bettongia; species Bettongia penicillata. The sequence continues at coordinate 5,840,422 of JAJHZJ010000003.1, forward strand.
GAAATATTGGCTGTGACAAGCCTGCCGGGGTGAGAAATAATTTTGTGTGCAGGAGTTTACACTCCATGAACATCTTACTGAGTTTATTACCAAGAGGAAATGGGAAGAAAGTCATCCTTATCCCTAATTCCAATATGGCAACCTGTTTGTGAACATGTTGCCAAATGTAGGTGAAGTCTTCTTTATTTCAGGGCCAGTCCTTTACACCAAGCTGATTTCTTCAGTTGACATGTGTGCCACCAGTATTTGGATTGTCTACTTTGTCTTACTCAGACTTTCTTTTTCCATGTCTCTGGTTCCTCCTGTTCTGTGCCATTAATTAAACATTAATGTGATCAGGCCTTTGATGCTCTGAGACATAAATATCTGATTGTCATTTCATGGTTTATGGATATTCTTTCTAAATTTTGCTCCAAACCTCTTTCTCATAAGACAATCCTGGAGTACCAGCATCCTGAAACTTGATTTTAATCTTGAGAAGTGGTTCTCTCCATAGGATTCTTCATAGATTTCTGACATTGGTAAACAGGATCGTACTATTTTCTTTCCTTTGGAGAACTAACACAATGGGAAGATTGCTGAAGGGAAAACGGTAGCTGAGTGAAATAGTATGTAGGGAATATATATTCTTATATAGTATTCAATCTCTTCTCCCACAGAACAATGTTTATGTTTTTGCTGTTATGATGCATGGTTCTCTGTTGGAAATGCTGAGCAAAGTGGTTTTGGTTTTTTTTGGAAGCTTAAATAAGTTTGAATATTAGAAATAGACAAATTGGAATACCTAATAAATCTTTCATGAACTGGACCTTTTATTCACGCCTGTAATAGAGAAGCTTTTGGAGTTTATATGCCACCATCTAATAGGTGACTACTTAATGGGATTTACATTCACTCACACAAAATTAAGCTGGTAAAAGACAATGCAACATGCTGTAATATAAATGGGACTGACGGCAGAATTAAATGTTTGTGGAAACAGGGAAGCAGATCTATCAAGAGCTAATTAGACAGAGAGTTAAGAGGCAAACTTGGGAGTAAACAGTATCTACGAAGGAAGAAGGAAAGCCAGAATGGAAGCGGGGGAAAGGGCCCCTTTGTATAGTAATGAAAAGGAACCGTACAAAAGTTATTTAATTAGAAGCCCTGATGGAGCCTGTCTCATGAGAAAAACGTACATTCTTATTTGAACCTGTTGATTATTGAAGAGTGAATTACAACTTTGGTAACTTTCTCATATGTTTCAGTGGTTGGTCTTTTTGTCATCTACTATCTTGGTGTTTGGCTTTGATAGACCTTGCACCACATTGTAGCATGCTGAGTTGCTATCCACCTTTTCCAGAGTCTGCCTCTTTTTTAAAGCCCATGTTAGCACCACAGGGTACTGCCAAAGTTGAAGGCATTTGGAGGGTAGGAGACAAACAAATGATCCAGAAATGTTGGTCAAAGCTCACTTTTCTGAAGAACTTGGGGTGAGCATGTCACGTCAGTTTGTGGACAAGTGTAAGAGGCAGAAATCACTTCATCATATATAGTCATTTATGTTTTAATCTACTCATAGTTATTTCTGTCCTTATCAAACCTCTTGGGTACCAGAAAGCTGTAGTTCTTTTCAGTTTTCAGAAAGACTGAAAAGTCTTTTCCGGAGAAAAAAGAAAGATTTGTAGGAATCAGGAATTCTAGGACTGATAGGGCAGTGAAGCCTAGACCAGGGGTCAAAGGGCTGCCACGTGTGGTCTTGAGGGTACAGGTCCCCCACCTGTCATCTAGATATATGATTGTGTGTGTGTGATATATATATGTATATGCATATATATATATATATATATATATATATAAGTATATTGAGCCGTGGAAGGGTCTTTGGGAAGCATCTCACCCAATCTTCTCTCCTTTAGAACATGAAGAAATTCAAAGCTATAAAAGTGAAATGACTTACCTGAGTTCCCGTGGAATACCTGTACTTTCTATTGTGCCATGCAAAGGCTGATTACTTATTTCCAATTTTATTTAGCACAAATTTTGGTATTTAAACTAGCCATTTAGGAATTTTTTGTTGTGGACAAAAAAAGAAATAATTTGAAAAAACCATAAAGAGATTATATAAATATATTGTATATGAAACAGATCAAAGATATTCACTTTCAGCTAAGAATAAACTTTATTATATAATGATAGAATATATATATAATTGAGAGTAAGACAGGACCTCCAGAGCCATTAGCCCATTTCAAGAATGCCTAATATAAGATACCTTTCAAGAGGTCATTTCTATTTATTAAGGATCCCTGTCAACTTCATAAGGCGATTACATATGAGAATATGTATGTGAAAATGTATAAGTATATGTCTTTATTATTATAATTTCAAAAATTTCAAGGCATTGTATGAGAAAGTACTGTTGCTGAGTATATAAGATGTGTAAAAAGAGCCAGTGCTATGTGGAGTAATTACACACAACAGTCCAAATCAGATAGATTATATTCTACTTCCTCCCCTGCACAAACAGTTGTCCCATAGACATATTCTAGGTTGTTTGTGGTTGATTGAATCCATGAAATTCACAGACTGTAATAAAGTAGGCATTTAATGCAGGGAGACTGCTCTATTCTTTAATGAAAAGATCAGTAAGATTAGAAATGTTTTGTCCCTGTCATGGAAATAAAGAAAAAAAAATACCCTGTTTCTCTTGGTGGAGTTCCAATCTGTCTCTGCCCCAGAAATACAGGTGACTTTTGGCAGAGTGTGCCTACCTACTTGTAATATAGACATCTTTCTTTTTTTGTTAGTAAAGGGGAGAAAACAGATTGATCCAATCTGGAAAGAGGTGACAACTTTAAATATTAAGAAAAGTCCCATCACCATTAAATATACTGAAGTTCTATCTCCAATATAAAACATGCTCCATTTAATATTCCCAACAAACTCAAAATTAGTCCTCCTCTTTGATAGTGAACATTTTTAAAATGATGGTGATTAGGTGGATGCAGTTTATGGCATATTCCAGGAAATGGAGTGTTCCGTTCTGGAGTTATGTTGAAAAGATACCCATGCAGAGAATACTGTGAAAACCTGATGCTTTTTCCCAGTAGCACTCTGGTAGAAATGCCAGGGAAACTGGTGTTCCTTAAAATCCATCAATTAAATATCAAGCTACTTTTTGCTTCATTTAGAAAAGTTGAATCAGATTTTAATTTTTTCTAAAGATATATTCACACTCTGACATATAATGCAGAAAAAGATCTTTATTTGTTTTCACGTTTCATTTTTGTGTGAATGTGCCAAGCTTGATGGGGTTTTCTTTGCAGCATGAATGAGACAATTGATTTTAATACAATCCTTTCAACACATTGAAACAGGATTGCACAAATTACCCTTGGTACTATTTTGAATGGTAAACAAGGCTAATATGCTATTTACATAATGCACACATACACACTAAGTTTAAATGAGCAAAAACATGCTGTTTGGGAAATTGTGGGTGTGATAAAATCCTAACTTGAGCTCCACGGTTATTTAATGAAGTGTATGATGTGTTGTATGCACTGCTGCTTCACAAGTGTGGGATTTTCATTGAAAACTGGAGCATGATAGCTGCCTCTCCGCAGTGTTGAGAGCTCCTGAAGACAGAGCCCCTGTAGACTGGTGAACAGTCAAAGAGAATCAGCCAATGACCAAGATGGCAGGACCTCAAGGGGAGGTCACAAAATCACAAAATATTTACTGAAGGCCTACTGAGTATGAAGCCAAGCTAAGCCTTGAGGACATGAAGACGGAGTAGGGGGAGGATAGGAGGGATACAACACAAACACGGATACACACAAAATAATGCAAAGTAATTTCCAGAGATCGTGAGCAAATAGGCTAGGTAGTGTTGTGTGTCAGGAAAGGCTTCCTGTAGGAGGTGATACCTGAGGCTCACTTTAAAGAAGTGAGTTAAAGAAGGTTAAGGATTCCAAGAGGGACAGAGAAGGAATAAGGTGATTACATACAAGAAGAATAAACCTGCAAGCACAGGGGGCAGAACTGGAAACAAAGAAACAAAAATGATTGAGTCAGCTTGACTAGAATGCAGAGAGAAGAAATGATATAAAATAATATATATAGAAATATAGAAAATTAGGTGCAAGTTTTAAATGTCAGACTGAGGATTTTGTATTTTTATCCTAGAGGCAATAGAGAAGAAATGAAGCACAGAGGAGCTTAAGGAGAAAGTAGAATTAATAACACTGTATGACTCAGAAAGTAGTTAAGGTTGCACTGGACGCTTTCCATTTTCCTACCTATTTGTCTTTTAGCCAGGTGTGGCATTATGTGTAGAAGGTTAGTCAGATTAGTCTGATAATATTTTATATTTTCACAGAGTATTTTTCATTCATGGATCACATAGCTTTTCAAATGTGAATTAATTCCCATACAACTCTCTTTAAACATTCCATAAACATATTAATTCCCATGACTGATATAAATCTGCTGGAGGAAAGACGCTTGCTAAGAAAATCCGTTGAGTTATGTGAAGGGAAGCGGTGATGTGATTGGCATGGGGATATAGAGAGAAAATTGGGATTTTTATCCCATCACACGCATTTAACAAGCACTTACCTTTTTCAGGATAATAATTTTTCCGAAAAAAATGGCCTGTTTGTATTAGAGTGATAAAAATGACCATCATCATAAAAGGACTTAATAATGATTGTGAAAGCTGACTTTTCAATAACATTTCACATACATTATCGCCTTTGATTTTTAAAAACCCTGTGAGATATATATACCATAAGTATTTTTATGGTCATTTTACACAAAAGGGAAATTAGTCCCAGAGTGGCTTACCGGACGGCTGGAAGTCACACTGCTTGTAACTATGTAAGGTACAATTTGAACCTGTTCTCTCCTGTCCTGAGATAGTATGATGTTAGAGTAAAATGAGATGATCAAATTATTTGCCAAATAATGATACAAGAGCATACTTGTATCCAGATTTTCTTCCAGTATTAGAGTAGAATGTGATGACACAATGCTTAAAAGTCACAGGAGAGGCTTAAGGTTTCTTTGATATATTAATGAGTTTTGAACTTTCTAAACTTCAGATGTCACATTCTAGTACTACATGACTCCACTTGATAGACAGGATCTTAGTGCTAACAAATAACAATCTCACCTGGATTCATTTTGACTTTTGATATTTTACCTTTATTTTTGTTTGTTTACTTTCAGTTTGGGGAGATGAAAGAGGTACTCAGTTACTTAAGGAAAACTTTTATGAATAAGGGGGAGAATTCTCTCCCTAAGTACTTGTCTTTGATGGTCTTTAGTCAAAGGACAGGTATATGGGAAAGTTAGAACTAGGAAAATTAGATTGTTTCAAACAAATTAGATTACTTTGAAGGCATGGCATCAGGAGCCAAGATGGCAGAGTAGAAGAATGCACCTCTAGAGGCTCTCCTCCCACAGCTCATAAAATACCTGTAAAAAATGACTGTAAACAAATTCTAGAGCAGTAGAAATCACAAAATGAAAGAGTGAAAGAGATTTCCAGCCCAAGGCAGCCTGGGAGGCTGACAGGAAAGGTCTATTGCACAAGGCTCAGAGAGCCATGCAGTGGCAAGGATAGGACTGGAGCAGGCTTCAAGGCACCACTGGCAGCAGCTATGGTTCCCACATTCCTCAACCCACAGACACCAAAGGAAGCTTCAAAGATCATCTAGGTTAGAAGGCAACACAGTAGTCTAGCCCTGGCCCCAGGCAGCATCAGCTTCCATTGTTGGATCCCTGGCCTAAAGAACCCTGGGGAATTGAGCTACTGATATGTATCTCAGCCCTGAGTGGTGGCTCTGGGGTGAAGAGGAGCATTGGTGTGGTAGAGCTTGTAGAGGCTTTGGAGAGAGAATCCTACTCTCAGAAAACTGTGCTTGTAGTTGCTCCCAAGCCAGAGTGCAGGCCAGGAGAATAGTAAACTCCTTTCTCATGATTGTGCCACGTTGGAGGAACTGAGAACTTACAACTCCCCAGACTTGTTGGCAAAGAACTCAGAAGTCAAGTAACTGGTTGGGAAAATGCCCCAAAAAGGGAAAAAGAATAAGACAATAAAAGGTTACTTTCATGAAAAGAAAGTCAACAGCCTGCTAAAAGAGACGCAAAAAGTGCTGAAGAAATTAACACCTTTAAAAATAGACTAACTCAAATGGCAAAAGAGGCCCAAAAAGCCAATGAGGAGAAGAATGCTTTAAAAAGCAGAATTAGCCAAATGGAAAAAGAGGTTCAAAAGCTCACTGAAGAAAATAGTTCTTTAAGAGTTAGAATGGAACAAATGAAAGCAAATGACTTTATGAGAAACTAAGAAATTGCAAAACAAAACCAAAAGAATGAAAAAAATCTCATTGGAAATATCTCATTGGAAAAAAAAAAACTGACCTGGAAAATTGATCCAGGAGAGATAGTTTAAAAATTATGGGACTATCTGAAAACCATGACCAAAAAAAGAGTCTAGACATCATCTTTCATGAAATTATCAAGGAAAACTTCCTGGATATTCTGGAACCAGAGAGTAAAATAAATATTGAAAGAATTCACTGATCACCTCCTGAAAGAGATCTGAAAAGAGAAACTCCTAGGAATATTGTAGCCAAATTCCAGAGTCCCCAGGTGAAGGAGAAAATATTGCAAGCAGCCAGAAAGAAACAATTCAAGTGTTGTGAAAATACAATCAAAGTAACACAGGATCTGGCAGCTTCTACATTAAGGGATAGAAGGGCTTGGAATAGGATATTCCAAAAGTCAAAGAAAATAGGATTAAAACCAAGAATCACCTATCCAGCAAAACTGAGTATAATACTTCAAGGGAAAAATGGTCATTCAATGAAATAGAGGACTTTCAAGCATTCTTGATGAAAAGACCAGAACTGAAGAGAAAATATGACTTTCAAATACAGGAAGTGAGAGAAGCATGAAAACGTAAACAGGAATGAGAAATCATAAAAGGCTTACTAAAGTTGAACTGCTTATATTCCTACATGGAAAGACAATATTTGTAATTCTTGAAACTTTTCCAGTATTTGGATAGTTGGAGGGATTATACACACACACACACACACACACACACACACACACACACACACACACACGGCACAGAGTGAATTGAATAGAAAGGGATGATATCTAAAAAAACAAAATGAAGGGGAATATATTGGGAATAGAAGGGGGGAAATGGAATGGAGCAAATTATCTCATAAAAAAGGCAAGAAAAAACTTTTCCAATGGAGGGGAAGAGGGGGAGGTGAGAGGGAAAAAGTGAAGCTTACTCCTATCACATTTGATTAAGGAGGGAATAACATACACACTCAATTTGGTGTGAAAATCTATCTTACACTATAAGAATGTAGGGGAGAAGGGGATAAGTCGAATGTGGGGGTATGACAGAAAGGAGAGCAAATGAGAGGAGGGGGTAATTAGGAGTAAACACTTTTGGGGAGGGATAAGATCAAAAGAGAGAATAGAATAAGTGGGGGGCAGGATAGGATGGAGGGAAATATTGTCTTTCACAACATGATTACTATGGAAGTCTTTAGCAAAAGTACACATATATAATCTATATTCAATTGCTTATCTTCTCAATAGGGATGAGTGGGGAAGAAGGGAGAGAAGATGTAACTCAAAGTTTTAGGAATGAATGTTCAGAATTGTTTTTGCATGTAACTGGGAAATGAGAAATATAGGTAATGGGGTATAGAAATCTATCTTGCTCTACAAGAAAAGAGAAAAGATGGGGATAAGGGAAGGGAGGGCAGATTGGGGGAAGGGTTAAACAGAATGGACAGTGTTTTGGGGGGAGGGGAGAGATGGGGAGGAAATTTGAAACTCAAAATCTTGTGAAGTGAATGTTGAAAGCTGAATATAAATAAATAAATTGGAAAAAAATAAAAAAAGACGGCATCTGTTGTATTTCAGTAGTGTTGGCAGCATCTAACTCTTTCCCCATTTGGAGTTTTCTAGAAGACACTGGAGTTTCTTGCCATTTCCTTTTCCAACTCATTTCACAGATGAGGAAATTGAGATAAACAGGGTTAAACGACTTGCCCAGGGTCACTCAACTAGTGAGTATCTGAGACCAGATCTGAGCTTGATTCTTCCTGACTCCAGGCCCAGAGCTCTATCCACTGTATACTTCCTTTCCTTTATAGCCTCCATAGGGTGAAACAAACAAACAAACAAAAAATAGAAGCAAAGAGAGTTCCTCTTCCATCTCCATCCCTTTGGTCAGGCCTTGACCTGTTCCTGGAATACACTTTCATTCATAAACAAAAGTTCTGCCCAATCAGTCAAGCCAGTTTTTTGTTAAATACCTGCTACAGGTCACACACTATGCCTGTGTCAGGCCCCAGGGGAAATGCAGACAAAAGTGAATGAAACCATTTTTCTCCATAGGGAGCTTCCTTTGTCACTGAGAAGAAGGGAGCACCATAAATAACTATTGGCCAGGGGTAAGGAACCTGCAGCCTCCAGGTCACAGAACAAATCCTTTTATTATTAACAAATCCTTTGTTCTGTAAAGTTTGGTTTCAGGCAAAGGATCACACTTGAGGGCCTAGAGGGCCACATGTGGCCTTGAGGCTGCAGGTCCCTATACCTGGTAAAGGCCAATAAATTCAGAGTAATTTTAGGGAAGAGGCACTAGCCAATGTAGGGATCAGGAAAACCTTTATGTAGATGGTAGCTTTTGAACTGAACTTTGAAAAAAAACAGGCACTCTAAAAAAAGGTGGAATTGAGGAGGGAGGGTCAACTCTAGACATGAGAGGCAGTGCAAGCAAAAATGTAGAAGTAGGAACTGGTGTCATGCATGAGAACCCATAAGAAGGTTAATTTGGCTGAAGCATGGAATGTATAAGAGTACTGCATTGTGCTAGACCGGAAAGGCAAGTTGGGGTCTGACTTTGAAGAGATTTCAATGTCAGATAGAGTTTTAATGAAGTCAATGTTAAAAGCCACCTGAAATGAAGAATTAAATGAAGAAAAATAGGAAGACAATATATGGTCATTTAAAGTATGTATGTACTGTTTTCACAGAGGATATTCTGACCATGGTTCAGGTAGAAAGGTTCTCTGTCAATGGTAAGATATTTCCTATACATTCATTTGTAAATTCAATTTAGCAAATAGTTATTAAGCAACTACTGTGTGCATGGCACTAAGGCCACAAGCTTTGTCCTTAAGAAATTGATACTCTACAATGGGAGACATATATGTATATCTATGTATATGATATATATGCAAACAAGTATAATACACAGTAGAACATAATAGGAATAAGGAGAGTGCCAGAAAAACCCTCTAAGAAAATTTGAAGAAGGAATACTCACTTTTAGGTGGAAGGATCATGAAAGACTACTTGGAGGAAATGCCAACACATCTGCGCCTTAAAGGAAGAGAAAAAATTCAAGAGGAAAAGTGAAGGAAGACTTGCTTTCCAGGTTTAGGAAATGTCCTTCAAAAATCCAGCCACAGAAGTAAAAGATAGCAGGATCAAACAGGAAAATAGAAGTCTCATTGAACTGAAATATATAGAGAGCGAGATGGAGAATGGGATCAAATAAGGCTGGAAATGTATGATTCATTACAGAGGTCCTTAAATGCCTTCAATGTTGGTATTTTTTCTTATAGGCAGTAGAGATCCACCTGAGGTTTTTGAATGGGGGAACAGCCATTTTTAGACCTGTGCATTAGGATGATAATTTGGGCAAATATATGAAAAAATTGTTTTGAGAAGAGACAGACTGGATATCATCAAAGTGGTAATTTTAATAGACTCAGAGGATGAGAGCCAGAACTAGAAAAAGAGTGGGGCACAGAAGAGAGGGGTATTGTAAAGGGAAAATTAGCATGATTTGGTCCCTGATCATAAGGGCCAGGAAGAGGAAAGAGTCAAAAATGATTCACGTCTTGAACTTGGATGACTGTATAGACGATTGTTTCATTAACAGAAACATACACTGTGTGAAATATTATACATGATGATTTACATGTGAAAAAATCACATTAGAGATATGTTCAGCATCTGAGAGAGAGAGAGAGAGAGAGAGAGAGAGAGAGAGAGAGAGAGAGAGAGAGAGAGAGAGAGAGAGAGAGAGAGAGAGAGAGAGAGAATGAACAAGCCAGGACTGGATTTGGAGTCAGGAATGTGCTGGGTTTCTATACAGTTCTCACTGCTGGCTGTGTAAAAGTTATTAAGTCATTTAATCTCTATGAGGTTCAATTTCTTATCTGTAAAATAAAGATGTTAATATTTGTAATAAAATATAGCTTTATTGTGAGGAAACATGTCATAACCTACAAGATACCTATTACGTAATATAGTATTATTTTTTATTATTATTGCTAGCATTATATGAAGAAGGAAGGCAAATCAATGCTGGGGCTTCCTCCGATACCCTCTAACTACTTTGATCCTTTTAAGTATCTCCTTCAGTTCATTAGAGTAGGAGAGACACAGCTTAAACACATTTATATTGGTTGCTTGATTTATAAAGCATATTAGTCTTGTCCCCATTAGTTTCCTCAGTCTATTTCTCAGGAATTTGGATTTCTTTCCACCTACCAAATGAAAAATACCTGTCATTAATTCTGTTTGGAGTCTATTTCAGGGTAGACAGAAGTTTTCTGACTGTGACAGGCTTGGATACATTCCAGAAGAAAAATTTGACTCAGTCCTGATAAATGTATAAAAGGCCAAAACCATTAGTGGCACTCACAACTTTCGTTCAAATGGTGACTGGTAGAACTTGAGTTTATTTTTTTTTTAAATAGATATTTAAAGTCCCACATATTTTACCAATTTCAAACATGCATTGGTAGTCTTCAGGAAGGGCTATATCCATTTGAATCATCTGCTTTGTTAACCTTCTACCATCAATTAATCAGCAGTCATTTATTTAGCGAGAGTTATATGTCAGGCACTGTCCTAGGCAGTGGTAACACGAAGATAAAAAATTAATTACTGTTAACTCTCAAGGAGTTATATACATTAATATATGATGTTTCGCATTTCCTAATAGAATTTATATTCCATAGAATGTGCATTCAATACATTGTAGTCTATAGAATGTGCAAAACATACATTGAATACACACCCAATAAAATATACCACAAGGACAAGTAGCGAGAGAGAGAGAGAGAAAGAGAGAGAGAGAAAGAGAGAGAGAGAGAGAGAGAGAGAGAGAGAGAGAGAGAGAGAGAGAGAGAGAGAGAGAGAGAGAGAGAGAGAGAGAGACAGAGAGACAGAGATAGAGACAGAGACAGAGCGGGGGGTAAGGATGATGTGTATTTCAGGGATAGAGGGGATCTCCACTGCAAACAGCAGGGAAATGGAATGCTGCGCTTTAGGAACAGAGAAGAAGCTAGTTTGGTTGTTCTACTGAGTGCAAGATGGAAATTAATCAATAACAAAATCAGAAAGCTAGGATGAAGTCAGGCTGTGATTGGATTTAAAAGCCAAACCAATTTTATATTTTATCCTAGAAACAATAGAGAGCCAGTGGAGTTTAGTTTATAGAATAGTGATATGGTCAGGCTTTCAGTTAAGGAAAATCACCTCTGTACCTGTGTAGAGGATGGATCAGGATGGAGAAAGATCTGAGACTGGGAGACCAGTTGAGAGGCCATAGCTGTAGTTCAGGTGAGAGGAGGTACATATATATATATATATATATATATATATATATATATATATATATATATATATATTATATATATATATATATATAAATTTAAAAAGAGAATAGATGCAACATACTTTAAAGATTTCAAGTTGTTTCCTCCAAGGTATTTTTAGTGGTATTAGCTATTGTGAAGGACATTCATATCCCTGACCTCATAAGTTGGCAAGTGGAGGTAAGAATTGATTTTCACATTTTACTTTAAAATACATTGATTGTTGTTAAAACAATTATATAACGGTGATTTTCTGATAAAATAAATGCCTACCTATCTGCTGATTACAGTATTTGTATGAGCAAATTGGATGTTCTATGCTCAAATTGACAATAAGTTTCCCACCTTGTATAATTTATTTAGTCTCTGAATTATCATCATCTGATTTAGGATCTCATTTGGTTATTCAAATATTTTACTTCTACCGTGTAAATCTGACGTTCAAGTTCTTACAAAGCAAAATATTGAATAAGGATCAAAATTATCCTTTATCTTTAATCTCTCTAAAACTTTTATGTCTTCTGTTAGGAAAAAGAACTCATCCCTGAAACATCGGTTTCAATGATATTTCCCTCTTTTCAATTATTCGTTTTCTAGGTATTCACATAAGAATATTTTATTTTATTCTTTCCTTAATGATAGTGCTTCCTTTGCCTTAGAGCCCTCTCCTTCCTGCTCCTCCCCCTGCCTCCCCAACCTCTGGCAAAACTGTTGACTGTGTAGGCATTAAATTTTTATTTCTGTTTTTCACAAAGCGACCTGTATTCGACTGTAATCTTAATATATTGCAAGATGATGCTCATTAGTATTGAGAGTAGATACTCCCTTCATGAATTCCATCCCAGTTCATAGGTTACCACAACCAAAAATATAATAACAATAATCCCCTGGTGGACAAGGCTCTGGTGATTAACTTCTGCCGATTCTTGGTCCTTGGACAGCAGACACTCATTCCATTGACTGGACCACATGCAAAGATCTTCTAACTTGATAAGACCTATCAAAACCTGTGATCCACTGACATAATAGCTAAAAACTCATGGTCACACAATGGCAGAATAAAGTGTAGAATTAGGGAGGAATTTTATGGAAGCTTCATTTTAGCTCCTCCAAAAAATATGAGCATATTATTTTAACTTGCAGAAAAGAAAGCAGGTCCCTTTTTATTTATATTTTAAAAAATTCAGTATATCTTCTGCAGGTTGAGTCTAGTTCTTTGATGATGCCAAAGACCTTTGGATACCCCATTCGAAAATTATATTAAAAATCTGGAAAAAAGGGAGGGGAAGATTTTGCCAAGGTGCATGAAACTTAACTAGTATGTTACCAAGTTCCTAACTCAAATTAAGGTTGCATGTTAAAATTTTGTGATGTTAATTTTTTCAGAAATTAGAAAATAAAAACAACTGATAATTCCCTTTCCTTTTCTAACCTTTCCATTGGCATTATTTGCTTATGGATATGTTGTGAACAGTATCAGATTATTCTCCTTCCCATCCTCCCCAAAGAAATCAACAACATTCTTGTCATTTGGAGAAAAAAATAATTTATTCTTGTATTCAATATTTCAATATTTTTGACATGAAAATTTACTATAAATGCCTAAGGTAATGAGTTTCTTTCATCAGTTATTAATGATGGTACCCTGTGAACAATTAAATTATGTTTAGAAATCTGAAGTCAGAGTTGAATTTACTGTATTTTTTCCCTCAGTATTATAAAAGGCTTGCCTCAGATGTATATGGTTTTGTGATTGTGAACAATTCACTCAACCTATCATTGCTCTAGGCCAATGATATCAAACTAAGTAGAAACAGAGATTTAGAATCAAGTACAGATCCATGTAGGGGACATATTCACTTAGAAACCACATATTAACACTGTCTATGTTCTATTGGATTTTTGCTTTATTATTTATGTTATCATGTTCATTTTGTTATGTTGGCTGTTTTTGATTTTGTTAAATTTTTCTCAATTACTTTTTAGTGTAGTTCAGGTCTGCATTGTAGAGTTTTGTGGATTCCCAGCAAGTTGGACACTTATGGTGTAGGCCACTTTGAAGACTAGGATTCTTAATTTGGGATCTATGAATTTTTATTTAAAATGTATTTTGATAACTGTGTTTCAATGTAATTTGTTTCCTTTGTAATACTAGACATTTAATGTTGTGCATTTAAGATGTTATTTTGAGAAGAGATCCTTAGGTTTTCTCAGACTGCCAAAGAGGTGGGCACCTGACATAAAAAAGGTCTAAATCACCTCTCCAATCGTTCTCATTCATTCCTTTGTTTCTGACATCTTCTAAGAGCAATTATAAGTTGCAGAAAAGATGCCACCTTACATTGGTAGAGGGAATTTCCTCGCCCTTCGGAAAGGGAATTGTTAATTATGCTGTTGAAAATATTCCTTATTATGAAGTATCCAGTGGTGAAGACCTGTCATTACCACCGATTTTAGACCTCTCTGTAGGAGCTGGTTGACCCTGGGAACAGTGAAGTGCATATATTTACCTAACTTCAACTTTGGGAAACCTGGCATCATAGTTCCCTTTACCAATGAATGGTAATTCAATGAATGGTCTGGACCACAATCCTTTTAATTCATTTGGAGAAACCATTTTTAAATGCTCACTCTTCATGAGGCACTAAGTTAACTTTTAGAGATACAAAGATGAATAGTAGCATAATTTTTGCCCCCAAGAATTTTGGCAATCCTCTGGAATAAGAGTATGAAAATGTATATATAGTGTGTGATAAAGTTAAGTAGAGGTCCAAATGGAGTGCTCTAAGAATGGGAAAAATGAGTTTTAACGGAGCATGTCAATGAGATTGTAGGGGAAAATGGCACCATCATTGGCCTCTAAAACATTAATTAGACTTTACAAGATAGAGATAAGAAAACAATGTATTCCTGAGATAATAAAGAGCAAATGGGTGGAATTGGGAGGTATTGGATAAAACCAGTCATAATTTATGTATCATTTAAAAGGAAGAATGGTTTTTAACATTTAGCTTCTGTAGTTAATGTTAAAATTCCTGAAATGGTTTTCTGAGAGAACTGTTTTGAATGAATTCAAAAGGAAACCATCCAACAATTTTGATGATCCCTAAGGCCTACTTATTGCCCATACCACTGACGTAGATCCAGAACTTGGGAAGCTCACCAAATATTATTAGTGTTTAATTTTGTGTGCATATATGAATGCTAATTGAATCTTTAAAAATGGCCAATTTCCCAGGAGGAATAACAAAAAGCCAGTACATTTTTAAGTGTTCATGTTTTTGTTGCATAGATTTGAAACATTCCAGGAAAAATTTTTACTGCCATTTTAAAATGAAACCCAACAGAGACCTGACTTTAAGATTGTGAACTTGACAGAGTAATGAAAGATTACAGTTAAATGACATTATTTCATGCCAGTATGTGACAATATTTCTTTCTTATTAAAACTAGTCTGTCCCATGATATAGAGGCTCTCTCTCCTTTACGGAACAACAGAACATAGATGTGGAATTTAAATACGTAAAGCAGTTCTGATCTTAGCATGGCACAAAATCAGTTTTGCTCAGCTGTTCCTCATCACTGAAAAGACCATTAACATGCTTATGGCATAAAAGATAAAATTGTATTCATTAATGCCCATTTATACTATAGGCATAAATCCATATTAGAACTAATTTAGTTAGAAGAGAAACCTTCAAATTGCCTCTTTCACAAAAATAAAATGAAGGGCCCTTGAGCTGAGCATTGACTGTCCCATGAACTGACATAAAATATAAATATATCATGGCAATGACTGTGAATTATAGTTACTGATATTTCAGAATTTGTTTTATGTATATGTCAAACAAACAAAACACAGTGATCAGCCTTTGTTTTGAGCTCTATCTCATTCTGATATTTTAAATGCAAAATATTTCTTTTTCTCACAGGATGTTAATTTTTGTAAAGACCAGTGGCAAAAAAAAAATTACTACAGGAGATTGTGATTACCACCTGCTGTGAGGGCAGCCAATGATCCTGAAGGGGGATGTTAATTTTGATGATGATAAGGTTCCTTATTATAATGCACTCAGCGGAGACCTGTCATTATCACCATTTATGAAGTATGTCTATAGATGCTGATTAACCTGGGAAACATGAAGAACACGAACTTGACCAACTTTCACTTTGGGGAAACTTTAGCATTACAGAAATACAAAACTTAAAAGAACCTTATATAAAGAGATTTGAACAGTAAGCTGAAACTTGGTTCCTAACTGTTGGCTAATTCTGGTATGTAAAATACAGCAACCCCCTTCTAGGGTTGTAATTAGGTAGGGAAATAATAAATGCTTGAATTTGTCAAAAACTGTGAGTGTTAGACCATGGTAATTCAGAGACAAAAAAAATCCTTTTCCTCAAAGAGTTTATATTGTTGGGATGAGGGGTGTAGAGAGGAAAATGTTGTATACAGAGATAAATGTAGTGCAAACTAAGGAATTATAGAGAAAATTCTTTATTTGGAGGCTTAAAGGGAGATCTAATTTGTGGTGAGATTTTCCGGACTCTTCTGAGGTCAAAATAAATATAATGTATTTGTATTTTTAAAATTATCAGATGCTTAGGAAGCTTTATGTAGTTGCTAAATTTCAATTTTATTCTTTCACATATATACATATATATATATATATATATATATATATATATATATGACTGATACTGAATGTGTTTGTGAATTTTTTTACTTATTAGCAGTGTCAATTGGCCTTTATGTGTTTGTTTAATGTTCAGTACCATAAATGGTTCTCTTGAAATTTCAAGTTTTAGCCCATCATGCCCAGTGGACTTTAATCTCCCTCCCCACCTATTTCTAATGTGCCACATTTCCCCTTCCTTGCTGACTGTTCTCTCACGTGATAAATAACTCTGTCTTATCAAGGTCAGTCAGAAAGGCCCCTTTTACATATCTCATAAATTTCAGCCAGGTGCCACTGATGTGAGATTAATGTAATGGCACCATGGCAAGCACTCAAGCTTGTCTTAATTATGCTAAGGTTGCCGGTTCACCGTTTCTCTTCATCTGTCTCCTGCTTTAGGGAACACTAAACACTATGTCATTAGATTGTCTGTTCCACAACATTGATCCTTTGCATTTACAAAGTCATCAGATGGCTTATGACATAGCTTTTCTAAGAAATTAAATTAAACAAATAGTGAAAACAAAAATTAGGAAAAGTGCATGGAAAAGGTGTTGGGTTTTGATCATAGAGGACAGCTGTTTAAAGCAGGTGAAAAATCTATGTACCCCCATGGTGGCATTTTCCATGGTTTTCTCATTTGTTTGGACAGAATATGGCTTGGAGGTGGTAAGCAGGGTATTTGCTCAATGTCCTAGGATTAATCTCATTCATGAGTTACTTCTTATGGTTATAGGAGAAAATCCTGCTATGTTCATGATTTCTTCATAATTGAGGATCAGGGTGATACCGTTCTTACGTACACCAAAGTCACAAATTTGCATTCCAGGTTGTCCAATGCTTCCTCCTCCTTGGCAGTCTCCTCACTTGCCTTAGAGTGGGGAGGTTCATTGAAAGGTATCAGTTCTGCCTGTTCTTTTTCATGTTACCTACACAATTCTCCTCCACAGAATCAGAGAATTTCAGAGTTGGAAGGGACCTCATTTTCCCACAAAACCAAGATTTTACAGTAATAAATATGCTATTATGGAGCTGTGATCTCATCAATGTGGGTATGCCCTCCCACAATGCAGGCTTGACCCCATCCATACCTCTCCATTCTGTGTGACTCTTGTTCATGGACTCATGTAAATCTTCTCTGGAGAGTCCAGCCGCAAGTGTTCTGAATCTCTTGACATCATGTGGATTGCCAAAAGAGTATGAGCATTGTCAGTTGGTCATTTGACATTTTTTTTTACTTTGATCCATGAGTATTTAGCCTCCTTTGCTGGCCATATATGTCTCTGAGGCTATTGCTGAATGGAAACAAAACAAATTCTAAGTGATCTACATTGAAATTTCTGTTAAATTTTCTTCAGAAAATTAATATTCTGATGATTTCTTACCAGCCTTTGCAAATCATTTTGTATTTTATCTGTTTTGTTGGCATAGGAGTACTTAGTGTTTTAAATCTTTGTAGGGTATGGACTTGATATTAATTATATGTAAGCAAGCAAAGTAAAAGATAAGATAAAAAGGCACAAGTCAGAAAAATGAAAAGCTAGAGGTTTTTTTTTTTAATGCATGTTGCATTTTTGTAGCCAAATTTTAAAAGCTCTATCAGACTGTACAGACTTTTAGCAGGCCTTCTAAGACTTCCTAACATCCTAGCTCATCAGGGAGCTTTATAGATTGTGTCGAGATTGTCTTCTACAGCATAGATTTGAAGGAAACGATGGAAAAGTATAAGTATTTATATAGCTTTTACCATGTGACAGGCACTGTATTAAGTACTTTGCAAATATTTCATTTGATTCTCTCAACAATGCTGTGAGTCAAGTGCTGTTATTGGCACAGGTTAGGTGACTTCCTCCGGGTCACACAGCTAGTAAGTGTCTGAGGACAGATTTGAACTTAGATCTTACTGACTTAGGTCCGGCGCTCTTATTCATTATATTACCTAACTGCCTCTGATTACAATTTGTCCTTGACTTCTCGTCCTGGGCAGCAGTCTTGTCTCTGTCCTTCCATAATCCTCTTTCAAAGATCAAATATATAGGAAGTCTTCCCTACAGTATTTTAATATCTTGTATATACCAGCACGAGACTTTGCTCTCTACACATGACCAGTCTACTTTCTTTTCCAGCCTTCAACGTCCTGAATACTGCCTTTACGCAACCTCATATGCCCAAGTCATCATTATTAATATGTTATGAGCTATTTATGTTTACTCTTGGTTTCTAAATTGTGGTGGTCAATGACTTTCAGTCACATAACAGTATTATCCTGAGGAAAATGGCGTGAAAAATGCAAGCTTTCGTGACAGGAATGGCTTGTTGTAATTAAAAATATCACCCAAAGTACCACCAGATGTACTACGGTCTACTCCCTTCTATTTGGTTCTGGGCCCAATGCATTGTCCATTTATACTATCTCATGAAGATGCGTGCAGTGATGGACTAATTCTATAGAATGGCATGATTTTGGCAGTATGCATATTCTTCATGTCCTTGTTCTTTTTTTCCTAAACAAAGCATCCTTTGAATTCATATGAGTGGAGAACTTCCAGTGAGGAATTCCTTCTAACAGACCAGATTAGTACCTACTTTCACAGACTTCCTTTGGACCCTGAGAGTTTAAGTAACTTGCCCAGAGTCACACGAATAATATATGTACCAAGCAGGATTGGACACCAGGTTCTTCTGTATTCAAAGCTGACTTGCTATCCATTAGGCTCTCTTGCCTTTCTATCCACTTTCTTTTTCTTGTGTTGTCTGCTAGCCTGATGCTCTTGGGGCATCACATTATGGGGCTTAGTCAACACAGCATCAAATGCTACCCAGAGCAGATGGAGAATCTCATCATAAATATGGAGTCATCCTTTATTTTGTACATAGGGTAGAGCACCTTCTATAGCAGCAGGGAACAACTTGGGATGTGATATGTCTCGGTCAACTTTATATAAAATGCAGAGCAGGTGCTGATCTGGGAGAGAAGAATCCTCGTACAAATACACATGAAAGTCATCTATATATCTATTATATATCTGTATGTTTATATATATACATGTTTTCATGTGTGTATATTTCTTTTTTGCTTGTTGATAGACACTGCATGTAACTAAAACATTTTGCTTGACTTATCAATTCCTGTAATTGTAACTTTTCGAATAAAATGATTTATGAATATACAGCCAGGTTGTTTTAGGTAAATAAGCAATACTGGGAAACAAAAACCTGGAAATAGCTAATAGAAATAAAGAGTACATTTTGTAGGTGAATGGTAAATAAAAATATATACAATTTAAAACCATCTGGTACATTCTTGTACTGAAATCACCTTCATACAAAAAGCATACATGATTTCAATGTATTTAGTTATGTTTGTTCTTGAGTTATAAAATGAAATAGTGTACTTAAAACACTTTGCAACCCTCAAAGTTGATTTTAAGATTTCTCCCACATCAGAGAATTCTAATCCAACCAGTAGTCTTTATATAAAACTATAGTGAAAAATAAAAAGTCACCATATATTATTGTTATACAGTGATAATAAGCAATAGTTTTGTTTTACCTTCCAAAATTTCAAGAGTAAGATGCATATCAATCCCTATAATTTTGTTCTATGAAATCCTATTTCACTTCCTCTAATTTTATACTTTTAGGTTTGGTGTTTTCAAATCCCTCCAGTAATATAAATTGTAATCTCTCTTTCACTTATTAGATGGAATTCTATAATGTTTGTGGCTGGAAAATTTAACCTGAAGCCAACCTAATTGTCACTTAGCTTCCCTGAATATAGTGAGGCCCATCCTGGGGCATTGGGTATACTCTGGATTAGTGGGATCATAGTTCAAGCTTCTCTAGCCTGGTAGAGCCTGCTAGAACTTATGTTGCAATGGCAGAATATTGAAATAGTCATTTCCTTGAGAGAAGAGATTAAAACTTCATTAGATTTCATTTTTGTATTTGTATGATTACATCTGTGGGTGGTACAGGGTCTAGACCTTGAATTCCTTTGTATAGGGAACTTTGTATGTGGGAACTCCTCCCACCGATAAAGGTCTCGGTGCTTAATCTAGAAACATAGATAGTTGACACTGGGACTCTACAACATTAAATGACTTGTCTGTGGTCACATATTTAGTTTGTGTCTAAGATAGAACTTGTACCTAAACTATCCTGACTCCAAGGTCAGCCTTCTTTCCATTACCACAGGTTGTCATTGACCTGTTTATAGTATCTGTATTAAAATAACTCAGAAATCATGAGAGGTAGGGTATGAGAAAGAAGCTAGATTTTTTTAAATTTTATTTTAATATTTTAGTGCAGTAGTAAGATTATATAAATAGACTGGAAACCTAAAAGATTTGTAGATGATGGAATAACAAGAAAGGAGACCCTATTCCAAAACCAGCAACTATACTAAAAAACAAGTGGAATGTTATAGACTCAAAAAGTCTAAAAGACATGATGCTTTGCTGTGCCAAATCAATTGGTCAGTTTGATTAAAAAAAAAGAAACAAATAAAAACCTCTGTCAAATTAGCCATTTTTGCATTATGGGAAAAAAGTCCAACACCTGTTATTTGCATTTTTTTCCCATTCTGAATGATATATTTTGGCAGTGGAGTGGGACATGATGTTTTTGTAGAATCCCTCATAATCTATCAGGAAAAAGTAGCAGTATGGCTGGGGATCATCATGATCACTATGAGGGCTAGAATAATATTTAATCTTGGTATTTCCTGAAGCCCAAAATACTTCTCTGGACATAGGAAACACTTATTAAATATCTACTTATTGAACAAATAAATTGATGAATGAATCTAGACAGTCCTGGCAACAGAGACATAGCTAGAAATTTTTGAGTATGGGTCCTTCTTGATGCCTAATAAAGCTGAAACCTGGTGAAATTGCTGTTGTCACCATATGGGGGCTCCAAGCTTTGTATTAGAGGGAAAAATAATTCTTTCCAGTATAGTGTCTCCTAGCTTTTTAGTCTAATTTTTCTTGCCAGTTAGGTGCTAAATTTCTTTGTTTCTAGCTTCTAGAACACTGCTAGTATTGTCAATACCCTTTAAATATGTCCTGTAAATATACCCTAATACATTTATCATCACCCTGTTTATGAGCCTTGATGGGAATGGCAGCAAAATTTTATGCAGGAGACTAGGTATATTCAGGACATTTTTGGACAGTATATTCCAAGACCTTTCCTACTCTAGAAGGCTGTGTTGTGGACACACTGGCATATCTCAACAGCATTTGTAAAGACATGGACACGCCTTGAGAAAACAATAAAAGCAAGGAAAGTATACTTACCTTGTCTTTATGGTTAAGTTGTTCACTGTAGACTAAAAAATTCTAGGGATTTCGCTGTTTCTCTTTCCATTCTTATTATATATTCTATTTTTCCTATGTCATATTATTCAGAAAAAATTAATATCTCTTCGTTTCTTGTGGGACTTCATCACCCTACTCCATTCCTTTGTACTGTCCTTCCCCATGCCCAGACTGCCTTCCCTTTTCGTTCTATCTCATCGAATCCTTCAAACTTCAACCTTCATTCAGCTCAAACTGGACCTTCCTAAAATTTCCCTTGATCCACATAGCTAATAGTGCAAACCATTCCCTTGTATTTATTTTCTGTAATCTTTTCCCTTTAATATAAATTTATTTATTTAACTTTTTACATCCATTTTCACAAAATTTTGGGTTCCAAATTTTCTCCTCATTTTTCCCCTCCCCCCACCCTAATACACCTAGCAATCTAATTTTCCCTATCACCAATCTGCCCTCTCTTCTATCATCCCTCCCTTCCCTTGTCCCCATCTTCTCTTTTGTCCTGTAAGGCCAGATGACTTTCTATTCCCCATTACCTGTATTTCTTATTTCCTAGTAGCAAGAACAATAGTAAACAGTTGTTCCTAAAACTTTGAGTTCCAAATTCTCCCCATCCCTCCCTCCCCACCCATTCCCTTTGGGAAGGCAGGCAATTCAATATAGGCCCTATCTGTGTAGTTTTGCAAATGACTTCGATAATAGTCGTGTTGTGTAAGACTAACTGAATTACCCTCCATCCTATCCTGCCCCCCCATTGTTTCTATTCTCTCTTTTGATCCTGTCCCTCCCTGAGTGTTAACTTCAAATTGCTCCCTCCTCCCGTTGCCCTCCCTTCCATCACTGCCCCCCCTTGCTTATCTCCTTCTCCCCCACTTTCCTGTATTGTAAGATAGGTTTTCATACCAAAATGAGTGTGCATTTTATTCCTTCCTTTAGTCGAATGTGATGAGGGTAAACTTCTTGTTTTTTTCTCAGTTCTCTTTTTCCCTCCACTAAAAAGTCTCCTGCTTGCCTCTTGAATAGATATAATTTATCCCATTCCATTTCACCCTCTTTCCTCCCACTACATTTCTCTCTCACCATTTACCTTAATTTCTTTTAAGGTATGATCCCATCCTATTCAATTCACTCTGTGCTCTCTGTCTCTGTGTGTGCGTGCATGTGTGTATGTGTGTGTATGCATGCAGGTGTGTACATGTTTGTGTACGTGTGTGTGTGTGTGTGTGTGTGTATTCCCACCAACTACCCAGATACTGAAACGTTTTAAGAGTTACAAATATTGTCTTTCCATGTAGGAATGTAAACAGTTCACCTTTGGTAAGTCCCTTATGACTCCTCTTTGCTGTTTGCTTTTTCATGCTTCTTCTCATTCTTGTGTTTGAAGTCAAATTTTCTTTTCAGCTCTGGTCTTTTCATCAAGAATGCTTGAAAGTCCTCTAGTTCATTGAAAAACCATATGTTCCCCTGAAGTATTATACTCACTTTTGCTGGGTAGGTGATTCTTGGTTTGAGTCCTAGTTCCTTTGACTTCTGGAATATCCTATTCCATGCCTTTCGATCCCTCAATGTAGAAGCTGCTAGATCTTGAGTTATCCTGATTGTATTTCCACAATACTGGAATTGTTTCTTTCTAGCTGCTTGCAAGATTTTCTCCTTGACTTGGGAATTCTGGAATTTGGCCACAATGTTCCTAGGAGTTTCTCTTTTTGGATCTCTTTCAGGCGGTGATCGATGGATTCCTTCAATACTTATTTTGCCCTCTGGTTGTAGAATATCAGGGCAGTTTTCCTTGATAATTTCATGAAAGATGATGTGTAGGCTCTTTTTTTGATCATGGCTTTCAGGTAGTCCCATAATTTTTAAATTGTCTCTCCTGGATCTATTTTCCAGGTTAGTTGTTTTTCCAATGAGATATTTCACATTCTCTTCCATTTTTTCATTCTTTTGGTTTTGTTTTATGATTTCTTGGTTTCTCAGAAAGTCATTAGCCTCCATCTGTTCCATTCTAATTTTGAGAGAACTATTTTCTTCAGTGAGCTTTTGAACCTCTTTCTCCATTTGGCTAATTCTGCTTTTGAAAGCATTCTTCTCCTCATTGACTTTTTGAACCTCTTTTATCCGTTGAGTTAACCTGTTTTTCAAGGTGTTATTTTTTTCAGCATTTTTTTGGGTCTCCTTTACCAAGGTATTGACCCGTTTTTCATGCTTTCCTTGCATCTCTCTCCTTTCTCTTTCCAGTTTTTCCTCCACCTGTCTAACTTGATTTTCAAATTGCTTTCTGAGCTCTTCCATGGTCTGAGCCCATTGGATATCTATTTCGAGTGGGGTACAGAGGCCTTGACTTCTATGTCTTTCTCTGATGGTAAGAATTGTTCTTCCTCATCAGAAATGAAAGGAGGAAACATCTGTTCACCAAGAAAGTAGCCTTCTACGGTCTTATTTTTCTTCCCTTTTCTGGGCATTTTCCCAGCCAGTTACTTGACTTCTGAGATTCCTCTCCACCCGCACCTAGTTCCGCCCAGCTAGGGCTTGGGATATGAGATTCAAATGCTGCTCTCCAGCCTCAGGGCTTTCAGCAGTGGCCCAGCTACTATTCAATGTGAGCTTAAGTTCTGATGCTCAGGTGGGGGCAGGGCCACCTCCCAGGTTCAGTTCCCTCAGAGGGTTTATGGGGAGACCTTCAGTAATGGAGCGGAGCTCTTGTCTGCTCCAGGAGTCCCGGGCCCGCCACTGCCTCTGCCGCTGCCTCCTGAAGGAGCCTGAGTTATGAAGACATGCTGCTCCCCTCTCGGCCAGCCCAGAAGTCTCTCTCACTGACCTGTAGTGCCTGTGGGTGGAAGGACCTTCGCGGCCACCAAAGATTCTGTCCCTGAAGCCTGCTTGGATCTGCTCCTCTCGGGGCCATGCGGCCAGGGCAGGGCAGGGCTGGGCTCAGCTGTCCTATGTGCGATGGACCTTTGGTGGCGGTTTTTCAGGGCTCTCTGGAATGGAAATCTCTTCCACTGTGTTGCTGCACAGCTTCCACTGCTCCCGAATTTGTGGGGAGTTCTTTTTACAGGAAATTTATGGGCTGTGGGTTCTGAGCTAGCATACGTGAGTCTTTCTACTCCACCATCTTGGTTCCTCCCCCTATTTTGTGTAATCTTATAAATAGTTGTGCATGGTGTCTCTTCTGGTAGAATTTAAACTTAAGTACGGGAAATGCTTGATTTTTATTTTTGTAAATTTGTGTCATCAGTAGCTTGCAGAATACATTGTTCAGAATAGGTGCATATTAGAAGTTTGTTGATCAAAACTCATTAATTCCCTTGAGATTTCTTAGGTCTCCTTGTTAGTAGCTATATGGCTACTGTAGAGAAATGATGACATGACTTGCACTTGCCTTTATTTTGAGTGAGGGAGGCTTGTGCAAGGTCACCAGCCTCGCTTTTTCCTCCTAAGCCATCTGGATCCAGTGACCAGATGAATGACTGGAGATGGCCCAGGATGCAATGGGAGACCTTGGCCTTTCAGGCTAAGGCTTTTTCAGTACTCACTTAAAGCTTATTCAGTTTAGCCTGTGAGTAACTACTGAATGGGTGTTGCCTCAGACAGACTATGACCTCCATTTTTAATTTGCAGCTTTTCTTTGTATGTAAATTGACTGTAAGCATTAAAAATAAATAGGTTTTTAGAAAATATTACCATGATTTACACTTAGCTATTGAAGTCAGAGACCCTATTAGAGCAAGCAAGCAAGATTAAATTTGAAGAGAAATCACAGAGGAAAGAAACTGATTTTATCAGAAAGTATGACTAGGTGATATTATGGATAGAGTGCCAGGTCTGAAGTCACAAAGCCTCATCTCCCTTAGTTCAAATGAGGCCTCAGACATTTGTTATCTGTGTGACCTAGGCAGTCACTTAATCCTGTTTACCTCAGTTTCCTCATCTGAAGATCAGCTGGAGAAGGAAATACCGAATCATTCTGGTGTCTTTGCCAAGAAAACCTCAAATGGACTCATGAAGAGTTGGACATGACTGGAATGACTAAACATAGCTATGGAATGATATAAATAGTTATTAAATTACTGAAAGCACATGTTCTCTTTGATATACTGGTAGACAATTATGAAAATCATGAAATAATTTTGGGGAGATAGGGTAAAATACCTTTTAATTCCAGCTATCACATGGGTAAGATTTTCCAGCTAGAAGGGACTTTGGAAGCCAGCTGATTCACTTTCTCCATTTAGTGGTGAGGGATACAGGGGTTTGCACTTGAGTGTGAGGCCTGAGTCTAACAAAGGAAAACATGGAGAACATGATGCATTGGTTGACTTTTTTTTGTCCAACTATTTGCTTCTAGCTAGTGTTAAGTAGTGTGTCTAAACTGGTATCTAGGCAGATATAGAATCATAAAATTAGCTATGGGAAATTGCCAATAGCTTAGTGTGTGTGTGTGTGTGTGTGTGTGTGTGCGCGCGTGCGTGCATATTTTTTTCTTTCGACTTGACCTTTTATTTCATAGGTTTAGGGAACTCCAGTTGAGGAAATTGTGTCATCATTCAAATCTGAACATTTTGCTGTATTGCTGCCAGGAGCAATGAGAAGATAAATGACTTACCAAGGGTCACACAGCCACCATGTGTCAGAAAGAACACTAGAACTCTTTTTGACTCAGAGGCTGATTCTTCATTTCACTACAGCAATCCTCTGTGTATATGCATAAATTTATCTCTCAGAGGGTTATGTTAACTCTTTTTCTAATGGCAATATCCCTGTATTAGTTCAAAAGTCCTGCATCATAAACCCACATTTTCAGTCATCAGAAGTGGCAGCAAAAATATCTTTTTCCCCCAAAGGCCTTTTTATATTGATATTTAAGAAAATTCCATTTCAAATATTGGAGAAATGTTATTGTCACAAGAATTAAATGAAAGTTCCACCATCATTGCCCTAGGCTGTTTGGTCAACGTAGCAACCTGCAGTATACCAAAGGAGCTGAGGCTGGTTCTGTTGCCGCTCAGCAGGAAGAGGGATGTGGGTGTTTCCCGCAATTGCCTTCTCAGGGAGCGCGTGATGGAACTGCCCCTGAATGCCATTCTGAGGGGGCTTTTTCTTGTCCAGCACATATGGTACTTGTTATGTTTCATAGTCACCAAGTAGGAACAAGCTCCCCAAATAGGAAACATCCAGGATAATTGAATTCTTATTATCTGGAGCAGTGAGTACTATGGTGTCCGTGTGTTGATGAGGTCAGCCCACAAACCCCCTACTTACTTATGGAAAAATGGGAAGAGAGCTTTAATTATAGTGAACATTCACAAGGGAGATCAAAAGAAGGTCTGAGTTTTTTAAAGCCTGCTGGCTTCTTCTGGCCTTTGCTGTCTTATTACACTATACTTATGTGCACATATTCTATAGTTTAGTGGTACTGTTCTCCTTGCTACTTCTTGTCAGGACAATCCATCTCCTGACTCCATACTTTTCATTGGCTGTCCCCCATGCCTAGAATTCTCTCTCCTCATCTCCTAACTTCCCTGAGTTTCTTCTAGTTCAGCTAAAATCCTGCCATCTATATCAATTCTTTCAAAGTCCCTCTTAATGAAAGTGCCTTACATCTGAGATTGTCTGAGGAAACTGAGGCAAACAGGGTTAAGTGACTTGCTCTGGGTCACTTCTTTAGGCTGGATTTGAATTCAGGTCTTCCTGACTCCAGGTCTGGTGCTCTATGCACTGGGCCACTTAGTTGCCAATATCTGTATCTCTCTTTTTCTTCCTTCCTTCCTTCCTTCCTTCCTTCCTTCCTTCCTTCCTTCCTTCCTTCCTTCCTTCCTTCCTTCCTTCCTTCCTTCCTCCCTATTCATATATCTCTACACACACACACACATACACACACACACAGAATTGATTGCATGTTGTCTTGCCTATTAGAATATAAGCTCCTTGAAGGTAGTTACTATTTTTGTCTTTCTTTGTATCTGCAGTGCCTAGGACACAGTAGGTGATTAATAGTTACTTACTGACTGACTAAACTTGCAAATCACATTTCGAGATCAATGTTTGTAAAATATCATGTTAGATACAATTAGCCATGGTTGCATGAGATAAAGTACATGTGAAATTTAATAAAAAAAAATGGATGAATCTGATTCCTTGGGGCACATTATGCTAGTTTCTGGATTAGCAATGTGACTGATATTTCTGGATACGTTTTGCTTGTAAAGCTATATATAAAGTCTATATCCAGTGAAAGTGATCTGGTTTTACAGTTGCATCTAATTTAAAAGATGAGCATATAAATACAGCTTATATACGTCTCCAGTTCACACACACACACACACACACACATACATACATACATACACACACATATATAAGCAAAAAAGCTCTCTGATGGCAGGAAAGCAAGGACAAGAGTATTATAAGACAGTAAGAAGCAGCAGGGTTTTGATAGACATATTCCTGAACCATTGAGTGAAGAAAGCTGGTTTCCTGTAGTTTCTGTGATCTTGAGTACATCACTATTTCTTCTGGTCGAGTTTTCTTATTTTTGATTTCAGAGCTGCAATAGACTATTTCCAAGGTTACTTCTAGCTCTAAAATTTTACTATTCTAATTATACTTTTTAATTTGATGCCATTACTACGTATTCAGAAAGTAATTGGGCACAAAGCTTTCTCCATCCCGGAGATAAATGCTTGCATGAACCAAATAGTAATTTGTCTGTATTTGCCCCTTGATTTTGTACTGCTTGAAGATAAGAGATACGAGTAAAGCTATCCACAGAAAACTACTCCCTCTCTCCACTGATCTCTCCATATTTGAGCTACCCTGTTCAGTGGCAAGTAGTGGTACTTAGTGATGTCCCCTCCACATCCTTCCTATTGTAGCCCTTCCTCCAGTTATATCCCTACTATTCCTTCTGTTTTGAGGGGAAGTAGATAAATAGCTATTGGAGAAAATGAGGAGCCTTTGTTATTCCAAATAATATTAAAACAGAGAGTGGCTTTTCAGAAATGCAGGACTTTACAAAATGAGATAGCAACAGATCCTTGTTATTTTCTTTCCCCGAGAATTGTACACAAATCATTTCTTTCCTCTTTTCAGTGTGACCATTTGTGTTCATTATATCAACAGATGTGATTTTTGATCATGAATTGTAATTTGTATCTTTGTTTTATTATCCATATTTTCCTTTATATTATTTCAAAAAAAAATGTGCTAATGATTTGCTAGAGGGATGTTCCCACCTCTGTGTGTCCTTCTGGACAATACAAGAAGATTGGTAATACCCGAGGCAGAGTTTTTCCTTTCATGACAGAATTATCCTGAGTAGACTAATTCATCATCCTTCCAGATTTAAAGGAGAAGTAGAGTTCTCATATCTTTCTTATGGATCAGGGGAAAAAAAGTCAAATATGACCATGTGAATACTAATCAAATGCTTTTCAGAAATAACTGCCAACCATCAGGAGGTTTTTGCTTTAGGGTAATGAAATGCAAATGGTAAATAAATAAACGATAATAGATACATTAGCCCATAATATATGATTAACATTCTGAGATCTCTTTTTGATACCCATTCATCTGAAAAGTGGCACTATTTTAAATTTGACTTCTTAAAATTATTCAAGCTCCCTGGTATTTACCTGCCCATAATGACAATGCATTAGTTGCTCAATGGGTAAGCCAACATAGACACGTTTTAGTGTTTGTAATTTTTCCAACATTAGTGACTTTTCCTCTCCTCTCCCCGCTCGTCCCCCCACAACTGCTAAGAGTGTTCCTCTCACCACATTCCCTCTGAGGATTCTGTGTAGTTAAATTCTATCCCTGTTCATTTGGAAATTACTCATAGATCTTATTATATCTGAGTGTAATACAAAGGCAATTGGAAATCCAGGTGAAAATGTAATCAAAGTTTGTTTCTAGAAAGTTCCACTGTTTGTCTACAGATGAAATATGGACTGCTGGATCACTAGAGATACCTTGTTTTTCTTTTCTCCTTTTTTTACTTCCTTACCCTGGGGCCCTTTTGAGATAATATGTACAGACACCCACCTTCTTGCTCCTGGGGAAGGTTAACTAGCAAATATTTAAGGCAATTGATAAAGTGGTGACACCAAAGTCCTCAGAGCGAGGACTGGTCTTTTTTTTAATGCGTTTAATGGATTTTAGCCATTTGGTAAATGAGAAATAATTATTATCTGAGTTTTTAATACGCTTATTTTGTACAGTGGCTCTGTTCTTCTGAAGATTTGCTGGAAACACATAAATGTTGCTTTGACCCTTCTAGAATGAATGCATTAAAAGAAGTAGATTGATCTATATCCATACCTATGTGTGTATTTATCTGTGCACATGTATACACATATACTTGTGCATAGTAATAGAAGCAAAATCTCATTTAAAAGGATAAAAGCTGTCTAGATATAAAAAAAGTTTTATAATGACAGCAACTGGCTTTGTTCTTCCATTAGAACAACTCACCGACATAGCTTTTTATTTATTGTAAGAAAAATAGTGATAATAATAGAAGAGATATAGTATACTCAGGTTTGCAAAGTATTTTATATGAAGTCATACATACATGCACATGCATATATATGTGCATGTGTATATATACCCATATATATGTATGTATATATATATATTTGTGTGTATTATATATATGCATATATACATATATATTTAACCTAGCTAGAACCTTGGTCATGTAGTCTAACATCCTCAAGTAGAGAGGAGGAAGAGAAGTTCAGAGATGTACAGTAACTTGCATAAAAGTTACGCTAGTAGGGAGATGGACTCTGGTCTTCCGACTCCAAATCCAGCCTTCTTTTCACTCCATTACGTTCCCTTTCCTAGATGGGGGAGGGGCGACATAGTTCATTTTGATCAATATCCTGGGAAGCTCATTGACCAGATTGTGGCAGTGTCTGAAGTTCAGAGATTTTTCTTTGCTAGTGCTTGATTTTTGTTTCAAATGTCACCTATTTATAAATATTGGCTAAGTGTAAAAAAAGAAAAGAAAAGAAAAGAAAAACCCTGTGGACAGTTGTAAAAGGAAAATAGCCAATTTTCTGTTCTTACCTTGTTTGAATACTGGGTTCCTATCTGAGGGCACTAGAGTTCATCTATAATTCAATTAAGGCAGCTAAATGCCATAGTGGATGGAGTGCCCAACTCAGAACTGGAAACTCTGGGTCTGCATCCTGCCTCGGACACTCACACACCAGAGCCTGGGCAGGTCACAAAATCTCTCTTAGCCTCAATTTTCTTCATCTGTAAAATCTGTAAAAAGGGTAAAAAGAGGAGTCCCTACCTCTCAGCTCTTCTCAGCAATCAAAGGAGATGCTGAGGATGCACGTTGCATACCTTAAAGTACCCTATAAATGTCAGCTATTATTATCATAACAATTCAGCAAGTGTTTATTAAGAATCTGCTCTGTGCTAGGCAGTATCTCATTGACTAGCTTGAGAGGCAGCCTGGCCATAGTGGAGTGATGGAAGTGGAGTCACAGAAAAATGCTAAATTCACAGTACATTTCTAATTTCGAGTATCTTCTCAGTTAATACTGAATGATAAGTGGTTATATAAAGGATAATTGAGAAAATATATATAAATTCTTTGTAAATTTAATGTACTATGACTATACATATTAATTATTATTAAAATTATTTTTCTTAAAAAAAAATGCTCCACTGGTAAGATGTTCTCATTGAAATACAAACCTAGGTGCTGTTTTGTTTTTTTTTTAAATATAACTTACCTTCATGCTGACAGCTTATATACTTTTAACTGAGATTGTATCTGTTACTACGCAAGAGGATAGCCCGGAATTCTTCAGATTTGAATTTTAGAAACCAGAAATGAGTGATTTTCATGGGAAAATGATTGTCTTTCTTTAGATTCTCTCCCCCTCCCTCTGTTCTGATTTGGAAAAATTACAGTTTATTGAAATGCATCTAAACAAAGCATCCTTTATATTTATTGTTTCCCCTTTGATTAGCCTAGTTGAGCAGGAGGGAGCTGAACTTGGTGGTATGTGATATTTTGTCACTCGCTACTGTCTGTGCACACATCTGCAAACTGGAATAGATTTAACTAGCTCACCCACAATGAATGTTAAGAATTTTCACATATCTGTTAAATCTCAGTTTCCATTCACTAAACTTCAGGTACCTACAAACTAGTTAACTGTACCTCCTTTGTGTGAACTGTTATTTTTTTCTTTTTAAGCAAACAAAATTTATAAAATTTTCAACATATTCAGATGTAGGATAAGGATCTATGATTTCATTTACTTGAGGAAACAAGTCTCGGAGCAGATGCCAATACTCTTACTCTGAAAGTGTTCATTTTGCTTTGATTAATATTTGGAGATTTGTTTTACTCTTTTACTTATGCAGATGCTGGGCTCAACACCACAATCAAATCTGCTCTGTCCTTTTCTTTGTAGACCTTACAGTTCAAACTGAAATGACAGCTATTTACTCTGTTTTTTATTTTCTGTGGGGCTTTTTCTATGCTTAATTTGAAGGCATAGCTTTGTCATATGCCACATAAAAAAAAAAAAAAAGATTCCCATTAGCAATTTTGTGCTCTGATAGAGAACTTGAGCCATTTCCCTAGAGTAGCTAATTTATCTGCTTGGTGACTCTCTATCACCACGTGGGTTTATTGCATGGAAAGATTCAAATGTGGTTCAGACAGCTCAACCTGGAAGCTTTCACAGCTCTGGCAGCAATGAAAGATTACCAGTTGCTTTAAAGAATCTGAGACCTGTTTAAAACATACTCCTTAACCTGTTTCCTGGCTTCTCTTGGTAATAGGTACCCTTATTTGTTATTAGAAGGTATGCATGTATGTGTGTGTGTGTGTGTATACACACATATACACAGGCATATATATGTATGTATACATATGAATATATATCTACAGATACATACATATGTATAGCTATGTGTATGTATATATACATATATTATATTGTTTTCCTTCATAGATCACTACTTTTTATTCAAAGGCAAATTCTTTCTTGTCTGTAAATAGTCCTTTATTAAATAATAACTCTTTTGAAGTGGCTTTTCCTTTTTTTTTTAAGGAGAAATTGAGAGAAAAGAAATATTTTAATACTTTAATAATAAGTGAACTGGTCTTTGGGGGGGGCTAGTCCTTTGAATCAGGGGTAAGTCCATCCCTACCTTTAATTTTCCTTTTGCTATTTGGTTCCTGTCCCACAACATCTCCTCCCTCCATGAAAAGAACTCAGTTCCTGAGTATAAAGTGAAAGACAGGAAGGAATGGGAATGAGAATGGAAGAAAGTCCATGGAAGTGGGATGGACAAGCTTGAAGACTTCCAAGGATATGATTATTTTGAAACAATAGCCTTCTCTTAAAGAGTGTTAGAGTGAAAATGAAAATTACTGCTGCCGCAAAGGGGATCATCAGGTGTGCGGTGACTGCTTCGGATGGCAGCTTCTGTGTCCTGTATGTCCTATGCCTCTTCAGTGACTGTTGAACCATACAGCATGGGGAAGTAACAGTTTGATCTGCCAAAGGCCCTATATGATTCACCCTTGACTTTATAATCCCTATGTCTGATCACCTACCTTTAAACTAATGCATAAAGACAAGGAAACAGATTAGATTCAGTCAATTGGTTTACATTCCATC
Source organism: Bettongia penicillata ogilbyi (assembly GCA_023548195.1). NCBI lineage: Eukaryota > Metazoa > Chordata > Mammalia > Diprotodontia > Potoroidae > Bettongia > Bettongia penicillata. Next base: position 5,873,790 of record JAJHZJ010000003.1, read on the forward strand.
CAAAGAAGGATTTCCTTGTATCACCTGAAATCTTTACAAGTCACTCCACATTTCAGTCTCTCTTTCCCCTCTTTTACGTTGTGATGAGCAGTTTTAGGGTCCATCCATCATGATTTTAGACTGAAGGAAACCCACATGGCAGATAGGTTCTCTGAGCGGGGAGGGAAGAAATTGAAATGCACTTTTTAAAAGAAGGAATGGAGGTCCCCAAATCATTGGGATAGGGATCACTTCTCCTTTATTAAAGTTGACAAACGATCAGAGTTAGGGTAAGATTTACAAATTCTGGTTTTTGGGTGGGAAATTGTGTTCTTGAATTTTATATTAAATATGAAGAAAAAAAACCACCTTTCAAAAGTTTTAGCCATTAGTTTAGATCTCTGCTTTGACCTGTACTTAACTTGAGTTCTTTACCTCAATAGGGTATTTTTATTATTTAAGTTTATTTATGATTTGGAGCTTATACTAATAACCTACTGAGAGTATTTCTCCCAATTATCCATATTCACAAAACTCTTTTCCCCAAAACAATATTGTTGTGTTTATAGTGTAACTAGCGTTATCATTGCAGAGACTTATAAAGTGACAAAGTTGCTGTCCTATAGGTGCTATGCATGTATTCTACTATTCCAATTTGGGAATTGACCTGAATTTTGATATTCTTTCCCCTTTACACTGGCAAAATTATATTTGTTTCATAAACAAAATGAAATCAGTCATTCAAAAAGTTTTCTTCCTTAAAATGAATAATTTTGGAAAACAGAGTATGAAGTGCAAAGGCACTATTTTTTTAAATCAACTTTTACCAAAGAAGAATGAAAATTACTTTCTGTTGATTTTTTTTTTGTCCAATTGTGTCCAACTGTTCCTGACCCCATTGGGGTTTTTCTGGCAAAGACATTGAAATGGTTTGCCGTTTCCTTCTCCAATTCATTTTACAGATGAGGAAACTGAGGCAAACAGGGTTAAGTGACTTGCTCAGAGACACAAAGCTAAAAAGTATCCAAGGCAGGATTTGAACTCAGGAAGGTGAGTCTTCCTGACTCCAGGCCTAGCACTGTACCAGCTGTGACACCTCGAATAACTTCCTTGGTAAGGCCTGCTCTTTAGAACACTTTTGACAAAATCTTGAAATATCAGGCCAGGGTTTCCTAGAAATGACTCTTTGCGGGAAATCTGAACCCAGTAAGTAGTAGTATCTTGGGCACGCCCATGTCTTTAAGAATAACTAAACAGGTGATATACATGGTGATGTCAGGCAGGAGAATGGAGGAGTCTCTTATTTTAAAACAGTTTAGAGGAAGGTGGGATTAAACTTCTTTCCCTAATTACTTCCTATTGTAGTGATTTCTTAGGCCAAATTTTAAGTTTGGCGGCACGTTAGACAAAACAAACCTTACCTCCCACTACTATTATCTAAAACAGAACCATTGCTCTTGGTCATTAGTCATCTCAGCCAAAGTGAATTTCATTGTAGAGTCGTATCAGGTAGATGGACAGTCTTGGATCAGTTATGATCTGTCTTATTAGAGGGAATGTCCACGATGATGGGATCGCAGATCTATTGAGTAAAACAATATATTTATTAAGGACGATGGTTATGAAAGTGTTGTTTGTCCTTTCTCAAAGAGGACCATGACATCAGGAAGGTGATTTGCAAGTGAATTGATTTAAGTGAGGAAGGGCTATGCAAGGTTACCAGCCTCACTCTCCCCTAAAGCACCTAAAGGTCCAGTGGCAAAGTGTAGATCAGGATGACTGGAGATGGCCCTGGATGCAGTGTGATGCCTTTGCTTTTTTAGGTTAAGGGCTTTTCCATGTCTCAGTTTGATCAAGGCAACACTCATTCAGCGATTAAGGCCAGGTAAGAAATGGGGCAAAGAACAGTCTCTTTTTCCTCGTTAAAAACAAAAAATCTGGGAGGGGAAGATTTCTGGCCAAAACAGAAATAGCTGCTATTTACATTCACTCTGAGCCATCCCCCACACCATGACCAGGTGGGGTTTGTGCTGGGACCTGTCGCTGGCCAATCAATGCAAGTCTATACGTATACTACTTTATATGTGTATACATGTACTCTGATTGTTCAATTTCCTTATTGTTTTAGTGGTGCACCTTATGTCATTGGTATATTTCAGGAAACTCATTCTACCTGTGCTGACTGGCACCTAGTCTTTAATTTATACCCTGTGATTAAGACAATGACAACAGCAAATATTCCTGTAACTTGTAGTGTATTTATATAGGGGCACTGGGAGGTTAAGTAACTCTGTGAGTCCCACAAGTATCTTTCAGAGGCAGGACTTCTATCCAGTTCTGCCTGACTCCAAGACCAATCTCCAATCTAGGCCACGCTGACTTATTGCTCATTCACTCTCTGTATGTCAGCAAAGGGAAGCAATTCATAATACAGATTTCTTACCTGAGGTAAACGAATGAGTATCAGTTATCCCGTAAATACTGTATGAGTCCAAACTCTACACTTTACAAATAGGGAAACTGAGGCTCAGAGTATAGGTGTGATTCCATAAAATGAATTCTCAGATTTGTTACTCACACCACATTACTGTGAAGTAAGTATGAAGAATATGGGAATCTGTCACTAATAGGTCTCTATTATATAATTAGTAAAGTGTAAACAAAATCAAAAGAAATCTCACTGATATCAGGAATATAACTGAGTTGTCCTCGATATAATTTCTACCATATCTATTTATTATAGTGTATGTATATATATATATATATACACACACACACACACACACACACACACACACACACATATAGCTTACCTATTTCCATTGAATAAACTTAAGCATTTGAGCAGGAAGTGGATTTATATTTTATATTTCACAATCTGATTTTTAAGATTCTAACTATGAGGTCATTGGAAATTTTCCCGTGGGAGAATTAACTAAGGTATATAGTCTTCTGTTCTATAGCATGCTACCTGATTCACTTCCCAGGAATATGCAATGCATGTGCCCGGGACAGTTCCACTTGGCTCGGCCCCATTTTCCAGGCCACTGAGCATAATGGTAGGGTGGAAATGGGATTGTCTATGTGACTTTGGTAATTGCTGTGTGTATGTTAATGAAGACCAACCAGAAACTTTTGCTTGGCCTTCCACCAGCATGGTTAAAGAATTCTGTCCTTCAATTATAGTTGAATTTCAGTTTGCACTTATAGTACTTATTAGTAATGAATTTTTGGAGGTCTTTACAGATGAGGATTCACTGAAGCAGGATGTCAATTCACATGGAGAGGAAGATTAAAACTGATGTTATCATTTGGTTTAATTCCATAAACAATTATCGTTATTTTTTGTCTAATAGATATCCCCATACTATGCTAGGCACTGGGGAGTAGGAGGCTGTTAAATATGTAGAGTTAAAATTTCTACTCCTAAAGAATCACACAGAATATTGAAATTGGAAGGGACCAGCTCTACTAGAACAAGACCTACTATGTGGTAGGCTCTTAGTAAATACTAAATCCAATTAATTGTTAATTTTTAGCATATCAGTCTGGTGGTTTGGAAAGAGTACTTGCCATGGAATCAAAAGACAGTAAAGTTTCAGTTCTATCTCCATCACTTGAACTCTGTAAGCCTCGTTTTCTTTGTTTTTAAAAGGATCATATTATTGTTTAAGGGTGATTAGCTGGGCACTGGCCCTCGAATCAGGACTACCTGGGTTCACATCTGGCCTAAGATACTTACTAACGGTGTGACCCTGAATTTAACCCACTTTGCCTCAGTTTTCCTCATTTGTAAAATGAACCGGAAAAGGAAATGGCAAACCACTCCAGTATCCTTGCCAAGAAAACTCCAAATGGGGTCTCAGAGAGTTGGGCATGACTGAAATGACTCAATGCCAAAAATAATAACAAAGAAGGATAATACCTCTACTAAATACCAACCTCATAGTGTTGTCGTATCAAAAATATAATATTTGTAATGCACTAACCTCAAAGTGCTATATATTCACCAATTATTAATAGTAGTAGCAATACAAAATCATGGAGTAAATATTAGCTTATAAGAACTATTTGATGATACTTAATCTCTTTGTGTTTCACCCTGGTTTCATTAAATTTTTTCTCTTATATGGCATTTAAATCTGCTGCTTTTTCTCCCTGCTAATTATGCATCTCATTTCATGTCTTGACTCCCTCTATTTCGATTTCAATCTTCTTTCCTCCAATAAAAATACTCACTATACCCTTTATATCTTAACTTAAACAATTTTGATTTCTATCCTCTTTCGTCAAGTAAAAACACTCTTAAGATCTTCATGTCTTCAGTGTTAAATGAAAAGGCATGATTTCTGTTAGCTTTTTTTAAAGTCTTTCCTTAGTATGAAAAGTAATCGAGCATTCTTTTCCTCTATCCTTTCCTAAATCACCATTTGAAGAGAAATTTCCTTTACTTACCAACATCTTTGTCTCTGGGTTAGTATTTCAGCATCTCCTTTGGAATTTCCCCCCAATTTCCTTACATAATAATAGTGTCCTTTTAGGCTGTTTAAGGAATTCTACCCTCTTTCAATGCCATCCTAGTATTGCTATCATTTTGGTTATTATTTGGATATCAATGATACATAGTTGGCCTCTGTATATAATTCTACATCATTTATTATCTCTAAAATGTTTTTCTCAAGTTCAAAATATTGAAAGTATGTGTCTTTCTCTGGACATGTTGCTTTTCATTAATCCCTTTATTTGTTTCCAGTAGATATCACGGATGTCAATAGGTATTGTAGGTTCTCCAACTACCTTAGAATCATCCTGGATTTAGCCTGGAAAAGGATGATGAAGGCAGGTTTTCTCCTTTTACAGATAAGAAAACTGAGGTCTAAAGAGATGGGTACTTATCCACACAAGGTCAAACAGATAGTTAGTGATAGATATAGAATTAAAACCTATATCTTTTGGCAGTTAGTCTAACTGGCTCCACTGTACCATACTTCTTCATCTCAATGTCTAGAACTACACTCACTACTTAAAAATTTTTTTGCCTAAATTGTTTTCCTCCCATAGAGCTTTTTACATCGGATTCTTTGACTATATTAAACAGATTCTTCCAGTTGTTCAGTGATTTTTCAGTCATGTCTGACTCCTTGTAACCCCATTTGAGGTTTTCTTGGCTAAAGTACTGTATTGGTTTGCCACGTCCTTTTCTAGACCATTTTACGTATGAGGAAGGTGAGGCAAATAGAGTTATGTGACTTGTCCAGGGTCCGATAACAAAGGGAGTTCTGAGTCATATTTGAATTCAGGAAGACTATACCACTTGCTATGCTGATATTTCCAGAGTGTTAGCATAATGTATAAAACCCTACAACCTTCCCCTATTCTGTCTAGAACTCTTATACATCAAAATTTTACCCCTTTATTTGTTTGTTTTCTTTCTTCTCTAATCACTTTTTTTTGTGGGGGGTAAACATAGCTTACATTTGCCAAGTTACCTCCTTTCTCATACAATTGCTATCTTATATGTCTCTTGTGGGATAAGTAATCTATGAAATGTGTATCTATACAAGAAATTAATTTCATCATGGTTCCAATTTTTTGAAATTTCACTTGTTTTTACTCACTCTGTATCCTAATGAAGTTGGTCTTTTAATCCCAAATCTCTCTTCCCTAATCAAAAATATACTGAGGTTTCCTATTGCCTAGAGAATAAACTCCCAAAACCTGATTTTAAAATCGCATTCTGTCTCTGCTTTCAAGTTGGATTTCACTTTAATCCTAACCGGTTTCTATGGTCACTGCCAGTTTTAAATCCATGATCCTCTTCATGCACATATATGATCTGCTTATTTCACTTCCAGCTTCTATGATTTTGTTTAAGTGGGCCCCTATTTCTTTTCTTTTCCTTTTATTTTCCTTATCACTTACTCTGAATTCCTCCCTTCTAATAGTGATTTCCCTTGGGGCTAGATCTTAAAGCCTCTCAGCCCCCTCCCTTATTGGGCAATTTAGGGTTCACCATCCTTAGTTTCTTCCCCAACTGCCCTTTGGTTGATTAAAACTGGCCCCAGCTGGATTTTGTACTCTCCCTCAGGCTTGGTGGAGTGCTGCATAGCCTCTTGCGTGCACAGCATCCTGTCTTGGTGAACTTTCTCACTTCCTCTGGTCCTCAATTCTCTAGCCAGCATCAGAAGTTCAGAGTTTGAAGTACTATTTGTAAAGGTGCTAGCAGTTCAGAGATTGTCAGAACTGGTACTTCCAGGTTTCAAGGACCATCAATCTTTGACTCCTGAAAAATCTACGAACAAACTGGCTGCTGAAGTGTGAGCAAAACTTTCAAAGCCTGGAACTGTGGGCTCCATAGCACTTGAAAGGAAGGGCAATTAGGGTGCAGGGGTGCATTTTGATGGAAGCTAATATAGCCTTGCTGGTGGTAGTGTGGAAGGTGAGGGAGAAGGGGTGCTAAGTGAAGTCAAGGTCAGTAAGCATAGCATTTTTTTAAACCTTTTAGATTCTGGGTGTCCTAGCCTATGAAGACTGCTAAAGTTGCTTCATCTTTGGCACATATTTCTGTTTGGGAGAGCTTTGAGAAGCCGTGGGAATCAGAGAAAATGCCAAGCTCTCCATCTTGTTGTTTACATGACCCAGAAGTCTTTGCCCCTATTTCTTGAATGTATTCTCTCCTCACCACTCTTAGAGTTCTTAGGTTTCTTCAAGGCATAGTCTACATGATGCTTCCTAGTGTCCTTTCTTTTTGCCTAGTTCTTCCAAGCTTAAGTCCTTTCTTACTCTCGAAAATGCCTTAGAATTTCTTAGTATACAATTTGCTTTCCGTATCAATATAGGCATTCTAATCTCCAGGTAGAATGTGAAATCCATGAAGGCCTGAGGCACTCACATTATGTCTTTATATCACTGAAACATAACATTTTGTTCCTTGAACACAGTAGCCATTTAATAATTGTTTTCTGAGCTAGATTGAATTGATTCCTCTATATCTCTAGGAAACAAGCTTTTTACGAACTGCATTACCTGAAAACTAAATATTTATGATAAATATATAATGTTCAAGTATATGATAATGGGTAGTATAATAAATGTATTCCTATTTTAAGCCATAGTTTGGTATTTGCAGGTATTGTTCAGGTGAATATGAACCAATTAAATGATATTTTAAAATATTATTAGCATTATTCCTATAATACATTTTGCATTTGAGACAAATATCTGCATTGGCTGCCCTTCTTTTCTGTAAACATATTTCCATGGTTGACTAATAAATTTTCAGTGCTATGAGCTCAAGTCACTGTTTAAACAAGTCATGATTTCTCAGTTTTGGGGTCACAGAATTTTATGGGGCGTAACTGACATTTCCGAACTCCAGGTTTTGTTTTTTTTTAATCCCCAGGTAGCTGTGCCTGAGTAGTTCTTAGGAGTACAGTTCATGAGGTGAAGAGAGGAAATTCCATTTATGGGATTTTTCTTGACCCATTTCAGCATGCAAATTTAACACTCTACTGAAAGGAAACATGGAAAGCTATGGGAAGTATTGCTACTTTTATTGATGCCTTTTAATTTTACAAAACGTTTCTTCTCTAGATTTAATGCTTTCTTCTCTACTGCTGTCTCTGAACCAGACTGAATACTACACTGCAAAAAAGAAAAACAGGCAAGCAAAAACAAAAATGCAGCATGCAACCTTTCAACCTTTTATTCTGGTAATCATCCCTCTTCTCTGCAAGAAGAGACGTGTTGCATTGTCTGTCTCTGAAACCATTTCATTTGTTTTTACTCAGTCCAGCTTCCTTTTTTTTCAGTCATTTTGTTAGTAATGCTTCTCTCCATACTGTAGGGTATTCCTGTTGCTTTGGCAAGCTCAGCTCGATGGTTGATTTGCTCTCATTTTGATTCTTGACTTTGACAGCAATTTTTGTGAACTCTTGCCCAGACCACCACTTTATTAACGATAACACTGAAAGGATAACTTATCATTAGTCTAATAATTCATAAAGTAGATTTGAATACTTACTTATTCAAAATACTACATGTTTGTTGTCCTTTACTTGTTTTTCAGTTGTGTCTAACTCTTGGTGACCCCATTTGGGGTTTTCTTGGCAAAGATACTAGAGTGTTTTGTCATTTCCTTCTCTAGCTCATTTTACACCTGAGGAAACCTAGGCAAACAATGTTAAGTGACTTGTCTAGGGTCACACAGCTGTGTTTGTGTTTATCCTTCATTTTTGAAGAGGACCATGACACCAGGGAAATGATGACATGATTTGCAGTTAACTTTGATTTGAGTGAGGGAGGACTGTGCAGATCACCAGCCTCACTTTCTCCTCCAGATCTATCTGGATCCAGTGACAAGATATTCATCACGATGACTGGGGATGGCCCAAGATGCAGTGGGGGACTCTGACACTTTTAGGAAAGGAAGGAAGGAAGGAAGGAAGGAAGGAAGGAAGGAAGAGAAAGAAGGAAGAGAAAGAAGGAATGAGGGAAGGAAAGAAGGAAGGAAGGAAGGAAGGAAGGAAGGAAGGAAGGAAGGAAGGAAGGAAGGAAGAGAAAGAAGGAAGAGAAGGAAGGAAGGGAAAGAAAGAAAGAAAGAAAGAAAGAAAGAAAGAAAGAAAGAAAGAAAGAAAGAAAGAAAGAAAGAAAGAAGAAAGAAAGAAAGAAAGAAAGAAAAGAAAGAAAGAAAGAAAGAAAGAAAAGAAGAAAGAAAGAAAAGAACAAAGAAAAGAAGAAAGAAAGGGAAAGAAGAAAGAAAGAAAGAGAAAGAAAGAAAGAAGGAAAGAGAAAAGGAAGGAAGGAATGAAGGAAGGAAGGGATTTACACAGATTAGTGCTCAAACTTCTTGGCCTCAGAGCCACTTTACATTCTTAAAAATTATTGGAAAGGAGCTTTTGTCTATATGGGTTATATCTGTCAATATTTATCATCTTGGAAATTAAAAAATCACAGTATTATTATGAAAATAGTTTTGACCTGGTAGACCCCCTGAAAGGGTCTTGGAAACTTCCAAGAGACCCCATACAGTACTTTGGGAAAAACACTGTCCTAGAGTTATTCAGGATATTTATTCAGGATATCTCAAATGTCTTAGTGTAGTTTTAAACCTTTAAATCTATCAAAACTTAAAACTGTATCAAAACTTTAGAGATAACTTAGGTAAGTACCTTCTTACTCATCATTGACTAGAGTCTGAATGGAGGGCATCAACATATAAATCCTGTTGTGTTTAATTATCTGAAGGACTAATCTATTTCTAAAAGTGACTTCATATACAAGTAAAAGAAAAACAATTGATTGATCACAAAAGCTATTTTACAGTCATCTTGTAATTTTTAGCCACTACATAGAGTAATGGGCAGCTAGGTGGTGCCGTGGATAAAGTGCTGGACCTGAAGTCAGAAAGATAAGTCTTCCTGAGTTCAAATCTGACTTCAGATACTTACTAGCTGTGTGACCCATCCGAGAAGTCTTATAAGTAAAGAAGGACTTTAAAAAATACACCATTAATATTTCTTGACCAAAAGTATATATAAGATCATATAGGAAATATGTAAACTTGTCAACTTTCAAAAGAAGTATTTTTACTTTTTTGTATGGTTAGACCAATTCATAATTTCACCAGGAGTGCATTAGTGTACCTCTTTTTCCACATCTCCTCCTGCATTTTTCATTTGCCTTTTCTGTCATGTCAGGCAATCTGATAGGTATAAGTAATACCTCAGAATTGTTTTAACTTGCATTTCTCTAATTATTAGTGATTTAGAACATTTTATATGCCTTTGGTACCTTTGATTTGTTCTTCTGAAAAACTGTTCATATCCTTTGACCATGTATAAATTGAGAAATGGCTCTTACTTTTATAAATTTGGCTAGTTTCCTATATATTTGAAAAATAAAGCCTCATTAAGTAAAGCCTGTGTAGATTCTTTTCCTCCTCAGTTTCTTGCTTATCTTCTAATTTTGACTATATTAGTTTTATTTGTGTAGAATCTTTTTAATTTTATGTAATCAAAATTATTTATTCTACATCCTATGATTCTCTCTAGTTACAAACTCTTCCCTTATTCATAGATCTGATGGCTAATTTTTTCCATTCCTTCCTAATTTGCTTATGATATCACTCTTTATGTCTAAATCATGTCCCCATTTTGACCTTGGCATATGGTGTGAGATATTGCTCTATACCTAATTTTTACTAGACTGCTTTCCAGTTTTCCCAACAGATTTTGTCATATAGTGCGTTTTTGTCCCAAAAGTTTTTGGTTCATGAAATACTAGATTATCATGGTTATTTATTTCTTCTCCTGTATAAAGTAGACCTAATTTATTCCCACTGATTGACCACTCTATTTCTTATCCAGTGCCAGATTATTTTGATGATTACTGCTTTGTGGTATAATTTGAAATCTGGCATTGCTAGGCTGCCATCTTTTCATTTTTTTTTGTCCACTGATTCTTTTGGTGTTCTTGACCTTTTCTTCTTCCAGTTCAATTTTATTATTTTTTTCACTAGCTCTATAAAATAATTCTTTGGTAGTATAATTGGTATGACACTGAATAAGCAAATTAATTTTAGTAGAATTGTCATTTTTATTAGATTGACTCAGGCTACCTGTCAGATCTTATTTTCACCAAGGATATGAAGAAAGGGGAAAAAAGTTGACACTCTGTGTACACTTATTTTTATTTGCCTTTAATTCCTGTTATCCCTTCAACTACATTCTCATTCAAAAGTAATAACTCATGTAATTTAACTCTCATCTTAGATTTTGTTTTGGAGCTCTTCAATTTTTTATGTTTATTAATATTGCTGCAAAATATGAAGAAAAGGTATTTATTGTTAAAAAAAAGTTGACTAATAAGCTGAATTACAGAAAAGTTGGGTAATTTTCCCTTCAATATACTCAAGACAAAACACAGAGGGAACCATTTCTGTTGACTTTTCAGCTTAAATTCATAACTATTCAAACATTCTTCCTTTATATTTCTTTTATTCTTAAACATAAGTAAATTTTCATAGGTTCATACATTTAATGGGGCCCATTTTTCAAGTGTGGGCTTAGTTTACTTTTCAGTTATAAAATATGACTTACCACTGTAGCTACTATTATATACATTTTACAAAGCAGTACTTGGTATATATTGTGTATAAAATTAATTAATGTAGAATTAATTACTAAACTGGGAGATAAGGGGAATCTCATAGATGTAGTTTGACTAATTTTTAGTAAAACACTTGATTAAGTATCTGATACTATTCTTGTGGAAAGATGGGAAGATGTACAGTTAACTAGTTATTAAGACAATTATATGGAATTGGGACCAGTTGAATGGCTACACTTGAAGAAGACCCCGGAATTATTCAATGTCAGTTTGGGGCGAAGTCTTTAAAGGCAGCGGGGGCGGGCTGGATTTCTTGACAATGTACTTGGTCTTGTGCTGTTGAACATTATTTTAAATCAATGCGCATGTTACATTCTGAGAAAGTGATCAAGGAAAAAATATTCTAAACACTTTTTGTTTATTTTAAAGTGAGAGTGAGTAACACAGAATAAACAAGCATGGATGGGTTGTGATTAAGTTCTCTTTCCCACTACACACACCCTTATTCCAAACTGCCCTATTTCTATTTATGGTTTTACATCATACCACCTTAGTGATGATATCTGTAACTCCTTACTTTCCCTCGTGGCCAATAGCCAATTAGTTGACAAATATTTTCCTTTCTGCTGCCACAACAATCCACCCATCTCTCAGCTCATAAAGCCGTTCTCCACCACATTTCAGTTTGGATCTTCATCCCTTGGACTATTGCCATAATCTCCAGTTGGTCTCCTCCCTTCCTCGAGTCTTTTCCCTCTCCAATTACACAAAGTGGGTTTTTCCAAATGGCAAAGTGCCAAATGATTTCCCCAAATAACAGGTCCAACTATAACACTTTCCCACACAATAAACTTCAATAGCCCCCTGTTGACTCTAGAATCCAGTATTTTTTCGTTGTAATATAATGCCTCTAATTTCTATTTTATAAATGCATTAATATGCATACACACACACATATATATATGGAGAAAGTTTATAAGAAAATATACAAATATTGGTATATATTCTTAAAAAATTGTATGGTTACATAAATCAAAATTTTTGGAGGAACATTGGGCTACAGTGTTGGGCTAAGTCTAATAAGATGAAATTTAATAGTGATAAAAGTAATATATATGGATATAAAAACCAACTTGACAGTTATAGGATGGGGAACCAGGGCTTTAGTTTTTCTTAAAAGGAACCCAAGCTTTTAGTGTACCAAATTAAATATGAGTCAGCTGTGTTATTTGGCAACCAAAAAATATACTATAGTTTTGGGCTACATTAATGCAGACATTGCTTCCAGGCAGATGGGCACACTAGACCGTTCTGGGCCCTGGTCAAAGCACATCTGTAGGATTTAGTTTAGTTCTGGAAAGTGTAAGGATAGTGAAGAGCTTGAAAACAGACACAAGAGGGAACCTGGAATAAAATATTTGACTGGGACAAGAGAAGATTGGGTGATGCTGGACATGAGAAGGGAACAGTTATGGAAGGGATGTCCTGTGGATGAATTTAAACTCATTCATTTTAGCTCCAGTGCCTAAAACAGGGGTTGGGAACCTGTGGCCTGGAGGTTACATGTGGCCCTCTAGGTCCTCAAGTATGGCCCTTTGACTGAACAAAAACTTCACAGAAGAAATCCTCTTAATAAAAGGATTTGTGCTATAAAACTTAAACTCAGTCCAAAGGCCACACCCAATCACCTAGAAGGCCACATATGGTCTTGAGGCCACAGGTTCCCCACTTCTGGGCTAGAACAAGACCCACTGGTAGAAATTGTGAAAAGGCAAATTTAAGAATGATTTTTTGGGCAAGCTTTCACAAAGAAACAGCATAGCCTGCCTTAGGAATTAGTAGAAACTGTCATTTGTGGTCATTAAGCAGATTGTGGATGACCGCTTGTTGGGATACATTTTAAGTATGTTCCTTTTGACTACAAGATGGCTACAAAGATCCCTTCCAATTCTGAAATTCTGTGATTCTGAGTGGGATTTTATCTTTGGATTGTGGCACTGTATTTTGGGTTATTTGGTTACAGTTCTGACTGTACCATTCTAGGCACTATAGGTAATCGTTCTGTTTTTCCCTTTTAGTGGTAGAATTTTGGTAATTTAGCTGTTGTTTCTGTGTTTTTCAGAAATGATTGATTCCAGGATTTAGATGAGCCCAGAAATGGAGACTGAAAGAGAGCTTTATAAGAGGAAACAGTGCTATCAATATAGGTTCAGGAGGTTTGGTAGCTGCATATTGTTATTATCCAGTTTGGGGATGTCAGAATTCTATAATGTGTTGACCTTCACTCACAATGAATAAAAAAAGGTGGGACTGAGAATCACTTTTAATTACTGTAGTACCATTTCTACTTAACTCAGTCAGGACATTTCAATCTTCATATCTAACACAGGATGATAGCAGTTGTCAAAGTAATTGATGCAGAATTTCAATTGCCACAAGCAGAGCCCCCTATTTTCCCTGGTCTTCCCTTTATCCATTTACACTAAATCTGAATTGATCTGAGTTTGTGTAGGCTTTTGCCTAGAATAATTAAAAAACACTCAGTTGAAGGTCCGTAGGAAGGAGACTCCATTGTACTGTAAGTATATAAAAATTGCTTAGATTATGTGAAGTAAAATACTTTCAGAAAAGATTAAATTAAATTCGCTTTTGCAAACATTTATTACACACCTAAATATAAAATGTATAAGATTTGGTGCTAGGCACAAGGTATCTAATGGTACCTAACGAATTTAAATCTATTAGGACACTTAGGTACTGTATAATACACTACTATTGCTACAACCACCACCACCACCACTACTACTCCAGCTATTACTACAAATATTACTAATAATAACTTATTCATAGGTTCTTTTAAGGTTGACCAAGTATATAACGTACCTCATTTTGTTCCCGTAACAACCTTGTGAAGGTTTCCTTGTGTTAGCAAATAAGGAAACTAATGCACAGAAAGGTTGTGACTTTCCAAGGTCCACAAAGTATGTGCAGAGGCAGTATTTGAACCCAAATCTTCCTAACCCCAAGGCTAGCACTGCCAGATGTACAAGACAATCCATTGATGTGTGTGTGTGTATGTGTGTGTGTGTGTGTATGTATGTGTGAAGAAAGTATTGGAATTAAGGAGGACAACACACTTGTTAAACATGCAGCCACCTCTCTCTGCTACTTTTCTTGCAGTCTGGAAGTGGCTAAACTGAATAGTCAGCCATGTATTGCTTCCTGGAAGGGAGAGCAGAGAGCCATTCTCCCCAGATCCACTCTCTGAACATGTCCTTCCTTCCCACCCTTCTTCCTGCTACAGCATCTCTAGAAATGAGTCCCTTTAACACTTTATAAGTTTCCTGACATGAGGAAAACTATTTAAAAAAAAAACTATTATTAAATAAGATTGCTTGAAAAACAGGTTAATTCACTTTATCACATCTTTTTCCATTTTTTTTTCACATTTTGTGATGTCTATGCTATATTAGTATAGAAGTATATGGCTGTAATTTATAAAGAAGTAAGCACATCTATACTGGGATATTATAGCCAAACTATTTTAATGAGTGTACAATTTTTAAAAAATGCTGAGACTCTACTGTGATATACTGTGATGGCTCTCGCAAGACTAAACACATGACTTAACAAATGATGATTTACAAGATGATTTGAGAGAAGGGGGAACTTAATCAACAGATGGCATTGTAAATGATTTTTTTTATAACAATGTGACAGAATATGGCAAAATGAGGATAGATTCAGAGCTTATTCCCTCTTCAAAGATCAGTAGGTAAGAAAATAAGATGTTTAAAGGAAAAGCAAAAGAAAGTAAATTTTTTTAACAGGAGTGAAGAAAGAGCTCAAAGGAAAACAAAATAATGATCTAAGTATAGGAGAGGTTTTTGCATAAGGGGGAAAAGATAGTGAACTTGGTTTTATTTTTGATCAACAAGAAGACAAAAGTTTTGGGTGCTCCATGAGAAGCAGGACAATGCTACATATTAATTGGTCTGAGAGTGGTAGACTGTTTAATTAAAGAAGAGTTGGAGAGATTATATCCTGTGCCCACCCACTTAGCCCTTTATCCTTTCATTTATTCATCCATACATCCATTTATTTGCTCATTCTTTCACCAAACATGTCAAGAATTGGACACTGTTATAGATCAGTGAACTATGTACTGAAGATTCTAGGTGTGAATTAGATACAGAACCACTCCTGTAATAGCCAAGGGACTGAAGTGTGTTATTGACAAAGGGCAGAGAGGAATGGACATGTGCAGATCACTCCCATACCTTTACTTATATGAGCTGCACTGATGTTTAATTCTGAGATGGTTTCAAAGGAAGAGTATTCTTCTCTCTCATCTTTGTGGAAAGCTCAGAGAATACTATTTTCTGCCTTCTGAATTTCTGTCTCTTGTTGCCAACACGTTGAAGGATAGGAACTCCCCATCAGTCCAAGCTTTGAGAATGAGCTTATTCCTCAGAAGGGGATGGCAGATCATAATACAGATATTGTTCCTCAGACCATATCAAATGAGGTCTCATTCCACCCTGGGGACCTTGACTTTTAAAGAGGCTGCATTGTCATGGTGCTGATCCTTTATTCCTAAAAGTTTTTTTCTTTTATTCAGAAACTTTCAATGGGAGCCTTTTCTTAAAGTACCTGCTTCATTCCAGGGTGATAAACAACCCATCTCATCACTCAGTCAGTCCAGACAGGTTGCTTTTGTGATCATAAGGGCAAGCCTTATGGAATTCTGGGGAATCCTTCCAGTTTGTGAGGAGGGGTGCTGGTCAGGAGGTCTGAAGTTCCCAGCAACCGAACCCTCTAATCTATTGATTTCTTTATCAATAAATAGTACTTTTTCTTTTTCCTATGTTGTGGCCTTAGCAAAAACACAAAAAAATAAATAAAATTGTACATTCACAGAAGCAGCCCTGGGTGTGAGACTCTTTGAGCCACTATTGGCTGCCTGCCTGGGATATTGCTGCCCTGAGGGGCTTAGTTCAAATAGTTGTGATTTCTCAACAGAGTAGATTGAGCCAGCAAAGCCTGGCAACAGGGTGCAGGTGTGGGAGAAACAGTCTGCTGCTGGTGAAAAGCAATAGCAGAGCATTTATTGCCACTTACAGAATTGCTGTTTTAGAGAATGTAGAGCTCTACTCCACTGTCACCCTGTCCCATTTTTTGGTTGCAGTCTTTATGCTATGATCTGTGTGGCAGAGCCAGCAGAGATGTCTGCATTTGTGGATTTTTGCACAATTGGCCTCCGGGATGCAGGCGGTGTGCTACAGAGGAAAATAAGAGGCATCTTCTCCTGCCCAGAGGGCTTAGGATATGATTTTGATTGCAGATATTGTGACAGGCTAGTCAGACAGAATTTGGATTGTAAGTGCGTTTATGCCCTATCCTACCTAGAAGGATGCATTTCAAGAGGTTATTAAAAAAAAAAAAAGTATTGATGATCCAAATTTGGGGGATGGAGAGATTCAAGGAAATTGAATATGCAGAAATAAATTCACTAGTTACCAGTGTCCAAATGGGAGCAGATGAAATCAGGATGGAATTGACAGTGACTGCACAGGACCCAAAAGAACTCTATGGGTAGGGATTGGGCATGTTCATTCAATTTTCATTCACTTCAGTATTGTTGAATATTTGATGTTTCTTTGAAGTTACAAGATTAACAGGTCCAAACATTCTTCACATCTGGTATTTTCTTTGATCCTGATAAAGAAGAGGGGGCTCATTGGACAACCTTCATATACTACCTTAATTTAGCATTGAAGTTAAAAGGCTTAGGGAGCATGAGAAGTTTCATAGTGTCCAGATAACACCTCCAAACATGGAATTTTTTCTCAAATAAAAGAAAGGAAACCTACTAATATTTCCTTCCCATCTTTATATAAATTTTTCTGAGGCGATCTAACCATAATATTGGACATTTTCCTTGCTTTCTGTCAGTAACATTGGAGGAAATATAAATGTTAATATCATTTAAGGAAAAAGTGCCAATCTTAACTAACATGTACTTTTTCTGGGAGTGGTAGATGGTAGGACATAGAAGGTGCATATTTAGATCTGGAAAACTTAATTGTTACTTAAGAAAGTACTATAATCAATAGTTTTGCCCATATCTTAACCACGAATGCTTTAAATAACCACATGTTATTTTTGTTAGAAAAGCATGCAGACAATCCAGGTAGTAGTAATACTTTCTTAGAAGAAATCCAACAGAATTCCAAACTTATGAAATTTTTGAATCAATTCACAAGCTTACTCTAAGGAGAGGTGCATTGTTGGCTAACTGAATTTGGAGGTTGTCTGTGCTATCATGCGTTGTATCCCTTTTTTTAGGATGCTCTTTCTTATGTGACAAACTTGTTACCTTAGGGTATATCAGATTTCTAAGATACATCTTTTCATAGGACCATCTCACAAATGATACCCAGTAGGTACAGAGCATGAATAGACCCTGTCATTTGCCAACAACCTCTACGTTAAAAATTTACAATGTTTTGCATGGAAGATAGAAAGAAGGATGTTGAACTGAGATATTGGAATATGGATTTTTATATTGCCATAGATTTGAAATCAGCTTTCTAGTCTGAATTCCATACAACATTTGAACACCTAACATCATAATTATGTCATGTATCTAGAAAAGAATAGTATAGAAACCGGCATGCTAGACACTTCTCTTCTTTGGGACTTACTTTGTTATACTCCAAACGAAAAGAGGTTGGACTAGGGCTTATATATAAGGTAGCACCTGACCAAAGCCTCCTACCACAGCCAGGAAGTGGACTTGGGTGGGGAAGAGGAGAAACAGGGGCTGTTTATCAAATTTACTAATTATACAGTAATGAGAATACAGTAAAAACAATACAGCTGATGTGTTGGCTGGCAGAGTCTGGATTTCCACCCAAAAAATATTTTAACAGGCCATAATGATGGACCAAACTAAAAAAAAAGATAGTGTTTCATAGACACTGAAATTTTACTTTAATGTTAAAAAAATCAACTTCACAAGTAAAAGATAAGGGATGGGCAATTACATAGAAGTTTACCTTAAAGATACTGGGACTTAGTGGATTTCAAGTTCAATTCAACAAACAATACCAATAAGAATCATAATAGCTAATTTTACAGACTTATACAATACTTATTATAATATTCCTTCATTTGATTCTCACAGCAGCCTTGTGATCTAGGTGCTGTTATTACCCACATTTTACGGGAACCATAGCTGAGAAGGTAATTGGTCAGGTTCACACAGCTAGTAAGTATCAGAGAATTTCCTGATTCTAGCTGCCTATGGCAAAAGATAAACAAACACATGTAGTCTTAAGGTTTATTCAGAGAAAAATAGATGGAGCTTAAGGTGGGAGATAGTCCCACTGTATTGAACTTTGATCATTTCACATTAGGAGCGTTGTCTTCAGTTCTGAACATTTTAAGAAAGTAATGGTGTATTGTAGATCATCTTGGGGTAAGGATTGTGGTCGACTTTGAGATCCTGTTCTTGGAAGACATAAACCTATATTTAGCCAGAGAAGAGAAGCTTTAGCAGGGAAATGAGAGCAGCCTTTATTATTTGTAGGGTTTTTATGTGGAAGAGTGATTTGAATGGTTCTGCTTGGCTACTGACAACAGAACTTGAAGCAGTGAATGGATATTGTATAGACAGATTTCAGCTTAATGCAAAGAAAATTGTAACTGGAACTAATCCCCCGATAGAATAGACTGGCATAGAGGGTAGTCATTTGTCTCTCACTGGAGTATGACTTTGAAATCAAACTAACTGGCTTCCAACCCTGTTTCTATTACATACTCTCTGTGTGACTTAAATGTCCTATGCCTCCTCTTTGGGCCATAGTATCCTCATCTCTAATATGAGAAGGTTTGACTGGATGACCTCTGATAGCTCTTCCAACTTTAAAACTATAATTCTAATTTTAACCAAAAATTGGATAGCCCTGTCTGGGAAATTTTTCAGGGAGAATTATTGGTCAGGATGGTGATGTACTATATGTCCTCGTAGGCCTCTTTCTACTCTGAGATTCTGAGATTGTGGGATTTGGGGATTCCACATACTTTCTTTAAGAGGGCAAGGAAGTATACAATGCATTTTGGAAATATTTCCATCCTGAATAGTTAAAATGATGCTTAGTTTTCTTAAAGAAATAAATTATCTGCCATGCAGAAAATTCAGCTGTCCAAAGCACGTCATGCTACATAGTCAAATTATTATTCTTAATGGCTATCACTGTGCTTAATTTTCTAAAGAAATATGTGAATGACATCAAGGATCCTATTGCACCCAGTTAACTAAGTAACCACAGAAATCAACTGACATTTACTAACTCAAAGGTAATCATCACTTCCGAATGGACAGATAGAGTTTTCCTCCTCCAGGAGCTTATAATTTAAAAAAAAAATCAAATAGCATGGATCATTAGAACAGGAAACTATATCCAAGCATATCTATATCTATATATCTATGTATATATGTATACATATATGTATATGTATACATACATACATAAATATGCATGTGTATGCCTCTTGCCTTTGTATATATATATACATATATGCACATACATACACATGCATATATATGCGTGTGTATGTCTCTTGCCTTTGAACTTGAGCTAGCATGCAAAAAAATAGAAGACGATAAATAAGGGTCACATTCACACTTGCCAATTCTAATGATGTGTTTGCTTAGTTTAAAGTCAGAAAAAAAAGGAGATTGCTGACATTTCACAAGGCTAGGGAGAGAAATTCCTATTGTTAGAAAATGAAATAATGTTCATGCTGGTTCTGGAGTTCGGTGTAGTATCCCAGCCATCCCCGTCCAGGTGGTGGCAGTAGCTCTCAGAGCCTCCGTCACTTTCCATTCATTGAAATGTGCTTTGAGTACCTGTTTCCATTGCGCACTAATCTACTTTCCTGTTTTATGGGTCTCACCAATTTAATTTACTGCTTTCCAGTCCTCCTATAAAAAGTGGCAGGCAGTTATAAAAGCAAATAAACAATAACAGCCCTATTTTCTTCCTATCTTCTTATTCCTTTTCTGCATTTATTTTTTCCTCAGTGACCACTCTTTCCTATATGATCTTCTCCTTGCCCCTAGATGATAAGAATTTGCTCAATCCAAAAAAAAAATCTAAGTTACTTTCAGTTTCTTTCTTGCTTTTATGCTGTTTTTTGTTGTTGCCAATTTTATAAATACCTTCAGAAATCCTATTTTGGAGAATATTACCTCAGTCCTTACATAGGCTATAAAAATATGATGTTTCTGGTATGGGTAAATTTCTCTCATTTAGCATTTCCTAGCAGGGAATCACTCTGTATCAACATTTGTATGCTAATCGGAGAGAAAATGGTCTAATAAATTATCTTTCACAGTAGAACTATTAGAAAAAATTATAAGGTATTTTTGATTGCTAACTGTGTAAGGAATTAGGCTTACTCATTGCAGTAAGGAATTGGTGGTGGCGGTCGGGGTGCTTATAAGGGAGATATTTTGTAACGAATTTAAGGGAAAGATAGTGCATATTTAAAATTGTGAAATGTATTTCTCCTCATTACATTTTGCTTTAGCCTAAAGGTAAAAAAATAGGGCTATGATTTTTGACAAGGATGTCAGTATGTATATGAGTATGTATTGGCAGAAAAAAAAAAGCTAGCTAAATATGCTGACTGGCTTTAATTGATGAAACCTATACATTGTTGGAGAAGGATTAGAATGGTAGGTATCATGTCATGTCTGAATTTGGGTTTTAGATCAGATGCATAGCACAATAAGTGAGTGATGGATTACGAAGTGTCTTAACCTCTCTCAGGCTTAATGTTTTCATTTCTAAAATGAAGTATTCAAAGCAGGTGACAATTAAAATCTTTTTTAACTTTAAATCTGAAATTCAGTGATCTAATAAATGATCCTAGGAATTTTCTACTTCTCCCTATTTGAAAGAATATCCTTCAAACTAAATCTCCTAAAATCAAGGTTCCAACCCATGAGAGATTTAACCCACTCAGTTTGGGAAGTCCTCCCTTAGGGCTGAGATATTTTTAGTGATTCACAAATTTTCCCCATGCAACATATCTGACTGACCTCAAATCATGCTTTCCCATCCCATACATTGACTTGTCCATCCCAGCTCTCTTGCTTTTTTGTTCCTGCCAGACCGCTACTTGTGTTTCTTGTTCCCCCTTTACTTCCCGTCTCAACTACTCTTGGCACCATGACAAAAATTTGCACTGATTCTAAAAAAGAGTGTATCAATTGATTGCCCAAGTTAAGTTACTAAACCAAATTAAGGGATTGCCTTCAGGGTAACACAACCCTATTTTTTTCCTTTCTCAACTAACTTTTCAATTTTCCTGGCCAAAGTTGTTTATCACAGCTGCCACTATATATTGTGTCCTCTTCTAGGACACAAACTCTCTCATGTATTTGTATCCCCAGCATTTAGCATAGGGCTTGGTGCATAGTAAGCACCAATATATCTTTTTTCATTCATTCATTTATTCTGAAGCTATTTAGTGTTCTGCTCATAAGAGAAAAGGAAAATCAATGCTACATGTCTTAGCTTATCCAGTATAATTCTGTGGCTGAAAATATTGGCACCAAATAACAGCATTAAAAATTGAATTGTTGAACTGATAGGATAGTGTATCCTAAGTGATTTTGAGATAAGGAAACACTAAAATGTTCATTGTGACTATCCTTGTATGGGAACCACCCTTTATCCAATAAATAAATTCTTGTAAAGTGCGCAAATCCAGTTTTAGGAAGTCAAATATTCTCATTGTGATAGATCAACATACTAAACCTTGGCAGGAAAGAATTTTATGCAATGAAGAGTCCTTTGAATAATGAATTGTTGTAGTTCAAGAAACATTTTTTGGTAAATCTAAATTTTCCTTGAAAAGGTCCATTGTCAACAAACTTTTTTTTTTCATTAATTTACATCTTTTCATCTTGGAAAAAATTAATTTATTAAATCAACAAAATTAGAGAGTACGTGGTCATCTTTGAACTTTAAAATTTTTTTTCACACTTTTGAAAACAGTATTTCAGTCTTCTGAACTTTAGGATCATTTTCCTTTGATAACATTTCATTTTGCTAGCTCTTTTATTGTTTTTTTTTTTAGCTTTTTAATTTGTATATACTTTTGGAAATGGAGATCTCAAAATTCAAAATAATTTTGTATACTTGATTTTAAGCAAATTTCAAAGAAATATGTATGTATAACATGCATATAAATATATATACATACACACATATTAATATATATATGAACTACGACATAATGTACATGCATAAATTTAAGCATCTTGTTCTATTATGCTTTCCAACTTGACTTCTTATTAATTTTTTTTAGTTATTTAATGAGCAGTTGTGTTAAAGTTACACAAAATCCAACATCCTGAGTTCTTGAAATTAAAAACTATCATAAAAACCTTATGGCACTTCTCTAATACTCTTTGTAAAAAGCCTAATCATTTTTAAGTAACCATAAAAATTAGTATAGACCCATGTCTATTAAGACATATCAGACACATCTGAAATTAGCAATTGATGAGTCAAAATCTAATCAAATTTGAAAGGTCTCCTAAGCTATAGTGTATCAGTGTCTTGAGAGACAGATATTTACTGTTGTCTTTTCACAATACCAGTCTTAGGTATGGAAGGCCTAGGGAAATTTTACAGAATAGTGAAAAATAAAAGTATGTTAGGCGATAAGTTGCTGTCCAACTGTATAACACGTTTTTAAGACTGAGTCTTATCATGCCCCAATCCTTTGAACTTAATACAATTTTAATAAATTGTACTTATAAAGCAAATTTCCCTAAGGAGAAAAAGTGCTTAGAAGGCATTATTCGTCAGAGCCTATAGTAATGTTATTTGTTATAATGGCAATTGTATTCTAGTTCTAACTTGCAAATTTGGAACCCTTACCCAACATAAATTTGTTATTAATCATAAGTTGAGAAGCAAAACGATTCAGAGCATTTATTAACTAATTGCACATCTTGAAATTACATATTGGGTCCAAAATTTGAGTGTGTGTGTACACACACATATACATATATACACTTACATAGATGTGTGTGTGTGTGTGTGTGTGTGTGTATACAGTATTGGTGTCTCTTAATGGCTCTCTATCAATCTATATCATTTTTGGGGAAAAAAACCAAATTAAACCAAATTAAGAAGGAACTACCTTCAGGGATTAAAAAAATACTATTAAAATACTAAAAAATACTATTAAAACATATTCAAATATTATAAATTCCCTTAAGGAAAAAAAGGTGTGGAATTCCTTGTCAATTCTGTTGACAAGTTTTAACAATAGTGCTTTCAACCCCAGGATGGCAGAAACTTTAAAAGATATTTTTCCAAAGTTAGTAGTCTATTAATCATTAATGCTTTGGTAAGAGAGAAAATAAATAGTATTACCCCTGAAGCTGATGCTTACTTACAAATATTTATATTACCATTTCTTTTTCATATTCCTTTGCTGTTAACTTAGAAATAATAATAGCTAGCACTTATATAGCACCTGCTATGTGACTGGTATTACTAAATGCTTTACATATATTTCATCTGATGCTCACAACAACTTTGGGAAGTATGTGCTATTTATTATCATCCTCATTTTGTGACTGAGGGAACTGAGGCAAATAGAAGTTAAGTGACTTACCTAAGGTCACACAGCTAGTAAGGGTTTGATTGCAGATTTGAACTCTGGTCTTCCCGACTCTAAGTCCAACATTCTATCCACTACACCTATTTGAGTTACTATTTTCTTATTTTAAATCCAGCCACAAATTTGTGTTCAGAAAAGGGTTGAAAGTTTTGGTGAGATAAGAAAATCATAGGATATGTAACAATAGAAGCCAGTTCAGATCTCTCACTATATGGAGGAGAAAATTTGGGCCCAAAAGGATAAAATAAGCAGAATGGTATTATGGAAATATTCTGGTCAGAAGATATGAGTTCAAATTCCATCTTCACTACCTCTGTGACCTTGAGAAAATCTTTTAACCTCATGGTCCTCAATTTCTTAATTTGTAAAGTGGTAAGAAATAGATTCACTGCCTTGTGGGCTCCTTCCTAGGTATAGGTCTGTTATTTTATGAAACTTTGATCCCACGAAGCGTCTTGTCAAAATAAAACAGTTATTGACCAAGTCAAGACTAGAACCTAACTCTTAGCTTCAGTTTTTATTTCAGTAAAGAATGTATAAGTTGTTTTCTTGTAATTCCTAAGTGTGTCTTGGTAGGTGAGCATCCAGCTATTTCATGCATCCTTTAGTTATTTTAAGTAGATTCTTTTCTGTATTTTTCTGACCACTAGTATTTCTAAATCAAATTATAGAAAATATCAAAATCGGGTATGAATGAGCGTAGAAATGTGTTATAGTGGTAACAGTACTAGCATGGAAGTCAAAGAGACCTGGATTTGAGGTCTGGCCATAATCTGTATGGCCAGATGTATGTATCAAATTACTGTATGTATACTGTATGTTTTAAATTACTTTCATTGCAATTTTTGTGTCTTAAAGAAGCTTTGACTAGATGAACTCTAATCATGTGGTTGTTCCATAGTTTCAGTCATGTCTGATTCTTTGTGACCCCCTTTGTTTATTTTTTTGTTTGTTGGAGGGGCAAAGATACTGGAGTGATTTGCCATTTCCTTCTCCAGCTCATTTTACAGATGAGGAAAATGAGGCAAACAGGGTGAAGTGACTTGTCCAGGATCATAAAACTAGTAAGTGTCTGAGGTCAGATTTGAACTCAGGAAGATGAGTCTTTCTGACTCCAGATTCACTGCTCTATTCATGGTGCCATCTTGCTACCCTGAGTTCTGCCCATATTAATTAGCATTGATGTATGCTTTAAGGTTTGCAAAGGTCTTTAGACATACTGCCTAATTCAAACCCTCACAACAGGCATATGAGCTGAATACTGAAAGTTTTGTTATCCTAGATTTTTAGAGAAGGGAACTGTAGAGAGAAATTAGAGATTATTACATATTTTAGGCTAGATTTGAATTCATGTTTTCAGGGTCTCAAGTTTGGCATTTTCCTCTGTATCACTTTATAAGTTCACTTCTTGCACCAAAATTCTTCCATTCATTGGATTACAGGGCTTTCATAGAAACCTTTGTCAGAGAAGACAGAAAATTTGTATAATGCTGTCCTGGCACCTTTCCCAATGAGGTACTATACTTTGTGCCTACTGGGCCATATTATCTCATGCCCAATTACTAGTCATGTAGTCACATCCAAGCTGCTTTAAATGAAAAATTAATCCAATTAATTGAAGCTTTTAAAACAAAGTAATTTGCTGCTCTCTCCTTTGCTGAAATGATCTTATTAGCATAAATTAGCCTTTGCTTTGACTTTTTTCTGCTTGAGCCTTACGGACACATGTGAATTGTCCTATCCTTATAATAGGAAGCCTGGAAGAGACCTAGAGAAGTCATTTAAATCATTCTCTGCCTCCACTCTCCAACTCCACATAAATGCATCTAAACCGTTTTGGAAGACAATTCTCCAAATACTGAAAAATTTGTGAGAATAATGACCTTTGAAAGTCACTTTAAGCCAGGGCAGTTATGTTCCAAAAGTTCTGTGGCCATAGAAGTCATCTCAGCCATCAAAATGCATGGTGGGTCTTGGTAGAAGCTAGGAAATGTTGCCAGAGCTCCCCTTTCCTAACCCAGACTAGTCCTAACTACATGGATGCTAGAAAAAAACCTACTAAGAAAAACCTCTAGGAAAGAAACAGTTGTAAAAGTGAACACCAAGGGCATTCATTTGAGAGAGGACAAGAAAATTAGAAAGCCCATTCAAGAAGTCTTTTATAGCTAACCATCTGCAGTTATTCAATATGTTTTTAATTTTTGAGGTACACAGAACATAAGGCAAAGTTCATGGAAAAGAAAATGTCACAACCCAATGCTAGGAAAATATCTCAAGGCATTAAACTGCAGGGCTAAGAGGAAAGTGCTGAAGGCCTTTTCAGCATTATCCAGCTATTCACACACCTTTATTTTCCTTTGAGTACTTTTACCAGGTATACATCAGGATGGGCTTGAACCAACTCAACTGATAAATTTTGGGTGTGAGCATTTACATTTCAGAAATTGGCAAGCACTAGGAATCAGGGTTTGATTTGTTGTTTTGTGGATTGCCTAGACTTAAGAAAGTGATAAATAAAATGTTAATAATGCAAATGAAACTTAAAGCTGTGTAGTGCATACATTTTATGTTCCTAGAGTCAGTTATTAAATATTTACTAGTATACTCACCAGGGGGTGAATTTTACTCAAAAACATGTTCAAGAATTCATAAAAAATATGTACAGATATTTAGTATCTGTGCAGAAGATTCCTGGGAACCTCCTGTCGCCAATTGAGACTGTCCTAATTTACTTAAAAACAGATAACGTAAGTAACATGCCAGATACTTTTTATTGAAGTCAATACACTTGGTAATTTAACCTAATTATTCCTTGTACTGTTATTCTTGTGGCACAGACAGAAATGAAGTGTTTCCCTATTTGGCAAAAGATACTGAGGTTCAGTGAACAACGTTAGCATCCCATTCTATTCTCTGTATACAGAAGGGTTCATTAATTAACCCTGCACTGGCCCATACTGATCTAATAGAAAAACAAAACAAATAAATAAAAACTAGTGAGCAAACACTTGGAATCATATAATATTATTTCTGGAGGAGACCTTAGAGATTTTCTAATTCAAATGTCTTTTCATATAAATTAAAAAAAAAAACCCAAAAACCTGATGCTCAGAATAAAGTAAAATGACTTGTCCAAAATCCCATAGCTAGTATCAGTCATTTCAGTTGTGTCCAACTCTTTGTGACCCGATTTGAGATTTTCTTGGCAAAGATACACAGAGCTGGGTCTAGACCACAGCCCTATTGATTAACAGTCAAGTACTCTTCACTAGCCTACGGAATCTGTCTTGTTCTCTGGTCTGTTTAATCATTTCCCATTTTCCACTAAAATTCTCTAAATATTTTCCTTTTCCAAGGCCTTGATTATATGAACTTGAAACTAGAAATTCACTTTCAGACTTTGCCACCTATTCCTCATGTAAGTGTAGACGGTCAAATAAGTGCTTTGGATTCCGAACAATGCTATCTAGCTAGCTTTAATGCCACAATCAATCCCAGTAAGTTTTTCAAACCTACCTTCTTTCATGAGTGCAAGGCTTGCTAATTTTAATAAGGATTCCATACACTGAATTGGAGGGCACTACAGCAAGATTTCTTACTCTTAGACATTTCGCTAAAGAATAAGAAAAAAAAGTAGCAAGAACCAAGAAATTATACTGGGCTATGTTTCTACTGCATTCCATGCGTGGAACCCTTATTAAAGCCATCCAAAGACCTGCAAACTACTGACATTATTGCTTATTCTTACATATGCTCATTTGATTACGGGCTCTTGGGAGGCAGTCATTGATATTTGTTTTGTCATTTATATCTTGGGTTTCTGCCTTTATAACCAGGCAGAAATCTTTCCTGGTAGGAAGCCGCAGTGCTTCAGATCATAAGGGATTTTGCCCTGAATCCCACAGCCCTTAGGGTAGAATGTATTTGGCCACTCCTTTTTTTTTCATTAATCCTGGAAATTTCAAGTGACCATTATCACGAATCCAGATAACTAACTGCAACCCCCTGTCACAATGAAGTGGTTATTTTAAAATTATGCCGAAAATAGGCATGTTGGCAGTGACTTCAAGAGTTGGCTAATCTAGTCTATTAACTTCACTTACACTGAATCTAATCAATTTGTCTTTTAAATTTTATATCTTAATAGTCAAGTCAGTTTCCTTTTTCTTTTTTACAACAGCCAGGGAGAGACTCTTGATCCTTGTTTATAAATGTTATCACCTAGACCATAGGATTATTAATAGATAATCTAGTTGTTCCAGTTCCAAGATTGTCTATTTAAAAAATAAATGCTTTTGTGTGATTTTTTTTAAACCACAACATCCCCTTCTCTAATGAACTTTTCTAAATTATACAACGCATTCTCTTAAGATGCTATAGCAATTTTGATTGGACTGACACGAGTGTTTGTGGTATAGTAGAAACAGCCTAGGACTCAAAGACATGGCTCCAAATCTCACCTTTGGTATTTATTTGTTTTACGACCATGGATAATTTACTAACATCTCTGGCCCCAAGCTTCCTCATCTGTAAAATGAAGAAAATAACACTCATAGTATTGATTTCACAAGGTTAATATGAGACTCAAATATGAAAATGTATGTCAAACATCCTTATAGCATCAAATATAGGTTATTATTAATATTATCACTGATGTTATATGTTTAGTGAGAGGTGGTGGTGTAAAACAGGTAGAAAGACCACTTCAGGGTCAGGACAGCCTGGCCTCAAGTCTTCCTTTCACATAAACTGTCTGTATGAACCTACTGTCACTTAATCTCATAATATCCCAAGCAACTCTCTTAAAACTATGAATTATAGACGCTAGCCAATCTGCACTGATAGCGTTCTCACTCTGGAAGTTATCCACATAGGTGAAATCACAAGCCTAGATACAATATGAAACTTTTATGTATATACATATAAATCAAGTCAGTCAGCAAGCATTTATTAAGCACTTACTTGCATTTATGCATACATATATACATGTATGTAATTCATTAATTTAGTTGATCCATGAGACCTATTATTTTACTAATGTGGCTATTACCTTCAGTGCTATTAATTGCAGCCCATCCAAGTGACACTTACACGTTTTCCCATAAGTTCACCTAATTTTGTCAACCCTGAAATACTGAGATCCTTTCTCAAAGCCTCATGACATTTACGAAGTTACTAATAGAGGATGTGAGTTCTCCATTGATCATCCCTCGCACTTACCACATGATTAGCCATGTAGTTTTCTAATTTTTTTTTGCTATTGTGTAGTTATTTTTTAACCCTGAGCAATTCTTCATGATACCTTTGGGATTTTCTTAGCAAAGATACTGGAGTAGTTTGCCATTTCCTTCTCCAGCTCATTTTACAGATGAGAAAACTGAGGCAAACAGGATTAAGTTGATTTGTCCAGGGTTTACACAGCTGCTAAGTGTCTGAGGCCAGATTTGGGCTCAGGAAGACAAATCTTCCTGACTCCAGTCCTGCGTTACACAGCTACCCTTTCTAATCTTACAATTCTTTGTTGTTGTAAAAGTTTTAAAATATTTATTTAATGTCCATTACCAGTAAAGCCATAAAAATATTCAGGTACATATCCTTACACCAATAAATTCACTTAAAAGATAGACCTTTTTCTTACTTTCTCTCTTTAGAAATTGTGACAGGTATGAATGATGTGATAAAGGAAGCATTTTAATAATACACTCTTACTTTATACGATTAAATCTGAACCCCCTACCTGCATTTTGACATTCAAAGATGGCTCTCAATCATTTTTCTTAAATAAATGCTTTTACCTTTCCATGAGCCCAGTACCTCCTGAGTGGCCACAATCTGTCAGAGGCTTCATTTGCCAATCTGGTCACTGGTTTTTTTGGCTCACTGGGAGAAAATAATTATGCTACAGTAGCGGCAAAGAAAGGGCAAGTTCTGTGCCATCGATTAATTGGCATTGATAAATCAGCTACATTAGTGTTACATGAAAATGGCATAGCAGATTGATGTAGAGTTTCAAGTTCTGTAGAAATCAAGCTATAGAGAGCTCTTGGTGTTCCATCTGGGAGAGACAGTAAGAGGTGGCGAGGATCATGCTATGGGGAATTGTGGAAGGTGCTTTTCCGATGTCACATATCTGAACTGACACTTTGATGTGTTCGAGTACAATCTCCCTTGTCAAAATATTTCTTTCTTTAGCCATGCTCAGTCTAATGTGATCAGATCACAGTGTGGAATGCTGCCATATCCTTTTAGGTGTAGATTTGTCTTGGAGTTACAAGGTACATTGCTTCCAAATTGTAGTGCCATGATTTAAATAAGAAAACTTGCAATACCAGATAATGTTAAATTTACAGCATGCCATGCCACCTTTAATAAGAATCTTAGATGACAGCCTACAGCACACAAGGATTTCTATAGTAAAGCTTTCCACGTACTGGAATGGGGATTCTCTGTGTATGTGGGAACTTTACAATAACATGATCCATAAATAAACCTTAATTTGGACACATAGTAATCGATTTCCTGTACTTTTTGAATGTTGGGGCAGTTTTTCCTAGTCCTAGCATCAAGAACAGTTTTATGGAATAGTGTAATGAAAATTGAGTATAAAAGAAAGCTTTCTAGGGGGAGAATGGGTGTTTTGAAATTGACAGCTAGTTTCATAAAATATTTTTGTTTTCATAATTGAAGGCTAGGTGGGAATTTGAACTATTGGGAAAAATAAAAATCAACTGTAATTCTGTAACTTTTATGAACATGGTTATGCATTCTTTCAGAGAAAAAAGGAACTGATATATCTCTATCGCAACTTAGTGAGCCAACCCATTTTACAAAGAATGAAAAATTAAATCAACAAAACTAATTAGCATATAAAATGTATCTGATGCTAAGTGCAATAGTTCATACCTAAAATGTGACATCAATACAGAGAAATTATTCTTTTTTTAGAATAAAATAATATTGACTTAATATTAGTAGTTGACTTAAAATTAATAATTTTAATTAATAATTGACTTAATTAATTTATTAATTTAATTAATAATTGACTCAAAATTGATAATTTTGACTTACTATTTTAACGAGTTTAGTTTCTCTATTTTTAATTTATAATTTGACATTGAAATTTTAATGTGCTAGGATCAATTTCAGATATCAAAAGTGAAATTTGTTTGAACAGTTTCTAAATATGAATATTCAATATAACATTTAGATTAACACAAAGTTTACAAAGTATTTTTACATGGTCCTTTTTTTCAAAAATTGTGCTAATTACTTTGTTCTTTTATTCAATATTCTTTAAAACATAGTATTGATGCCATGTTTTTTAGAGAATATTACTATAGCATACTATCTTTTATATTATTTAGGATTTCCAAAAAATTTCTTTTCCTAATGGCCTCTATTATACTGTATTTCTTCTCCTTACTATCTTCTTTCAATTTGTTCTTGAGGGAAATACTCTAAAGCAAAATATACTTGATTTGAAGTCAACCAAACCATTTTTGTATATTGAGGTTAAATTCTGATATGCAGCTGTAGTCAGCTCATTCACCTAAATGCTAAGCAATTAAGAAAGAGAATAGTGAATTTTAAATACTACCTGAATAATGAAAAATTTGCAAATAAATTGTAGTACAGAAGGTGATATGATTTTATTGTGATGTAGAAAATGAGGAAATATATATGATTTTAAAAGGGAAATAAATGGAAAACCTTTTCTGAACTTAGTTACTGAATATAATAATAGAACCAGAAAAACAAATACAAACAAAATACAAAATAACAACAGCTTTGAAAAAGTCATATGTTTTTGAAAGCTTCAAGAAAGATGATCAGCGAAATGACCATCTCTCAATACTTTTGTGCTATGAGAAATGAAGGGGATGATTTCAGAGAATCCTGGGAAGACTTGTACAAACTGATGTAGGGGACAGAACCATAACAAACATTCAATTACATTATTGCAATTGTAACCGTATAGCAAAGAAAAACAAACACATTTGAAAGATTTAGGAAGTCCAAGCTATACAATGACAAAACATAATTCCAGAAGATGCCTGATGAACTATGATGCCAACCTCCAGATAGAGAGGTGACAGATTCATTGTCACATTGGATATGGCCAACATGGGAATTTGTTTTGATTGTCATACATGTAATAGGAGTTTCTTTTTTCTTGCTTTCTCATCTCCTTAGTTGGAACAGGGAGGGTGAAGAGAGGGACAGAATACATATCTAAAAATGAAATAAAATTGATTAAAGAAAAATCCATGATTCCAGAAAAATTAATGATAAAACATGCCACCCAACTGCTGGCACAGGTGTGACAGATTTAAGTACAGAATGAGACATATGATTTTTATTACATATATACACATACATATGATAAAAGCTATGGAATTTGTTTATGCATGAATGTACATATATGTATATATATGTATATATAAATCAGGCTCCCTCATTGGCTACATACATATACACATGCATGGATAAGTGTATATTTATACACATGAATGCCCACACATGTATATATGCACATGCATGTGAATGTAAAGACATATGTAGGTATCACTAATAGCTAACATTTATACGGCATTTATTATGTACCAGGTACTATGCTAAGCAGTTGTCATTAACTCATTTGATCCTCAAGACAACCGTAGGAGGTAGTTGCAATTATTATCCCCATTTTACAAGTGAGAAAACTGAGGCAAAAAGAGGTTAAATGGCTTACCTAGTGTCACAAAGCTAGAAAGTATCTGAGTCGGAATTTGAACTTGGGTCTTCCTGATGCCAAGGCCAGAATTCCATCCACTGTACTAAGCATCTGCCTGTTACCTATCTATCATGTAAATATTGTGTAATGTGATTAGCTACTCTTGTATCTTACTTCCCTCAACCCTTAGACTCCCTAACCTAAAGTCTAGAAGACTCTAGATTAATTGGTGTCTACATACAAAGTGAGATGGTACCTGCGTTATACTGTGTTATATGTTTCAGAATATTATATGAATTAGTGTATAAGCATATATACATATCTAACCATCACACTTCCAATATATATCTCTCTATCTGTGCACCTATAGCTGAACAGACTGATGTACTTAATATTACTTGTCTTATGGATGTGGACACTTAAAGGGCCTGACTTTTTTTTAACTTTGTATTAAAAGTCATTGGTGCAATATTCAAAGTTAGAATGATACTAAAGCTTCTGAGAATAGAACATGAATATTTATTAGACAATTAGATTCTTTCTTGAGACATTTAGGGCTTTTTCAAATAATGAAGCCTTGTTTCATTTAAAACCTCCATTCATTGAGGAGGCAAATCCTACAACTTTTGTCTGCTCACTATCATACTCTGGATATTTGCTAAAGTTAGGTATTCATTGGAACTATTTTAAATAGTTCTACAAAACCACAAGAATCCATGGTAGAGGAGAAGATGTTGGCACTTGGAATCAGGAGAAATTAAGGCTTGAATTTCATTTCTTATATTTATTTGTAAAATGAAGATAGCATAGGGAAATCAGGCCTTGTGACCTTAGGTACAGGATAGATAGTAGGCCTGGGATTTCATTAGTATAGGGAACTTCTAATAGAAACTTAGCATTTTCTTGACTTGTGAAATTAGTCAGCAAACTGAATTACTATTAGTAATACCTATAAGTATCATCAATAACTCCTTTTATAGTAGACACTTAATAAATGCTTTTTGACTTAAATAGGTTAAGTGACTTGCCCAGGATCATACAGTCAATATTAGTCAGAGGTATAGCAAATTGGCGCAGTGAATAGAGCCCTAGACTTGGAAGCATAGTCTAATTTTTAGGAGTTCAAATCTGGTCTGGGACACTTATACTAGCTATATGACCCGGGGCAAGTCACTTGAACCTGTTTGCCTTAGTTTCTCATCTGTAAAATGAGTAGGAGAAGGAAATATCAAACCACTCAAGTATCTTTGCCAAGAAAACCCCAAGTAGAGTCATGAAGAATTGGCATGACTAAAATGACTGCACAATGGCAATAAATTCGTTACAAGTGGGTCTTGGATCCACGCCTCCCTGGCATTTGTTTTGACTATGCCACAATGCCTTTCTGCCAAAACACGTTGAGCAAATCATTTAATCTCTGTCTCAGTTTCCTCACCTATAAAAAGAGAGTAACAATATTTGAATTACGTACCTCATAGAGCTGTTGTGGAGAACAAATAAGATGCTGTATATAAAGTGCTTTATAAACTGTGAAATAGTTGATAAATATCAACTAGTATTATTATGGTTTTCTAGTGAAGTTTGACAACCTAGCTTTGAATTCCATCTGCTTCACCAGTCATATAAAATAATAGCTTTACTATAAGTTGTAGTTCTGTATTTCATACTTTAAAAAGCATTAATAAACTTCCCATGATGTGTTTTTTTTAAGTTTTAAAGTTATGTAAGTGATAACATTTTTCTCACTTTTTTGAGTGGAGATAGTGACATACTTTTAAAAAGTGCTTTTTTTTAAAACTATGGAATAATATGCCCTGTTATCATTCCTATGCCTCCACCATAATAGATTTTTAAAGTATTCAAATGAGAAAAAAATATCTTAGCTCTAAAAAGGATGAGAAAGTCCTGCCCCCAAAGGAATTACTTTAAAATAGAAACTATACAGTGCCTATGGCAGGATTAAGGAATTAACTGCAGAGAAATAAAGGGTAGAGACAGATGACAGATAGAAAACACAAGATTAGAACAAGGAAGAGAGAAGACGAAGGGTGAAAAGTGAGAGTTCTCTAATTTAAGTGAAATAGCGAACAAGTATTCCTAAAACTTTATTCCTGAACCTTCTGAAACATTGTAACTGAATGGCCCTTTTTTTCATATTGGGGTTACCCTGGGTTCTGAAGGTCTGTCAGTAGATCATAAGCTTGGGAGGTCCTGTTAACCTGGGAAGGCTCCATGTATGTGTCTGAAGGTAATGCATTGGCCATTCATTCATCACCACATACTTGGCTAAGAAGTGATGTTTTTATTTTTTTGTCCAATTAACTCATTATTCTGGAGTTCAGATGATCAGTGAGTTGATATGTGCACTTACAGTGGGAGCAACAGGTCTTAACTTTGAGGTTCATGGATTTCCCAAAGATGGAAATAGTTTTCAGGGAGCCCATAAACTTAGAGGGAAAAATCATCTTTGTTTTTTATAAACATTCTCTGAATTTAGAATTTCTTTCATTATGAAAGTAAGTGCTAATCCATAGTAGTATTAGCAGAGCCTGTGCTGTTGTAATCATTAAAACTCATAGCATTTTCATAGCCCATTACAGTCATTATAGATATATTGAAATATCTTTGATTCTCATCAATAGTTTGAAATTGCTGCAGTTGTTAGACCAGCCATGTAACTACTGTTTTTCAGTATAATTAGTTTCCTTTGAAATTCCATGTATTTTTTATGCATTTAAGAGATTATTCTTAGCGTGGGATTCATAGACTTCACCAGTGTACCAAAAGTACCTAGGTCCATGACACATAATAAGTATAGAACCTTTAATCTGTAGGCATTTAAATAAAGATCCTTGATTTATTCAGATAGAGAAGCAAAGCTCGGATTGCATTACACTTATTGACCTGACCTACTATTTGATATAATTTATATATCAAATGTTACATAAATGTATAGTTATCCTGAACATTATTTAGGTAGACACATCTACAAATTAACTTCTCCTGCTTTAGAAGCATTTAATGTCATTTAAGCATGTCATTTCCTTCACCCTGGAGGGAGTGGACAGTCTAATTTTTGCATGTGTTGATTACCAGATTTTTAGGCTTTTGTAAGCAGTTTATTTGCTAGTCGCATCGGCAACCAAAACAACTGTCTTGTTGGTAGCTTTATTGAATTACTATTAATTTTGCGGGAGTATTAATTAAAGAAGTGGTAGAGTTTATTTATTTCTGATTTTACCTTTTCCTTACTATTCTTTTTAATATATGTGGAACATAGAGCTTGCCATCACTGTGAGTTTGACTAATTCAGCTGCACCTCCATCTT
Source organism: Bettongia penicillata ogilbyi (assembly GCA_023548195.1). Lineage (NCBI taxonomy): Eukaryota > Metazoa > Chordata > Mammalia > Diprotodontia > Potoroidae > Bettongia > Bettongia penicillata. The sequence continues at coordinate 5,909,636 of JAJHZJ010000003.1, forward strand.
AATTCCTCTGTAACTTGCCAAGTTTCTGGGCAAGATCCTTCTTCCCCTTTTAAATTCACTCACTGAGCTCAAAAATTCATATAAGCCAAGGGACGTGTGTAATCACATGAATATTTAAGAGAAGTTGTTGGAAATAATAAAAACAGAATTTCGAGTTTACTTTAAACTGCCTAACACATTATAAAAAATATCAAGCAATAAAATCAAACAAAAAAAGGTTTTTTTAAAGACCATATATTTTTAAAGTTGACTGAACCACTAACTCATGCTGACCTTGAGCAAATCATTCGTTTTGTTTATGGTTCTGTTAACCCAGCTGTAAAATTGGGGAGCAAAAAACACACACATGTAATACCTTATTGTGAGCAAGATACTGCATCTGGACTGTGCTCTCCATGGTAAATAAATTACCATCTAAAGAAATCAAAGTGAAGCATATGAGAGGAGATCCTTTAACATAAACATAAATGTCCAATAATGATGGAATACTCAGGCAAGGGAACAAACAGAATTACTCTTTAATGAACTGCCTTTCTAGATCCCTTATGCTGCTGGTGCTTTGCTTTTTAAACTCAAATGAAACCATTTCTCATGTTTCTCATTTTCGACTTTCTACTTACAGTTGTCATTCAGTAATACACTACACCTCTGTTTCCATTAAGAGGCTCATGAGAGGAGAAATCCTTTGCAAATATTAACATATGGAAAAAAGATGAATAATATGTCATAAATAGGATAAAAATATGCTGAACAATTTTGACTTTTCTATCTGTGACCACAGTTTCATATAAATGATCATGAAAATATGACAAGGATCTATGGCTTGATATAATAGGAAAAATTCCTAATGATTAAAAAATTCTAAAGTGGGATAGGTTGCTTTGAAGGGCAGTCCATTCTTCTTCACTGGAGTTCTTCACACAAAAGCTAGATGATGTCATCTGGATTACATTGCAGAAGGGATTTCTTTTAGCTATGTGTTGAATTAGATGGCTTCTTTCAGGCAATTTTGTACTTCTTTGCTGGAGTCATATTTATTTTAAATGAATTTGCAACTTATTTTTCTTCCAAACACTTCTAATAGACAGAGTAAAAATTAAGTTCCTTCTTGTACCTAGATGAAGAGAAAATGAGTCAGAAACAAGTGTACGTAGGATGGGCAACAGAATAATCATTTCCACATACTCCACATATCTATCTAGTCCCTACAGAGCAGTTAAAGAAATGGCTCAAGAATTATATTGAATAGCACACTCTCCTTCGACCTGTCCTGTTCCTCTTCTCCTGTGGGTCCTTGAAATTCTGTTAATTTAATAATCATACATTTCCTTGTGAAGGATCTTCTACTATTCTAATCTGTTATTCATATCTTTCTTTGCTATATTATTTACTTTGGGTATTTCCTGAATTAGAGTGTCAATTTTTGAATGTTTTATTAAACTAGAGTGAACTGAATGGATGGAGTTACTTTCTTATGACTTTGGAGTCCTAGCACAATGTTTTGACAACAATAGGCCCTCAAAAGTAATTATTTAGGTGATTTAGGTCTTGTGAACCAGCCACAACACATGCATGATTGATTTAGGTCTTGTGAACCAGCCACAACACATGCATGATTGAGTTCTCTAAGGCAAATACTGGGTACAGGTGAAGTCAACATTCTCCCACGTTTCAGTCATTGCTTTAAAATTATACTTATATTGTCAACATGTAATATGTAAAGTGAGATTAATTAGGTTTTAATAAAATGTGTTAATTTAAGTAATTTATCACTTGGAAAAAGGGAAATATTGCAATAAAACAAGTCTTTGGAGTCTGATCAGTTACATCATTTCTCCTAAATGCATGCCAAGCAGAGATTAGATGTTGCTTCATATAAGATGTTCAGCACAACCACAGCTATGAAGAAAGTGACATTGTGTAACACTGGTGGTGGTCTGCTCACTCTGTTGCATAAATACAATTTTGGATGTTTATAATATAAAGTGTTAAATTACAGATTAAGAAAATAACCATAAAATGGCCCACCTCTTGTCTCTAGAATATATGTTTTCAAGATTACGTTATCACTGTCATACATTTTAATGATTAAAATAAGACTTCTTGGAAGGCATTCAAGGAGAACTAGCTTTTTAAGGCCTTTTTTAGTGTTTATCTTCATGATGTCATGGCACTTTGTTATATCAGTATGAATAAGGAAAGAAAAAATACAGAATACCATACCTTTAAAAAGTCATGTCTTAGGTTATTTTAGGTACAAGTCTATATGAAATCTACATTAATCACATAATAATGGCTGAAAACCAATAGAAAAAATGTTTCATTATTCTCTATGGTTCATCCTCCTTTTGAAAAAGCCCAGTATCTTATTAGCTTTCTTGGCTGCTATGCAACATTATTGACATATCAATATGAGCTAACAAAATCTCCAAATATTTTTTCACATACACTTTCATCCATTCATATATCTCCCCATCTGCTGTTAAATCAACCGATTCTCTGTAATGTAAGATTAAAACTAGTTTTGCATTATCCCTACTAAATTTCATTTTATTAGATCTAGTCAATCAACAAGTTAGTTATTAAAAGCTTACTGTATGTCTAGCCTCTCATTCTAAGTCTCTTGCTCAATAAAATTCAGTGGTTCCGTTAGTTCCAAGACTGTGTATAAAATCCTTTTTGGTGTTCAAAGCCCTTCATAATTCTCTCCTCTTCCAATGGCCACAATCTTCTCAAACCTTACTACCCTCCACTGTCATACTCTAAGATCTAGATCCACTGGCCTCCTTAATATTTCATAAATAAGACATTCCATTTATTAGCTCTAGACCTTTTCTCTGGCTATACGCCATGCCTGGAATGTTCATACTTCTCTTCCTCCTAGATTCCCTTAATTCCCACCTAAAATTCCACTTCTTGAGTAGAACCAGGAGAACATTGTTCACAGAAACAGCCACAGTGTGTGATGACTGATTTTGATAGACTTAGCTCTTCTCAGAAATGCAAGGACTATAACAGCTTCAAAGGACTCATGATGATAAATGTCATCCGCATTCAGAGAAAGAACTCTGGAGTCAGAATGCAGAGCAAAGCAGACTATTTTCTTTTTTTGTTTTGGTTTGTTCTCACATTCTCTCCTATTTGTTATAATTTTTCTATGCAACATGACTAATGTGAAAATGTGTTTCATAGGAATGTATGTATAGAGGCCTATCATATTGTGACCCATATCCCATCTTGGGGAGGGAGGGGAGAGGCAAGGGGGTAAAAATTTAAAACTTATGGAAGTGAATGTTGAAAACTAAAAATAAATAAATTTTAAAAAGAACAATGCCTAACAAAAAGTAGATGTTTAAAAAAAATAAAATCCTACTTCTACAGGAAAACTTTCCCATTCACACTAAATTCTATTGCTTCCCTCAGCTGATCATTTTTAATTCATCCTATATACAGAGCTTGTTTGTACTTAGTTGATTGTCTCTTCCATGAGACTGTGGGGATTAAAATTGCCAAACCTACAATGAAGAGACTGAGAAGAGCTCAGAACCAATGACACTTTATTAAAGGTTCCATGGTCCCATGGTTCCTTTTAATGAAGTAGATGTCTGATTTTCCTGATGATCTGAGATGTGTCCTTCTTCCGGGGCCTTGTTTTCTAAGGTTTGGTACCCAATTTGATGCCTAAACATTCTGAAGATGCTATATAAAGTATAGAATCACATTGGTTGATATATCTTGCTTTGAGGGCCAAAAATGTTGCTTCAGATAGAAATAGTATAGCAGTGATGGGGAAAAGGTGGAGGGGGGTAGTTAGGAGGGCTCTGATTGGGGAAAGCATGAAGTTTCTCTCCACTGGCTAAGGGTAATAAGAAAGTCATCTTCTCATGTTGGATAAGAGAGAATGGTCCAGAGGTACGAAAATGAGTTGGGGAACTTTCCATGGAATTGAGTCACCTCTTGCGTTCTGGGTTTGGTCACCATTAGAAGGAAAAACAAGGTTGCAGACCTCTAGTTAACTTCCTGTGATTAAGCAAGAACACTCACAATCTGTGCCTCACAAAGTGTACTTCTTGGGCCTAATATACAAAACTTAGAATCACCATTCCTATGGAATTATAGCTGACTAATATTGAGTGAAATAGAGTAGGGGTCCAAATGAATTATTTCATATGAAACTGTGAGATGCTTGAGATCAGAGGCTCTCTTTGCCTGTCTTTGTATCCTTGGTGATTAGCACATTTCCTGACACATTATAGGAGCGATATAAATGGTTTAGAACCTTTTGGGATTCTGATTCTATCATTCAATTAAGCAAACAAAGAAAAGACAACTACTCTTATATTAACTAGCTTTTATATTTTGAGGTCTATATTTAGACTTTGAGCAATACAGAAATTACATTACCAATTGGAAGACTAATAAAAAAATTCTTGGAGAAGAGAACATTAGAATTAGGCCTTAAAATAACTATTATCTTCATCAGTTAATTGTTGAATTACAGGTTTATTCTTAGTTTGTGTGTCTTATAATATGGATATGAAGCAAGTGATCTATAAAGGCCTATTCAATTTCTACCTTAAAGGTAAGGCATGAGATAACTCCTTTCCAGTGATTGTTGGTAATTAGTGAGGAAGATGGAAAAAAAATCTTTTGGGAAATAGAGGATGGTTGAAGCCATGGTATTAGAGAGAAAGAAAAATGGCATTGCAAGTAAAACTAAAAGATCAATTAGTAAAAAGGAAAGGAACTCATGTAGTAACCAAGGATGTCATCATGGACTCAGAAGAATAGGCTGTGAAATGATTCAGTAAATAATTGGCAAGGTGATTGTTGTGGCATGAATTCTCTCTAAGATAGAGTTCTTTCATTGCATACTAATCCCATCCACTCCTATTCCACATAGATGACTTTAACTCAATACTGGAGCTGTCCAGCAATATACCAACATGTGTATTGCATGCCTTCCCATAGATCCTGTCTTCTATCATTATGATATTTCCCTCCCTCCCACTTTCCTCTTTTTTATTTTCCTCCCTCCATCTTTCTTCTGTCTATCCATCATACACACACACACACACACACAATGCCATAAAGAGCACTAGAAATTTCCAGTTTACATACATTTTGTGCAACTTTAAGGATATTTAATTCTACCTGCATAAGTGATTTCTTTTCAAAAGCAAGTTTCAGCTCATCTATGTCTTTTTAGATGGTCTTCAGAGATTGATTTGATGATAAAAATTGCTTAGAAGATCCAACCCACTGGTTATGAGTCTTGATCATGAGTATTTATATGTTAATAATCATACATTCATGAAATGTAGTTTAAAATACGCTTGTAGATCAAACCACTTATTCAATGTTACAGTATAGCACTAATTTCTTCCTTTAAGAGCAAATATTAGCCACTGGTCAGAATACTTTAGATCTAGATTATCTGCATCTATAAAACAAGCATGATTGTGATGAAAAGAAATTATACCTCAACATAATGCAGGGATAGTCTTATATTTATTATATTAAAACTAGATCCAAATGTTTTAAAGAAGTTGACAAATTGGCATTACTACGTATAGGTGAAATAATTGGAGTACTGCATAGTTTATGTACATCTAGAAATTTGCGGTTTCATAGATGTAGCCTCACATGATATGTGACACTTAGCTCATACCTAATCTCACATTGATGAAAATACACTGTACTTTCAGTATCTTTACTTATATTTTAAAGTTCCTTTGGCATTCAACATATTAATCTAGGCAAAATATAAGCTTCTTTTTGGGGGAAGGGGGTTGGCTCTTTTTAAAAAGGAATATTTATTTTTAGTTTTCAGCTTTAATTTCCACAAGATTTTGAGTTTAAAATTTTCTCCCTATCTCTCCCCTCCCCCACCACAAGACACCATCCGTTCTGATTACCCCTTCCCCCAATCTGCCCTCCCTTCTGTCACATCCCTCCCTTCCCTTATCCTCATCTTCTCTCTTTTCTTGTAGTACAGGATAGATTTCTATACCCCATTACCTCTATTTCTTATTTCTCAGTTGCATGCAAAAACAATTCTCAACATCCGTCCTAAAACTTTGAATTCCAACTTCTCTCCCTCCCTCCCTCTCTACTCATTCCCAGTGAAAAGTCAAGCAATCCAATATAGGCTACACATGTGTAGTTATGCAAAAGACTTCCATAATAGTCATGTTGTGAAAGACTAACTATTTCCCTCCATCCTATTCTGCCCCCCCCATTTATTTTATTTTCTCTTTTGGTCTTGTCCCTCCCCAAAATGTTTACTTCTAATTATTCCCTTTTCCCATTTGTGCTTCCTTCTATCATCCCCCCAGATATCACTTATCCCCTTCTCCCCTACTTTCCTGAAGTGTAAGATAGCATTTCATAGCAAATTCAGTGTGCATGTTATTCCCTCCTTAAGCCAAACATGATGAGAGTAAGTACCACTTTTTTCCTCTCACCTCCCCCTTCACCCCTCCATTGAAAAAGCTTTTTCTTGTCTCTTTTATGAGAGATAATTTGCCCCATTCCATTTCTCTCTTTCTCCTCCCAATATATTCCTCTCTCACCTCTTAATTTTATTTTTAAGATATCATCCCTTCCTATTCAGCTCACCTTGTACCCCCCAATCTATGTGTGTGTGTGTGTGTATATATATATATATATATATATATATATATATGTATGTGTGTGTGTGTGTATGTATATAATCCCTCCAACTACCCAAATACTGAGAAAATTTCAAGAGTTACAAATATTAACTTCCCATGTAGGAATATAAAAGTTCAACTTTAGTAAGTCCCTTATGATTTCCCTTTCATGTTTATTTTTTCATGCTACTCTTGATTCTTGTGTTTGAAAGTCAAATTTTCTATTCAGCTCTGGTCTTTTCATCAAGAATACTCAAAAGTCCGGTAGGTGATTCTTGGTTTTAGCCCTAGTTCCTTTGACTTCTAGAATAACATATTCCAAGCCCTATGATCCCTTAATGTAGAAGCTGCTAGATCTTGTGTTATCATAATTGTATTTCCACAATACTCAAATTATTTCTTTCTGGCTGCTTGCAATATTTTTTCCTTGTCCTGGGAACTCTGGAATTTGGCTACAATATTCCTAGGAGTTTTTCTTTTTGGATCTCTTTCAGGAAGTGATCAGTGGATTCTTTCTATAGTTATTTTATCCTCTGTTTCTAAAATGTCAAGGCAGTTTTCCTTGAAAATTTCATGAAAGATGATGTCTAGGCTCTTCTTTTGATTATGACTTTCAGTTAGTCCCATAATTTTTTAAATTGTCTCTCCTGGATTTTTCTCCATGTCAGTTGTTTTTCAATGAGATATTTCACATTGTCTTCTATTTTTTCATTCTTTTGGTTTTGTTTTGGAATTTCTTGGTTTCTCATAAGATCATTACCTTCCATCTGCTCCATTCTAATTTTTAAAGAACTATTTTCTTCAGTGAGCTTTTGAACCTCCTTTTCCATTTGGCTAATTCTGCTTTTTAAAGCATTCTTCCCCTCATTGGCTTTTTGGACCTCTTTTGCTATGTTAGTTAGTCTATTTATAAAGGTGTTATTTTCTTCACCATTTTTTGGGTCTTCTTTAGCAAGCTATTGATTAATTTTTCATTATTTTCTTGCATCACTCCCATTTCTCTTCCCAATTTTTCCTCCACCTCTCTTACTTGATTTTCAAAATCCTTTTTGAGCTCTTCCATGGCCTGAGACCATTGCTTATTTTTTTTTGGAGGTTTTGGATGCAGAAACATTGACTTTTATTTCTTCCTCTGATGGTATGCTTTGTTCTTCCTCAACCCTAAAGGATGGAAGAAAATTCCTGTTCACCGAGAATGTAACCTTCTATAGTCTTTTCCTCCCATGTTTGGGCATTTTCCAGCTGTTATTTGACTTTTTAGTCCTTTGTCTAGTGGAGGGTATACTTTAGGGACTTGTAAGCTCTCAGTTCCTCCAAGGTGACACAATCAAGTGAGAGGAGTTTACTCCTCTCCTGGCCTGCACTTTGGTCTGGAAGCAATCACAAACTTTTCTTCCCAGGATCTGTGAACAGAATTCCCTCTCCTAAGCCTCCACCAGTTCTACTACACTAGTGCTCTTCCTTAATCCAGGGCTGTAACTCTGGGCTGAAATCCAGGTCAGCTGCTCAATTCCCACAGAGTCTTTAGGTTGATGACTCCAAAAATGGATGCTGTGCCCACAGTGACTTCCACTGCCTTGGGTCTAGGGCTAGGACCAGACCCTGCCCCCTTCTAACCTAGATGAAAGAGCTTTCTCACTGACTTTTCAAGCTGTCTTTGGCGTTTGTGGGTTGAGAAATCTGGGGACCGCTGCTGCTACCTGTGATTCCATAACCTGAAGCCTGCTTCAGTCTTGTTCCTTCAGTGAAGTGTGACCAAGGCTGTACTGTACTCTGCTCTGAGCCCAGTGCAATAGACCTTTCCTCTTGACCTTCCAGGCTGTCTTGAGCTGAAAATTTCTTTCACTCTGTTGTTTTGTGGCTTCTGCTCCTCTAGAATTTGTTCAGAGTCATTTTTTACAAGTATTTTATGGGCTAGAGGGACAGTTAGAGCAGGTCTGTTCTTCTACTCCACCATTTTGCCTCTGCCCCCCAAAATGTAAGCTTTTTGAGGATGAGAGTAGTACTTTCAATTTTTCTTCCCATTTAGTTCTGTAGTGCATCATAAATACTAGTCTACAAGAGACATTTAAAAATGTGATGCATGAGAATATTAAGAACGTGATGTTCTCAGGACTATTAGGTATATATATTTTAATTTTGAGTTATTTGGTTTTTGCTGATGCTGAACCTTAATATGGATATAACTAAATAGTTATGTAATAAGTTTGTGTGTTGAAGATAGAGTGTCCTAAGTAGTGTCTTTCTACAAAATAATTTAGAGTATATTTTTACTTTTTGAAACTTCTTAGAAAGGTGTACAATTTCTCTGTCATCCTTTCATATTTGTACAATACAAATTTTTGGATGAATCCCTATGTTGTTGGTATTTTATTTACAGTTTATGACTTACCCAAACTTATTGCTTCAAATTCCCGTAGGAATTTAGGAATGTTATATATGATAGTCCATCAAAGGAGTCATCAAATTAATTATGATAGAGGCAATGGAAATGCAAATAATGAATATTTCTTTGAAAAAAGAAATGGAAACAAGTTATAGATATCTGGTTTTCTTTTATGTAAGCTTTTCTCTAATGTAATATGATTTGAATAGTGTGACATGCCCTTTAAGAGTACGTTGATTGGCAGAAAGCCACCAAATCTCTCTTTTTGACAGCACAATGCCAAAGTATACTGTCTCGTCACTATAAATCTCATTATTATTTATGTTATGCTAGGATGCATTGATTTTCAGTCAGAAGAAGTTCCCACAAGACAGTTTTTATACTGTACTGTAATCCATTGAGGCCTTTTTATACTCCTCCCCCTGTCTACAGACTATAGCAGAGAAAGTTCCAGGTTGATGAATAGGGATTTTCTTTTCCAGTTAAGGTTAGGGAGATAGTTACTGCAGCATAGCATAGCTCAAAGATGTTAGTTACTTAACTTTTTAAAGAACTGCTTTATTCATATCTCATACAATGATGTGAAGCCATGGGGAGCTCAGTAAATGTTAATTGGTGATGACGAATACAAGGAAGAAGAGGAAAGAAAGGTGTGATTGGCAAAGGTGATGAAATGTTAAAAGGGTTATTGAAAGACTGGCTCACTAGTACAGTGTGGGTGTAGCTGTGAACTAGATGATCATTTTAGGAAAACCACTTGGAACTATTTTAGAAAAGTGATGAAATTATTCATAACTCTTGACTCAGATACCCCTACTGGGCATATACCCCAAGGAATTCATTGACAGGGAAAGTCTTTGAAAGTTCTTACATATGCCAATATACTTATTGTAACAATTTCTGTGGTACTCAAAGAAAAACTTTTAAAAAGTGAGTTCCCACCAATTGTTAACTGGCTAAGTAAATTGAGATTATATGAGTGTAGTGTAATATTTTTGTGCCAAAACAAATGAGGTGAGACATTTGGGAAGACTGTATAACTTGAAAGAAAACAAAGTAATCAAAACCATGACAGCAATAGTAAAGGAAAAGAAATAACAGTATTTGTATATGCATGTATGTATATATCTCCCTCTGGGTCTACATATCAGGATATGGATCAGTACACTGATCAGTCTTGACTTCAGCAGACTGACAATGAAACACAGTTTTTCTCCTTTTGGCAAGGAAGCTGTGTTCCCCAGGTATGGAATGAAGGGTATGCTGTCAGGAATGATCAAACATGTCAGTTTGTTTTTTTTTTATTCTTAACTATACTTCTTTACACAAGGAAAGTTCTATCAAGTAGAGCATGATAGAAATAACAGTGATGTTTAATAAAATAATTTAACATTTTAAAGTGATATACTGTGATAAGGAACTTCTCACTGTATCAAATTGTCTTTTATATTCTATATTCTTGCTTTTTGTATAATCTGAGGGAGAGAGTGCTTGGATTTGGTCATATGTCCCCCATGGGATCGTTTTGTAGAAGTCCTTGGTAGAGGCAGAAGAGGGAGCCAATCTCTTCCCTTTCTTCAATCAAGTATTGAATCAGGACTGTGAGAAATGCTGAAATACACAGAGTAGCTCTCAAGGGCTAAGCTTGCTTTTCAAGGGTTTAGAATTATTGTCATTATGGACAGTTAGAGGGTCACTTTTTTACATTGCTTTGAGAACAGAAAATGCTTCTTATCATTCAAAGTTTCCTGTTGACTTCTTGCTACCAGGAGGAAATTATATAGCTTCAAATCTAGTTGCACACTTCCATGTGGTGTATGGTTTCCTTTTTCCTCAAATATTCTTAGAGAACTAAAAGTGAGGTCCAAGAAGCACGAAGGCCATTCATCCTTCATTTAATGGTGGAGGATCTTAGAGACAGTTCCTAGAAGTTGTTATGTTGCGCTTTCCCATCCCTCAAAAAAAATTAAAAACTGACAGATCATCAGCATACTAATTTTCATCGAACATTATTTCTTTCCTACTCCAGTCTTTGCTTTCTCTTTGCCAGGAGAACGGCAGGGACCTCATCAATAGTATAAAGTAAAAGTGTGACTTAATTTGACACATTGCAGAGGATACCAAAATCACATGCCATAACAGAGAAGCATATAATTTTAGCTGTCAGGTAATAAAATAATTGAAACATGTTCAACCAAAGATTGCTTTTTTTAAATTGGGAAATATTAAAGTTAAAATAAAATGTAGTATATAGCAGTTTGAAATGAGGTAGCTGGATTCACTTTATCTTAAAGTGTTTTTCATTAGTAATCATAAAAGCTTATTCAGTTGATCTACTTAGTAATAATATTTTTGGAAGGCTAATTATATGTTCCTAAAAGATACCAAGAAAGACTATGTTATTATTGTACCTAAAGTTAAAGCAATTTTCTTCAATGTCATTCAACCATCCTTCCATTCATTCACCAGCATTTATTCAATGCTTTTATACTATGCATAGTATTGTATTAGGTTCTCAGAGACATATAAAAGTACTTAAGACGTACTCCTTGTCTTCACTGATCTTATATTCTAGCAGGGAGATGTGATATGCATAAATATGTAATAAGTTGAATGCATAATTATTCATTGATTGTACAGACTAAAACATGACAAATACATAACAGGTACAAAGCACTACACAGGATCACAACTTCTGGGTTATATGTTGCTCCCAAATTACTTTCTATTTATTTTGATTTGTGTATGTATATGTGTATATAAAGATATGTCTGTATTTATTTCATTATCTCATTTTTAGCAAAACTTTTTTTTACTAAAGTTTTAATCATTTAAAACTGCATTAAGGCTTTTGGGACATGTCATATATGCATATGTTATCTCTTTCCTTGAAAATAAGGACTATTTCATTTTTATCCCCAGTGTGTAGCGTAGTGCCTGGTATATATGGTAGGTGCTTAATAAATACTTGCTGATTGAGTGTGTCAACTATACAACAAACTTGCCTGTAGAGGGGAAAACTTTAAGAATAGGGATTAGTCAAAAAATTTTTAAGAAAGAATAGTGTCCATGAAAGTTCAATAATTGCTTGATGCAGAAAACTAAATCATTGTTTTGAAAATAATCTCCATTTAATGAAGAATGAATACCAAACCAATGTGTTCATACTTTTTTTTAATGTGGACTTTTGAACTTTCCATTTTATTCCCAAGCAATAATGCATCATAGGACTTCTGAACATGACACAACCAATGTTTTAAATGTTTTTGTTTGTGTTCCATACTAACCTGATTCTCATATGCTCTTGCCTGACAATGCAATCTGTGTTCCAACAGGTCAAATTGAGAGTTGATAGAAAGAAACTTCTTGGATTTTAGTCACATTATTTGAATTTCATCTGCATTTTTGGACTAAAGGAAGTTACCTTTTCCAAGTCTAAGTTGTATTTGAATTAAATTAGAATTGTATTTGAATTATATTATATCATATTATATATATTACATAATAATATTGTATTAATCGACAAGTATTTATTTAGTATTTTCCATGTGGCAGGAAGTATGCTAACCACTGGAAAAAAAATAAAAGCAAATTTAGTCCCTAATGGAGAGATGCTGATATTCTAATATGGAGGACAATATATACATATTTATTTATGATGATAGAATAATTTCTTATCAGTTACCTTTTCAAAGGATACATTTGTTGGAATTAGAAATATAAAAATTATATTTTCCCAAATATAGAAAATATTTGGTATGATAGTGATTTATATGTACATTCAAAATAAGGTAGATCTGTCTAGATGAGTAGGTAACTGAAGATATGTCATATATATTTGTGTATTAATAAGCATATATATAATACTTATATCTTTGCATATAACACAGACACATACACCCATATATTTACATATGCAAATGTACCATATAATCCACTTTATTTCAGGGAGTACCAATAGAAATGAAATCACAGATTATTTAACTTTACAAAATAACAGAAGTCTACATGTTCAAATTTTAGTTTGAATGTAAAGTTTATTGTAGATGTTAAAAGAAAAGTACCCCCAAATCTCCCAAGTCACCCCAGTTTATTTCCCTCCCAATTTTGTGTCTTCTCCCTTCACCATTAGAGAAAGGCATTGTTTAATGGCTTTGCATCTTGTTTGAAGCCATGCTTAGATGAGCTATCAATCACTGACACCTTTCATTATACCTCTTTAAAGTGCCGCTAGCCTGTCACGGTTCCTGCTTCTCCTTCCATTCAGCAATGGGGTTTAATTGTCCCCTTAGAGCCGTTTGCCAGAGCCTTAGCAGGACAGCAAGATTTAATATCCCAATTTTTTTCCTTCCTCCTTTCTCCCCTCTGTAACAGACATGCACTGGTCCCCATTCTTGCCCATTTCTGCTGAGCTGGCAATAGAAGATAATTGTGTTTCATTTTTATTTATACCTGCAACCTTGGCTTTATTATCATCTTTTCCCCCCGGAAAGAAATATAGCATACCTCTGTTCATTCTGCTCAAGTTATTTCCCGTTTGTCAAACTCATGATCCAAGTGAAAATTTCTATACTCGAGAACCACAGGATTATAAGGATGAAGTTGAGGTACACTGACTTATCTTATATGTCTCTGTGTATTTAATGCAAGCATTAATATTACAGAGTTTCTCGCAAAGCAGAAAAAAAATTGAAAAAGAGAAAAATGGATTCTGAACTTGTAGTGATTTTTTAAAATAGCTCAAGTATTTCATTCCTTAAGAAAATCAGAGTATTAGAAGCAATCTATTGTTGATTTAAATATTAACATGTGGCAATTTTTTCTACTTGACTCTTATTTTCAAAATCCTTCTGTTAGCTTCCTGTTACCTTAATTAAAGACCTCTTAACCTTATATTGAAGGCCTTGACAATCTTGTTAGCCAACCTTTCCAGCCTTATCAAATATTACTCCTCTGTATGCACTCTTATTTTTATATATACATATATCAAATATAATTTCATTACATATTTCCCAATTACATTTAAAATTTTTTAACATTCATTTAAAAAGATGTCTTTCAAATTCTTTTCCACCCTTCCCCAACCCTTTGTGAAGGGAAGCAATATAATATTGATTACATATGTGTATTCACTCTTATCTTAGAGCCGCTGGATTACTTGCCATCTCTTGGACGTGACTTGTGATATCTTCGTATCTTGCATCTGTCTCTTTGCTCATAATGTTCTCTATACTTCTAAATAATGTCTCCTAATTCCTGCCCTCATCATTCCTCCCTTTCTACCCCTGAATATCTATCTGTGCCATCTCTCCTATAAAGTTTTGCCTAATTCCAAAGAGTAATTAATATTCCTCCTTGGAAGGAGTTTGAACAACTTTTATGTACCTGTCATGAATAATCCCGTATTCTGGTGATGTGTTTGTGCCCCTTTTTTGGAATATAAATTCCCTGAGGCCAGAGACTGATATATAAACTTTATATTAAACATGCATATCTATACACAGTATTTAGTAAGTTATTGACATATTTTTCATGATTTCACAGTAGAATTAATTTTTAGATGTTTAGATGGGAAAACTTTATAGAAATCATAAATACATCTAGATATACTGTGTAAAAAATGGGAGTTTAAAACTTATCAGCCAATTCCATTCATGAAAGTTTGTTTTACTGAGGCCAATAAGCTTGCCAAGACTTATCCTGCTCAAATGAGAGAAATTGGGCACATTTCACATTAGTAAAGGAGTCTATAATAGTATAAGAATTCAAAGTTAAAGTAATGTAAATCAGATGGTGTTTGGGTGATTCCATTTATAAGAAAGGTTTAGATTGTTTTAAGAGATTAGAGCATGTATTTAGAGCTGTGATGTAAAGGGATGGAGAATGTTTTAATATCCTGGAGAACATCAACTCCTCAAAGGCAGAAACTATTGTTGAGTTTGTCTCTGTATGTTCAACCCATCCCATCACTGCCTTGAGTCAAGCAGGAGTTCAATGAATCCTTGTTGAATAGGACTTAATTAAAAAGAGTCACAAAATCATTTTTGTGAAGTAATTTAGCTCTGTTCATTACTTTTTTTTTATCATGGATCCTTTTGGTAATCTGATGAAGACTGGGCTTGAGAATGATTTTTAAATGTACAAAATATAATACATATGGCTATAAAGGAAATCAATTATATTAAAATGAAGATATATTTTTTCCCACCCAAGTTCACAAATCCTCTGAAATCTATTCATGTATTTCAGGTTAAGCCTCCTATTTTAGAGGCAACAGATTCATATGACTGGAGTGTCAAATGTAGCCTGCTGCCTCTTTTTGTACATAGCTAAGAATGGTTTTTATATTGCAAATGATCTTCTGTTGTATTTAAAAATGTAAAAAAAACTAAAGTTCAAGAACAGTTAAAAATAATCCATTGTTGGCAATCTGTGATCATTAAATTTTTTTTCTTGGCATTCTGATTCTGATTATTTTTAAAATATATTTTGATTACTGTTACTGTATATGGTTTAATAATACAAATTCCTTATGTTGAAAGAAAAAAAAATATATATATATATATCTTTCTTCTACTGATATTAACGATGGAACCTTCAAGTAATAAAGGAGGACTTGTATATTTGTAAGTAATGATTAAAAAAATCACTTATTCTCTTATTTAATTAGAGTTTATGTTTTGTTTGTTTTGGTTTTTTGTTTTATTTTCATTATTCTTCATCTCAGTATGGTAGAATCATGTTATTGATGATTTTCTTTGACTTTTAATGTCCAAATTAGGGTTAGGGTTTTATACAGACACATATACACACATATATGTGTATATATATATATATATATATATATATATATATATACACACATGCATGCATACATATATCTATATGAATGTTTGTAAATACATGCCATGTTGATTCAAAATGTCCATAAAATAAGAAATTGTTACATGCTATCTTCATTGCCTAAGGTCTTTACAATTTAATGGCTTACTTTATTTTTTTATAAGCAAGTTTGTGGATATTTGCAATGTTATAAAAGTGATTTATTATCCAAAATTAAAAACTATTTCCTTGATCCTTAAGGTGAAGCAATACTTGAAATAGCTTTCCTTGTTCCTTCACAAACTCCTTCCCCTTTGGCAATTCTGATAAAAAAAATTCCATTTCATTGTTTTTTAGCTCAGTGGCAAAAAAGGGAAACATTTTTCATTCCTACATTAAATATTCTATCAAGATGAAAGCCCATTTTTGAAGTTATAAAGCTGTCACTTTATAACGAAAGGTTGCTTTCATGGCCAAATCAGGTAGTTTTATATAGCCCTTGATTTTTGTTTCTAAGTGTGTTTATAGCATTGACTTGGCGGCCCACAAAGTAGCCCATGCTTGAGGGGGCATATCACTTCAATTATGACTGCCTTAGGGGTATGAGCCAAGGCCTGCTTTTAGTTCTCTGATTTCTAGAGGGGCTTGAAAGGTTGTAATATTAATATTAACAGTAATAGCTAGTATTTATATAGTGTTTGCTGTATACCAGGCACGGTGATAAGTGCCTTACCAATGACTTTAAATAAGACCTGTCCAAATTATTTAATTACTTTCATCTGTCATAACTATAATTTTTTGTTTGGCCTTTTCTGTCATGTTCAACTCTTTGATTGACTTCATTTGGGATTTTCTTGGCAAAGGTACTGGAATGGCTTGCTGTTTTCCTCTCCAGCTCATTTCACAGATGAGGAAACTGAGGCAAACAAGGTTAAGTGACTTGTTCAGGATTATCCAACTAATAAGCCTATGAGGCCAGATTTGAACCCTGGTCTTCCTGACTCCAAGCCTAGTGCTTTATCCACTGTACCACCTAGGTGCTACATAAGTAGAACACAACACTCTTAAATTATCTATATGAAATGATGAAGGCAGCAAAAAAAGTAGCCTTCAGGATAAATAATATATTAAGGAATTTGTAGTTATTGTTTATTATCAGGAACAATTGATTAGGGGTGATTTATTTTTGCAATTATAGTTTTCTCTAATATAACATTGATTTCTTTTACTTTTAAAATTCAGCTTTTATAAGTATTGGTTCAATAATGCATCAGTTACAAAACACAAACAGTATTGCTTTATTAAGGCATTAAACATTTAAATCAAGGAAAGATCTTCCTTTAAGGTCACCCTTGTTGGAAACAAAATGGTACAGTGAGAAAAAAATATTGGATATGCAATACATGGAACTTATTAGAATGATGGCTCTGTTACTACTAATCGTGTGATTTTTGGTCATCATCACCTCTCTGGGCCTTAGTTTGGTCATTGGTAAAATGAAAGAATTGGGTTAGGTGACATTTAATGTATTCAGTCTAAATTTATGAATGTCTCTCTTTTGGTAGATTTATTATACTTTTACAGACAACTATGTGTGGTCAAATGGTCCTCCTGTCTGTCCTTTTTTCCCTTTTCTTCCTTTTCTCTTGCTCCCTTTCCCCTCTCTTGGTCTCTTCAAATCTTTCCTCCCTCCCTTTCTCCCTAGTTAAAGATTCTCTCTGGTGTGTTTCTATATCTATTCAGAGAACATAATGGTTTAGAACTTCTAATGCTTATTCACACACTTAATGTTGGGTCAACCAGATGATATTTTCCCCCTTCTTTCCTTCAACAAGTTAAAATTCTGCCACTCACAGAGAAAATAATGGAATTGGAAATAGAAGGCATAATTATAAGTTGAAATAAAAAGGAAAAATATTTTAGCTACTTTATTTCTTGTTTTAAATGATTACATTTGTGTGGTCCAAATGTCAGAAAAGAACTTTCATAAATTTGATTGGTCCCAGAGAAATCTAGGAACTCTTTTTCCCCCCAAATAAGTTTAGGATAGAGGCTGGGGTATTATGGTAAATGTTTATCAACTGACTCTCTAAAAATACATATGATACACTTTTTAAAATTTAATCTTTATTTTCAACATCTTTTCCATCATTTTCTCAAGTCTGGAAATCATAAATAATAAATGAAACCTTGTTGTACAGTTTCCTGACTTCTGAGGTGGAAATGCTAACACTAAAAATTACCATTTGACTATTGTGAGCTTGTACAAGCAGATTCCAGTACACCCTGGATTAAAAATTATACATATCACTTCTTTTTGACATTCTGAAATAAATGCTGTTACACTTACAAAATGCTTTAAGGATAGCCCCATGATGTAAATAGTTTAAACTTCATTTGTAGAGGAAATTAAGGCTCAAAGAAATTAAATATCTCTCTCAAGGGCACACAGTTAACCTGCAAGCATTTATTAAGTACTTACTATCTATAAGGTGTTGTGCTAGGACTTGGGGATAATGAGAACAAGGTGAAATAGTGCCTACCTTCAGATGTCTTACAGTCTAGACAAATACAAACTATCTACAATGTAATTTTTATTGGAAAGTACTACCAACAAGGTGGAGGGGATCAGGAATGACTTTATGGAGAAAGTGCTGCTTCTGCCAGGTGGGTTCTTTGTGATGAAGGTGACAGGAGATTATACTTGGAGGATCTAGGATGGCTCCTGAATAGACTTGTCGGTAACAAATTGAGCATCATTCACTGTGTAAAGATAAACAAAGATAACTTTGTTGGACCATCGTCTGTGTGGAGAACAACGAACAATAAATATGAAAAGTGAAGTAGGAGTGCCAGAAATTAATATAGGCCTCTGGAACAGTCTAGTGCTCTACTCTTTATGCTATCCCACCTCTCTGATCTATATACTACTCTGATAATAATTTTGTAGATTCCTATCGACCTTTCATTTCCTTGAGGCAGGACTACTGAGATAACAAAGAGGAAAGGTATATGCTTGAGTTGGGCTACCACAGACTTTTTTTTTTAAATTGTGAAAGCCAGCCAATCAACAGTGAACATTACTGTCTTTTACCGGTGAGAAATTCTTTTTGTAACCAAAATAGAATTGCAGTATGTGGATTAATGACTTACACTGTTGAAGGCAATTAGCTGGTTGATTTCCTACAGGTTCACACATTATTAAGTGAGCCTTGATAATTCTGTCATAGACTTGTATCAGATGAGAACATAGCCTACCTCTGCCCTTGATTTTCTCTGTAGGGGCTAGAACACAGTTTAATGACAGGCTTACTAGGTTTTTTTTTTAATTAAAAAAATATTAAATAGCTAGATGACAAGGTAAGTGGAATTTCTTGTCCCCATTTAGCTTTTACTAAAATGAACTGTTTGCTTTACACATTTATCAACCAAGGGTTAATTCCCTAAGCATTTCTATCTTGTCCCTGGATAAAAGTAAACATATAGATGTCATATCACTTAAAATACATTAAATGTCATATTGAACAATCAGATCTGACATTCCCATCAGTTTAATCTCTCAATATCTGGGCACTTGTGGCTACTTGTATAATAAATTTTTAAAGACCCCATCTGTATAATCTGATCCACTTATCAAGCACACTCATATTCAACCCCCTCCATTAAATGGCTAAATAATTACTGTTATGTCAAAGAAATTTTTGCCATGTTAGTTGTCTGTTCTAAAAAGCCTTCTTCTATACCTTGTTTTCATTGATGATTTTAGAAAATTTTATTTCCAATTTATTGGTACTCTTTTTATCATGTGACAAGTATGAAATTCTGCATCCCAAGGTGAGTATAGTTAAGTCTCAAGGAAAAAAATGGAACAGAAATGTCTAAGGCCATATAATTTCCAACATAATTAATTAACCATGTATTTTCCTAACATTAATATTTCATGACTTGAAATCTCTAACTTCAAGTTTAGAAGGTGTTAAATATTTCAATTTACAAAATTGCCAATAAAATGACAACATAGAAATGTGTAAGAAGATTTAAGGAGTTTGTTAGAAACCTCTAGAATGGCTTGATTCACAACTTTTAGGGTTTTAGGGTTACTGAGCCAGTCCTAATGTAAGATTAGAGTTGTTCCCTCCTTCCCCCAGTTAGAATGTATACTCCTTGAAAGGAGGGATCAATTCATTCTTTGTATCCATAGTGCTAATCCGAGTTCCTGGCCCACCGTAGGCACCTGTGATTGATTAATTGATTCACAAAAACCAATGGGGGCATTCAAAACAACCCAAGTCTCTATGGAAACCCTTGGGAAGAGGCTATGGTGGGTGGGTAGGATTTGATGTTGCTATTGTAGATATCATGCACCGTCTTCACTCCATGTTCCAGAGTCTATTATACTCGCTTTGTCTTTTGTTCTGCTATTTAAGTCATCAACAAAAACATTTTAAAGGGCTCTGGAAAGGGAAGAAATGATTCCATAGAAACATTCATTGTATTATATTAGAAAGAACATTAACTTGAGAATGAAGTCCTACTTTTGAATTCTGTGCTGTTTACTACTGGTGTGACCTTGATAAAGCTAGTTTGCATTTCTTGACTTTTCTTTCCTCATCTGCAAAATCTCCACGGACCTTAAACCCTAAATTTTTGATCCTACATTAATTTAGTAGGCACCATGCTCTACATATCACTTGTATAGGATTAGAATCAAAAGGCTTCTTGAAGATTAGACATCTGTTCTATCTATTGCCTCCCTGTTGTCTACAAGGCCTGTTAACTTGATCCTAGATGGGAATTTAAATGGTCCTGACATGATTTGCCCTTCATAAAGTATGCAATTCGTAATGCTGAAAACAGGTTAATTAATGGTACATTGACTGATTGAGAACAGCTCTAAGAATGAATTAATAAGATAAACAATCATCCTGCACCAAGGACATGATTCATAATTCCTTAAGGAATAATGATTATTATACTGGAGAACATATTAAAACAAGGCTTCTATTTTCAGCAAAACCAAGAAAAATGCTGTCCTTACTAAATGTGGAAATTCAGTGAAGTTATAAATAGCCTGACTGGAAGGAGAAAAAATATAACAATTTCCTTAAATGAAATGATAATATTATTTATAAGTTGGCTCAATATTGAATTGAGATATAATTGGCACTTAGGCCTAGGTAAATGGGAGGTATATAGGAAAATAAGTGTTCGTTAAAATTTAATAGAAATTCCTAACAACAAAAATAATAATAAATAACACTAAGAACTCCACTGGTAATCTATGAGCTCTTTGACAGAGGCAGCTGTCGTTTGTCTTTCTTTGTATTTCCAATGCTAATAAATGCTTGTTGACTGATATACTCTGCTGTATATTTTGTAAAATACTTTACGTACATTATGAATAAAGGCCAATAAAGGAGGATTAAAAGACCGTATGTGTCAGAATAATTATAATAAAATTATATTCACATTGAGGTAGATGTCATAGTCCCATCGATGATAGGGCCATAAGAGTGTTTTCCACAAATGATGTGGAAACTTACAACACAAGTGTGTTGCACATAACACTAGAGAAAATCCTTTTTTATTAACTGAGTTGAACTTTAAAATTATGTTATGACCAAAAATCAATAAAGAGAAACTGATTTAAGTTCATCCAAGTGTGAAGGGGTTTATTACCAGTGCTACATCACTCTAATGATGTACTCTTAAAAATGTGTTTTTGTGATATATTGCATCTATTATTGCTAAAAGGATAAAACTGCAGAGCAGTACCGGACATTAATAAATCAATTTAAGAAAAAAATGGGCAAATAGCCAAAGGAAAAATGAAATTCAATTTATATATTTTTAAGTGTTGTGCAATTGTAATAGATGCAAACTATACATACATTAGAGTTGTGGTCTTTAGGTTACTGGTGGGATCTCCTTTGGAAGAATCTTTAACAAAACATTCTCCTTTTAGAAATTTCATAGTAGTGATGTCATATGTATTGTTTGTTTACTCTTAAATTTCCTAGGAAATATCAAATATACATATAAATATAAATATATGTGTAGCTACATTACATATATAGATAAATTGATTCAACGTTTTTTATGTATATATTACAAAGTATTTAGTACACTGATTTTTCTGAAACAGAAAAAGAAATCCCTGATTTTCATAATTTTTTTCTCCTTATAAAGAATTCATTTTTCCATGTTACTTAAATTCCCAAATTATAACTCAAATCAATAGGTGCTTAAAATGTGCAACACATGTTTTTATATGACAGAAATGATTATTTGAGTTTTTGGTGTGATAGTTCTCATAGGTTTCTTTCTTTTCTATTTTGGCAGTTCTTATTAACTCCACTAGGAATTTGGAAATGTGAATATAATAAAAACTGATCTGTCCAGAACTTTATCAACTGGAAATCTCTGTTAACTGTCAGATTTATAATACAAGAATAATTGACATTCATAATGATGACCACAAGGTACCTCAAGATCCTGTTTTCATGTTAAATGCATTTTATTATATTCTAATTCATTGAAAATTGCTAATCCATGTGTAGTAGTAGCTTTATCATGACATTATATCCCTTGGCCATTGTACATAATAGGGAGTTTACTGTATCTATATTCCCTAATCACAAGACTTCAGTTATTTCATTTATTTCTTATTACTTCTGCTTATAGTGAAAACTAGTGATTTTCTCATTCAGATATTAGTCATTTATAGAATTCTGCATATTTTGTAATGTGCAGGAAAATATCTTGAATGGTATGTAGTTGTTAAACTTGTAAGAGATTTAAAATTTCATCTACTATCCACTTTTCTTAGTTCTGTAGAGTATGGGTAAGATTGATATCATGGAATTTTGGCTTTAGAGCAAGAATGAGTTGTAGGAACTGTCCTGTCCTACTCCCTAATTTCAGCAATGAAGTAACTGAGGCGGTGTCATCAGCAAGATTTCAACCTACAGGCTCTGATTCAAATGCGTTTTCTCTCTCTGTACTACAGGCAACTATATGGTGGTAAATATTTTTCAAGAAAGAATTCTAGATTTTGAGTCAGAGGACATGATTAAAATACTTATTCTGTTTCCTGCTCCCCATGACCTGGACAAATAATTTAGCCTCATTGATGTCTGAATTTCCTCATCTCTGCTTCCAAAGTCTTTCCACCCTTGACTCCCTCCTTCCTTTACCGTTTCCTTGGATTTTCCTCTCTGGAGGCTGTCTTCATTTTCATCATCATTTTACTTTATTTTTGCTGATATATTTTGTTTTCATATCTCTTTTCTCTATTTATTTAAATCTTGCCTTTGACAATCACTACCTGTCTAACCTTGGCAAGTCACTTAATGTCCCTGGGCTTCAGTTTCCTCTTCTATAAGTTAAGAAACTTAGTCCAGATGATCTGAGTTCCTTTTGCCTTCTAGGGCAGTGATCTGACACTCATTTCTTCCACAGCCTTCCCAACATTCATAGTTTTCATCTTTAATTATCTTTGCCATCAAATTGACAAATTTGTCTTTGCATCTTTGCCTTTCTTCACCTGTTTGTCTCTCTACCTCACCCCCTAGAAACTATGACCCAGGTGCAGTGTTCTCCTCTGGGGATATCAAGACAAAAAATGAAACAAGTCCCATCCTCAAGGAGCTTACATTCTGTCAGGTGAAACAGCATGAATTGTGGATCCATTTGGTAATCTGAGTAAAACTTCTATAGGATTTTGAGAGAGGTACCTCTTCTCATGGCAACTATATGACATGTTGAAGAGTTTTCCAGGCCTAAGTCAGGAAGACTCATTCTCCTGACTTCAAATCTAGCCTCGGATGTATAGTGACAACGTGATATTCACAGTGCATATGGCAGCTATGAATATTCTGGCATAATTCTGAATCGCGAAATACAACAGACTCTTCACATGGAAGACAGAACCAAAACATGTAGTCAGACACCACAAAGCCAAATCCATCATAATCTATCCACAATAACAATGCAGAGGACAATACCAGCCTCAAGCCTTCCTCTTGCTAGGCTTCCTACAGACCAGCTTCCTTAAAATCACAAACAAGCTCTTTCACTCGCACTAGCCAACTGCCTGCTTGCCTCCATCCTTCCTGGCTTTGACCTCTCTCATGACTAACTTCCTGTCAGCTCTGCTGTAGCTCAGTTTCTTCCTATTCCACCCATTCATCAAACCCTTCCCATCACAGACTCCATGTGACTCAGAGTTCCATGTGACCCATGCAGGTCACATAGGTCTGTTAATGAATGGGAAGGAGCTTCCCATATAAATTACCATTACATATATGAAGAGAAAAAAGAATAACAATTGATGCTGAAAGAAAAAGGCTGGGAGTGAAATGCATGCAATTATGCAGGGTATAAACTTGATGAAGAAACAGACTTATTTACTAAGTCATAGACAACAAAATTAGGGGATTTTATTTAAAGCTTGAGAGAATTAAATTTAGAAGAAGTAATAATGAGTGATACTTTTTATAACCAAGAAAACAATGAGATGTGATACAGGTTGAAAATATTAATAAATTCAACCAGAATGTAGCTAAATTGTAAATAACCAATCTATAATATATTGAAAGGAAAAGGATGATGCTTAGGATGCAAAGAAAACTTAAGTGACTTGGATGGATTCATACCCATCCAAGGTAGTTATGGCAAGTTTTGAATCTTGGTCTTCCTGACTCCAGGCCCAGCATTCCATCCACACACCATACCTTCCTAGCTGTACGGTCATCTTTATCATCTTGGAAAATTGGACTTGTTATAAACTGGTGGTATATATATTGAATGCAAAAAAAAAAAAAGTTTCACATCCTGTGAAATTTTCATTGAGTACTTTCAGTGTCTATTATTTTTTAAAAAGGTATTGAGATTTTAAAAAATAGAAGCTTTGATCAAGATTTAATGCCTCATCTTCCAAGCTGCCTTAACAAAGCAATGGTAAGTGGACTCCTTTGAAGTGTCATGCTTCTTGACCTCTCTGTCAAGATATAGTCAATCATCTTCTCCTTGATACTTTTTTGTTTAGGTTTTTTGTGACACTGCTCTTTCCTGGTTTCCCTACCTGTTTGATCACTCCTGACTGCTGAATCTACATCCACTTTATGCCCATCCCTGACTCTAATGCTCTGTCCTGTGCCTTGTCAAGTGTACCACCATCCTTCCAGCCATCCAGGCATCATCTCTAGCTCTTCACTCTCTCTCCCTTCCCTCCATCTAATTTGTTGTGCAGTCCTGTCATTCCTACTTATTATAGCATCTCTTCTAGATACCTCCTCTCCTGTGACACTTATACCACCCTGGTGCCTTCATAACCTCACACCTGAATTATAATACTACCAGTCAGTGAGCTGGTCTCCATCTCTCAAGTCTCTTCCCAATCTAATCTTCCATTCAACTGCCAAAGTGATCTTTCTAAAGTGTAGTTCTGAACATATCAGTCCCTTGGGTCAGTAAATCCCCAGTGATCTGATCCTCCCTATCACCTCAAAGAACCGATTTTAAATACTCTGCTTGGTTTTTAAAGCACTTCCTAAACTGTCCCCTTCCTGCCTTTCTCCCCTTTACATACTCAGATCAAGTGATCTTGGTCTCTTGGCTGTTCCTTTCCCAGGATACTTCATCTCTAACTGAACTTTTTTCCTAGCTATCCCCCATGCCTGGAATATATTCCCTCTCCAGCTATCTAAGGCCTAGTTTCCTTGACTTTTTTCTAATTACAGCTAAAGACCTTCCTTCTGGGAGAAAACCTTCTTGGTTCTCCTTAATCTCAGTGCCTTCCTTTTGACGCCATCTGAATTAATCGTCTATTTGCTTTGTACCTAGTTATTTGCATGTTTTCTCCCTTTTTAAACTGTAAGATCTTGAGAGCAGGAAATGATTTTTGAATTTCTTTGTATACCCCTGCATTTAGTACAGTCCCTGCCACATACTAGGTGCTTAATAGATCCTAGTTGACTATGATTATGCTTTGTTTTTACCATATATAAGAAATATGAATACTTATGAAATCACTTCTTATAAAAAGTGCTGTATAGGAAGAAAAGGATAAATACCTATATATATATATATATATATAGTTGTAGAATATTAGTGAAATATCATGTGACGGATGCTTTCCTTATGACAGCAGACTTACAAGGCTGGTAAATAAACATTTCAAAGTTAACTTTCCCCTGATGTGATTGTAATCTAAATTTGATTTGTGCTGATGAAATATTTATATAACACATTTGTATATAGAGATAAAGAACAATAAAAACAAACATTTAAAGCAACAGTTATGATTAATGTTTTGAAAAACAGTTCATCATAGCTGTCAACTTTAAGAATATTTTTATATACAGAAAATTGAATTGTAGCTAGAAGTGCAGATCATCCAACCTGGACATTTCTAGTATTTGTGACATCAATTTTATTTCCATAGACAAGATTATGATTTTTTATCACAAAAGTATTATGGGATCAAAAGTTCTTCCAATAAAGCATGATTTCTAACAAGTTTCAGACAATGGAAAACACTAGATTTTAACCAAAAAATATATATGGAAGGCTGATCAAAATTTTTTTATTCATATTCTTCTGTGCTCTCATGAGCTTTTTGATTTTTTCAAACTTTTAAAAAAATATCAAATGTAACAGGAAGGAAAATCTACTTTGTCATTTAATGAAAATGATTTGTTTTAATTATGATTGCAAGAAAAATCATTAATTGATTGCTATTTCCTAGGATTATCAGTGTTCTTCTTAGGGCCAGAAATGTTATAAAATTGCCCCAAATGGGCATTATTATCAAATTTGGACTTTTTCAATTTCAAAGTATCAATCCCATGCTATCTGTGCCCTTCTAACTCTGCATGCTAAGATCCTCATTTTAATGCTGTCCATCAGGTGCTATTTTGTGGCTGGAGAACCTGCAGACATGGCCCTCACAATCTTAGTTTTCTCCTGTGACTAAAACTTTTTGAATAGAGTGACCACAGATATCATTTACTTGCATAGCAATGGCTGGATAGCTACTGAGGAGACACTGAGACTTTTGTCAGGAGTCTACAGGAGCCGCAGAGGAGTAATCAGTTTGGAGCATAAGGTGCAGCAGCAGTACTGACAGCACATCCAGGTGTTCATTGACCGATTTTGCTGGAATGCTAGTAGATCATCTCAGGTGTAGAGTAAACTCAAACTGCTAGAGAAGCTACCAGAGCTGAAGTCTGTGCACGAAAAGATGGGAGCAGTGATGGGATTTCCCAATGGGTTTCATTATTCGAAGTCAGTTTCTACCGTGGTCCTCAGTACTCCGTTGTAAGTTGTATTTCTGTCTTGGCAGACCTTGAGTCTTAAATCTGTGTGGTTCAAGTAAATAGAGCAAGGAAGTCAATCACGATAAATCTGTTGATAGCAGACGTGGTGCCCATTTGGGGGATCAGACCTGCTCACAGAAATGTGAAGATTGTCTACTTCAGTCAACACCATGTGGAGTAGCTAGAGTTGAATATCAGAGCTATGGAGCTGCTCATTCACAAGTTCACTTGGGAGGTCAAAGAAGTATCATCACCAGTTGTGATGTGATAGCATGTCTGAGGAGCTGGCTGTTCATCCTATTGCTGGTCTACCTGGAGGGCTTTTGCCCAGATGACCAAGCCCTGTCCTAACTTCTAACTAACAAACCAGCCAACCAGCTGGTCATGGAAACAGTTGTGGCCTTAGGCCATGCCCTCACCATTTTCATGGATGGCATCTAGAAATATGCATGAATTTGCATGAATGATAGTGCCTTTCTTCTACGATTGTCTTAAATTTGTGCTGTATATATCTTTCTGTACACAGCTGTTTGCATGTTGTCTCTTCTGTTAGGTTGTGAACTCTCTCAGGGTAGGAAATGTTTTTGCCTTTCTTTTGTATCCCCAAAGCTTAACACAGTTCTTGACGCATGGTAGGCAATTAATGAATGTTTGTTGACCCTATCTATAATAGATTCTTAAAGTTGTGTGTTTGATTTCATTGATTTTTTTTGTTACATCTAGGAAAGCACATAGGATTCTACCTTGCTGTTGAAGTTGGTGAATTTCATTGAAACCGTACTAATTGCCCAGACGCTCCAAAGTCTATTGTTCATTTTCTGTACACCATAGTTGACTGTCTATTCCAACTTATCATTGACTCTGCTCACTCAGTGATATGAACACTTCTTCATCTAGTGCAGATCATAAAACATGAATGCTTTCTCATCCGTTAGATTCTTGTTCTTCATCCATATTTTTGAGAAAAGATGATAATGGAGTCATTCCTCCACATCTTTTAACATTTTGGAGTGAATCAGGTGAGGACATAGGCTTCCTATACAAAAATACTTTTTATCTGGACAATATGAATTCTTCATTCTTTTGACTTTTTCTGTGTTAGTTGCTAGGCTCATATTTGCATTGAGAAGGACTTTATTATTCCGGAGTTTAATGCAATCATGATGGTGTTAACAGAAGCACCTAGAGGAATTTGGAATCTCCAAGGAATCCTTCTTGTACACAGGATCCTACAAGATTATGGTGGACATACATGTTGACAGAATGAATGTATACACATATATTATCTCTCTATGTATGTGTATATATATTTGCATATATACATAGCTTTATTTGAAATTTTTAAAAGTATTGCTGAACAAATTTTTCTCTTTTTTCCAACAATATTTGATTTTAACCTATGAAAGGGAGGCACTTTGTTTAAAAAGAGGCTATACTTTGAAAATAATCAGTAACAATAAGCATGCTGCCCTGGGATTTTGAATTCTATGTACTTTTCAGTCAGTTTGTGACAAGAAACTATGATCTGCCCTGGAAAATCATTTGTGAAAGACTGCCTTTTCAACTTTCGTATTGTCATCAAGGATATACTATAGAGATCCTTAGAACATTCATATGAAGATTTTAGAGGTGAAAAAGTAAATGTTTGGGTCAATATCTCAATGCATTCTAAGTTACCTATTTTTAAGCTTATATTATAATATATTATCTTTTCCATTCTTTTAGTGTCTCATCATTTAGCTAGATTGAATATTGTATCTTTGATATCTTTTAAATTATATTGTCTCCAGGCAATATATGTATGTTTGGTTAGGTCCAGTAACTCTTTATAACTTTGTCTTAAGCACTGTTTCTGTCCAGTGTTCAGTCCAAACATAAATATTTCAGTTTCACTTTTTGGCCCCTCTACATTTCCTCCCTCAATGTTTTTGTTCTTTTGTGAGGCAGTACATCTTATAATCTCTTCCTTTCCTTAAACAGGATTGTCTAATAATGGATTCCCTTTGCATACTTGAGACTGTGTTGCTTAAAAATATTTTTATACTAACTTGCTTAATAAGTGCTTTTATTTCCAAAAATAAATGCTTATTTATTTAAATAAATAAGCAATAAATGCTTATTTTTTTTTAAATTCTAGTCATCAGAATTCTAAACCTTTTCTTTAAAATAAGCAGTGCAAATAAATTTCTGGTTTGAGTATGTTTTCTTTCAAGTTGCTTTGAAATTCTTTTATGACTGTTTCCCTTCTTACCCCAATCCAACACTCTCTGTAAGTGTGTGTGCATACTTACACACACACACACACACACACACACACACACACACATTGGTCTGCAATATTGAGTAGCAGTGAAATAATTTAGAACTGATTTCATTTCAGTTGAAATGGACCTTCATTGTTATATGAGTTTACTATAAACATGCTTTACAGCACATTGTTTAAAACAAATTAATTTCCTTTCACATTTTGTCTATAAGAGCAGATGTGCCTGCTTCTAAATACATGCGATAGTCTCTGGAAAGCAAATAGATAATTCCATTAGTTGGAAAAAGGACTTTTAATCAAACTGTGATCTCCTGTCACAGCTTATGTTGACCCCATTTTCTTTTCATTCTTTAATGTGCCTAAACCTGCTGCATTGCTGTCCTTTTAGCTGTTATGTCAAGGATTTTTTTTAACAACTTTTATGTTTAAAAAAAGTTTTATTATCTCATCACTGATCATTTATGGTTATTTTTAATAGCAACAAAATGAAAGAATTTTAGAAGAGTACTTTGTTGTAGCGCACTGACATCTAGGCCAAGCTTAGAAATTTGTTCATTAAAAGGCATATGTAAACATCACTCTATTTAATTGTCCTTATAAAATGCTTATTAAAAGGGGTTTTCTTGATAACTGGCAGAAAATATGGGCTCAATTTCAAAATGCTCTTTTCCTTTATAGTAGAATCTGAAGTAATGTCCCTTGTGGTTTCTTAAAGTCAAGATTAAAAGATAGAATTTTCAAAGGAGCTTAGATCAGACTAGTGTTGCTTCCACATTGTTCGAATTCTAACCCTAAATTTCCATAGATTTAGTACCAAAAATCTACTCTCATAAAGCTCCACTGTTAATTTTATTTTTCTATGAGCAGTGGTCATATAGTCAGTTAAGAAGTCTTTATGAAGTGCTTATTATATACCAGGCATTATACTGAGACCTGAAGAACAAAGACAAAGATGGTCACAGAGTTTATGTCTCTCAGAGATACAATCTGAGAAGGTGAAGGATAAGATCCATCCCATTTGCCAACCTCCTTCTCGAGGTCTTATCAATATAGTGAACAGAGAAAGTCAGCTAAACCTTGGTCACTTGGTGCAGAAGCCCTCCAATGTATAGATTAAAAGAAAAGTTGAGATAAGGGAAGATGCCGAATGGTTTGAATGTTACTCATTTATTAAGTCAATTCCATCCTTAATGTGACAATATGACTGACTTTCTAAACCATCATCAATAGGATCTAGACCTTGAGGTGGATGTAGCAACAATAGCATATTCTATAAATCTATAAGTTGTCCCCATTCACTGTGCTATTTTGGACAGGGTAAGAGATGCAGAGTATCCCAATAAAGCACAGCTCCTCATTTCCCCTTACTCAAGGATTTCTGATTGACCTTCCACTAGTGCAGATTCTGTTTGTCTATATCTTAGTCTTGCGGACAAAATGAAAAATTATTACCTCATTAACCACTTTTTAAACAGTGAGCCTCTGTATACCCTGGCTGGTCCTCTATGACAGAATCTCATGCTGACCCATTATTAGTCCAATGGACAAAGTATTTCTGCCTTGGTAGGGCCTGCTCACTCTTATGCTGCACTGGCATAGACTTCAAGAGCCCAGAGTCACCTCAGCGCTATAATTAGGTGTTAGAAGAACACCTACGTAGAGATCCACAGGAGTATGGAATTCATAATTGTTCTCATCATCACTGTACTGTAACCAATTTCAGTGTGAAGAGAAGGAAAGTTTATGATACCCAGTAGATTAACAGCTGAAAGTTAATTGAATTTTATGATTATGATTAAGGATTATTTAAAGGAGAATGGGTTTGATCACAGATGAAAATTAGGTTAAACTCTTTAGAATGTATGAACAACAGGAAAATGTTAAAACTTTTTTCAAGTCTCATATATGAAACAAGTACATTTAAGGAGATTCACTGAATTATTATTCAACAGACATTTGTGGAATGCCTAAGATGTGAAACACATTGTGATTTGACTGACAGAGGCACGGCAATAAATAATATTCAGTGCCTTTTCATGAGGAGCTTATCATTATTCCGGGAGGATGAGAAGGATATACCGAATCATGTTTTAGTTACTGTGTAACTACTTATAATGTGAAATAAATATGATGAGACCTTAAAAGAACAAACATCAAACTACTTACGATGAGAGAGATCTTTCAGTTAGGGTGACAAATGAAAGCTTAATTTAGGGAACAGCTTCTCTATGTCTTAAAGGTTGGGTCTCATAACCATCAAAGATGGCATGGAAATCATTCTGGGTACCCAGCAGTTCAGAAAATGATTTGAGCAACAAGGTAAAGGTAGTAAAACCTGGGATTTGTTTGTTTACATTAAAATCCATTACTTAGGATATTGGATAGCAAACACAGAAAGCATATTTTTGAGTTTGGCCAACTTGGATTTGCAACCAACTTTTCCTCATCTTGAGGTGGAGATGGCTATCCAGAAAATTCTGGTCAAGTCACCCTGACAAACTGAAATATTAAAGAGCCAGCTTAAGAAGAAGAAAAACCAGTGATATTGTGGGTTGATAAGATTGTGAGAGGATAATCAAAGTCTTCTACATGATTTAAAATTCTAGTGTTTTTCCTCTACATTATTATTAAAAATTCATATTTGTCCTTTTCTGTTTTGTAGGACATAGCAGAGTTCCCTACACAAAAGAATTCCTCAGTAATGTGTACTGTTGAGGATGCCTGTGTATGGTCACTATGCAAGCAAATCTAAGATACAGGTAGTATCAGGACTGCATTTTACCATAATTTGAGGTTTTAAAATTATAAAGATGCCAGATGAGAACAGTAGTGGGAGTTGACAAATTTGAAGTTCCATGCGTATTTGAAGTTTTTCTATTAGCGGAAGAGAAAGAGTTAGAAAAGTGTCACTTCTCAACTACTCTTTTCCTTGAGCCACTTCATTAAAATTTATAATTTCTGTTTGGTTTGTAGTGTTGTGAAAATCAACTTCCTTTGATAATGATGATATATTTTGAAATGAAATAGGAAAAGGGTATAATCAGAGACTCACAGAATTAAAGGGTTGGATAGGTCCTGTGCAACCTTCAGTTACAACCCATACTACCAAAAGAATGTTCTTAATAATATACAGAGCAAGTGGGCATCTTATCTCTACTGGAAGACTCCAATGATGGGGAACCTAGTTTTTCTAAAGTTAACTCATGTCATCTATGGTTAGGTTTCATTTTCTGGAAACTTAAATATCAAGCTTAAAGTTGTCCCTGCATTTTCCTGGTTTTGCCCTTTCCAGCCAAATTGAGTCCTTCCAACTTAGTTATCTTGCATAGACATGACTGTTTTCATGTTATATGCCCCATTATTATGTGAACTCCTTGAGGTCATATTCATATTTTTTACCTTTCTTAGTATACTTAATAGAGTGCCCGACACATAGAAAATGTCTAATAAATGGTTGTTCTTTGAGTTCATATTAGCCCTTCAAATATATGAAGACAGTGATTATTCACTCCCAGAATCTTCTCTGTTCTTTGCTACCATTTCTTATGTGATATGGACTTGTAGGTATCTTGTTGTATACTATCTAGCTTAGTATGATTTCCTTGGTAACTCCAAGTAAAGAAATTGATGGTTTAACTTAATTGGCAAAAAAAGGGAGTTGCTTTTGTTTTTTTTAAAAATAAAACTATTTGTTTTAGAAAATATTTGAAGGTAAAATTTTTTGAAATTAGTACTTATATTCTAATTTAACATAATTGCTAAAGCAAAAATCATATTAAATTAAGAGGAAAATTATTGGGACAAGTTATCCATAATATGAATATGGGTGGTCACTTCAGAGGCTCATTTTATTTTTAGCTGGACTATGAGGGAATCTCTCCTTTCTTTCAGCATTCCCTTTCTCTCACATACAAAGTGATACTGGAGGGTTGAATTTTTGATAGCATTTAGAACTGATGGTCCTGGGAACATGTAATATTCTTCTTCTCAAAAGTCTTTGAAAGTTCAGGAAAATGACAGGGGAGGAATCAAGAATAATCTCCCTGCTTTATTCCTATTTTTAAAATAAATACATGGAATAGAAACCCCATTTACTAACCTTTTTGTTATGATACTAGTATATATGCTATATCTGGAAACTCTTGCAACTCTGCAATTCTGTGTTTAAATAAGATGAATGACACTGGCATTTTATTACTTTCGCTTAACATTTGAGGCAGCCTCTCACACATGGCCCCTCCAAAGCTACCCCTCTCTGTAGGTCAGCACTCACTCAGAAGCTTAGTTCATGAGACACTAATGATGTATCTAATTTCACCAGAAATATAAGGGATATGCTATTGAAAAACAACAGACGTTTAATAAAAATCATAGCAAAAAAAAGTGATAAATCAGAAAAGGTTTCTTACAGAAATGGGGATTTTAGTTAGAACTGAATGGAGTTTAGGGAATCCAACAAGTGGGTATGGGGGAAGGAAAACACCAAACATAAAGGACAGCAAGGGAAAATGTGCTGTTAGGAGATGGAAAAATGAATTTGAACAAAAACAAATGTTAAATGAGGGAGGGAAAGCCATCATCCTCCATCTGTCTGGCCAGAATGACTGCCATACATGTATATATGACACAACCAAAACAAACCAAATAACCAAAAGCCACAATCAATAATCTGGCTTGTTTTACTGGTTCTGACCACAGCGATCCATCCTTACCTCTCAGTGTAGTATACATGCACCACCACTGATTATGAAATAGAAAAATGTAAGATTTGATTTTTTCTACGTAGCACAAGTCAACCTGACAAAAAAGTCAAGTCAACTAGCCAGTTGTTGAGGCTATGACCCTGGTCTTCTTAAATTTTTCAATCAGGTTTTTGACAGAGATTTTGAATTCCATGATTTGTGGTACTACCTTTCAATGACTATTTGAAGTCCACCTTTCCTTATATATTCACTTTGCTTTTCTATATAATAAATTTAAATATTTTGTTGCATATTTATTTTTGTTAATTTTAGTATATCAGCATCAGATATGAGCATGTTTGAGTTATAAAGCTCATTGGAGTAAACACTAACTTCTATTTACTTTTGATAAGTGATATCCTTAATTTTTTATTGAAAAGAATAGTGATATATTTGTCTGATTTGATTAATCTGAGGTAATAACATTTTTATTTTATTTCATATTTAATATTTTAGTGTTTAGTTTTATATTAACACCCTTCCTTCCTCCTTTCTTTCCTTCCTTTTTCTTTCCCTTCCTCCTATCCTTTCTTTTTTTCATTTAATGAAGAAATTCTCTGTATAGGTTGATAGGTGACATGAAGATGAGTTGAATTGTTCCTCTTCACAAGTGACAATGTCTAACAGGAAACAACAGAGAGTCATTGAATTGGAAGGATGTCAAAAGTCATCTACCTATCCAATAATCCCTTCTACAATATACCTAACAAAATATCTGTACCTAGATGTACTGTGGCATTTGTTTGAAAGTCCCTAATAAGGGAGAAGCCTTTTTTATATCTATCACCTTAAAAGAGGGCATACTGGAAAGATGTAAATGATTTTTAATAGTAAAAACTAAGTGTATTAATAGAGGGAATACTATGTTATAATGAAAAATGCATTGAGTTCTAATACTAGATTCACTGATAATTCATTAAGTGACCATGGACAAGACACTTAAACTACCTTCATTTTGTTTTCTTCAGATATGAAATAGGCCATTCCACCTTGTCTACTTTTCATGGTTGTTGTAAAGATTAAATAGATCTCATAAACCTATAAAACACTACA
Source organism: Bettongia penicillata ogilbyi (assembly GCA_023548195.1). Lineage (NCBI taxonomy): Eukaryota > Metazoa > Chordata > Mammalia > Diprotodontia > Potoroidae > Bettongia > Bettongia penicillata. Next base: position 5,944,882 of record JAJHZJ010000003.1, read on the forward strand.
TAAATGCAAAATGTGTATGCAAGGTGTCATCTTTGTATTGAAACATCTCCTTGAAGCATTCTGGGATCTCTACCCAGTTTGCCTTCTCTTGAAAGTAGACTTTTGCATGAACAGTAGTAGACATACAGTAGAAATTTAATTTCATTAATGCATATTGAAGGGAGAGAAGCAGAATAATATCACAGATAGAGAGCCAGTCTTGGAGTCATAATTCTCTGGGTACAAGTGTCAGTCTAGCTGTATGAACTTGGGCAAATCATTGTCTTCTTAGTGCCCTAGGTAACTTTCTAAAAGTAAATTACACAGAAGAATTTATGGGAAGTCCTTTCAACAAGGACTTCCGTATGCCAATGAAATAACAGTATTAGACCAAAAGAATACACTTGAAAGTATCAGTTAACTTTGGATAAATATTCATGGTTATATTACAAGGCAGAAAGTGCTCAGCATCAAAGAAGTGTCACAGGGCACCCTGCGAAAACAGTGTGGGAGAAATTCTTTACATTTCTGAGAGTCAAGAAAAGTTTCATGAAGCTTTGGTATTTGGTATTTGATATGGGTCTGGAAGGCTGGATTAGATTTCAGTAGTTAGTGATTGGTAGAAAAGCTACTTTAGGCATAAGGGATGTCATGAACAAAAGCAGAGTTGGGAAAGCATGGGCATATTCAACGAATAATGGATATCCCAGGTTGGTGGGAGTATAGGGTGTCTAGTATGTTCATTAACTTATTTTTTTAAAAAAATCTTTAAATCCTGGCATAAAGATGTATGATTTTATTTATTAGTGAATGGGAGGCCATGAGGAGCATATGATCAAAAGATTAACTTTTAAAAGTTAATCTGATAGCATATGTAGGATGAATTGGAGGGGAAGAGATTGGTGTCAGGGGAAAGAGAAGTGATTACAATAGTCTGCTCAAAAAGTAATGAGGACCGGAAATACGGTGATGACAACAGAAATGGAAAAAAAAAAACAGAAATGAAAATCCATGAAGTTTTATATTTTGAATCCAGTTTTAAAATTTAAATATTCATATAAAATTTATCAAAATAACACCAACATACCAAATAATGTTGCCTTTTTAGCCAAGAAAATTCTTTGTGAAATAGTTTTTAATTATTCATTGTTTTTGAAATGAAGCAAGAGATTGTGAAAAATATTTGAGAAAAATCCATGGATCAGCTACATGAGAGTCTTATTTTTTTCTTTACTTTTCTAAAACATTAAAGAAAAAGTACCAGAGTTATACCTGAAATATTCCATAGAGCCTTCTCTTGCTATTCCAAATAAAATAGCAACAAAGGAAAAAACCAAACATATCATTTGATAATACATGTACCATTTCCTATGCATTAGCCCTCACTTGTAGTAAAGTAGTAAGTTTCATCCTTTATTCTCTAAGATTGATCCTCTGTTATCTAGGATCAATTATTCTCATCATTGTTTTCCTCCTGCTTTCTTTGTTTCTTATGATTTGAAACTGATTTTCCTACGTTACTCTGAAGTCTTCACATTTGTTATTTCTTACAATATGATAATATTCTATAGCATTCATATACAATCATTTGTTCCTCCATCCATTGATTGATGGGCACTTCTTTCATTTTCAATTTTTTGGCAACTACAAAAGATGCCGTTGTTAATACTTGTTATATTTGGAACTTTTTATTTTTGGTTTTTGGGGGATATATACTCAGTAGAATATCTGCTATATACAATTCTCAGCACACGATAAGTGCTCAGTGATGGTCCATTGATACTGATAATGGCAGTCTATGTGGTCTCCTAGTTAAATGTCTTATCTCACCATGAATCTGAAAAACCTCACTCCCATTACCTTGCGATCTAGAATACACTATAAGGATTATTACCTAATGATGAGACCTTTGCTTCTTCAATAACTAATTCCCTTGGATTAGGTTTGAGCCTGATTTGCCTATCACTTCTAGCTGTGTGACTCTGGGAAGGCATCAAATCTCTTAGAACTTCAACTGCCTCATAAATAAAGCGGAATTATATTGCTGGTGCTGTGTTTCAGAGAGTTGTACTGAGGTAAGCACTTTGGAAAACTTAAAATGAAATATGGGAGCTAATACAGAGAATTTCTTTCTATATTTTTCTAGGTAAGTTCACTGGGTTAAAAGAAACTGAGGCCTTTGGGAGGAGCCTGTTCCCTCTCTTTCTTTGTCTTCTTCCACGGTGACTGGTAAGGAACTCAGCAAAGCTCCTCGTGTTTCCTTAGTTCAACTTTCACCAACTTTTCCTTAGTTTTGGAAGGAGTCATGGATTTAATAAATAAGTACATCATGCTGTTTTAAAAATATTTAAATATATTTCATGTAGGATAAAGAGAAAAACAACATGCTTCACTGATTTTTACGTGTTTTTAAAGATAATTTGACATAGCTAACTCTGCATGCTAATATGCATATAGATATGAGGAAATATAATCAACAAATGAAGGGTAACGTGAGCCAAGGAAAGAAACAGAAACACTTTCTGAGGATAATCTGAAGGGATACACTTTGGTATTTAATTACTAATCTCAATAATGGGTATAATATGATTGCTAACATTTTTATTTTATTCTAAGAGTTTTATTCCCCTGTAGATTAAATGGCTGTCACTTTCCTTGCCAATTTACGGTCCAGTTGGATATATGACATATACGCAGAGAGACATAATACAAATTTAAAAAGTGTATGTGCAGAAAGATATCAAAGACAATGTGTTTCCTCTGTTCAGTTTAAAGGATCTTCTGCTTTTTGTCAACTTCAATGCAAAGGACGACAAAAGCATGTGATGAGATTTCTGATTTGTATTATTCACTTGAAATTTAATACAATTTGCATTTTGTTTAGCATTTTATTTTCACAAGTTTTTATTTTATATGTGTGTATAATACATATATGTATTATATATATATATATATGCACATGTACATGCTCTCTAGTCATGAATACTGTCTGATGGACCACATTGTTGTGTTCCCGTCTTCCACTCAACTATCACTATAGGTCAGTTTCATAATACCATTTTACAGAGATCTCTATTAAGCTCTATCACTGAAAATATACACCATGTTAAGGAGTCAACATTGTGGATCATCACTTAGTTTTTCTTTTTCTTTTGGATATTCTTCCTATGATGAGGGGAAATTTTCTTTATTATGATTGAAGATAGCATTTTTGACCCATCAGTAGGGCACATGTAGTTCTGATGCCATTTTTGGTTTTACATTGATACATTTATACTACTCTTGTACCCTTTATGACATCAATTTGCACAAACAGCTATGGTTGGGAGTTGGAATTTTGCCTTGCTAGTTAAGGAGCCACCTGTATAATGATTGTATTGGCGCTGTGTTTTTCTCATTGTCAGTGTCCTCCAAACCACTGAACTCACGGTTCAGTACTAGGGGCTACTCTGAACTTAGTGGAAACTTGAACCAATAGTCATTATTTAAATTTTCTGGAAAATGTTCCTCCTTAGAATTTCTGCTTATACCATGTTTCAGCAATAAAGTACTTGGCTGTGACTCAGGGCTTTCCCACAGAAAAAAGTTCCTCACTGCCTTTGCAGGGGGTGGGGGATAATGGCTGTGGGGAGACTTTAAGCCAAAAATCAATGACTAAAAACAATGCGGGTGAATAAGCATAATCCACAGTTCTGTGATGGAAGCAGTAGAAATCACTCCCCAAATGAGTGAACAGTATTGGACTTAGAAAAGGTGTAAGGGACAAGCATGGATTGGAGATCGAAAGCATTTTCTAAGTATTGTCGAAACATTTAGTGTTTGCAGAAAATCATTTGAATGCTGCATTTGGGGAAGGCCTTGACCTTTTCCTCAAGGTGCCTACACTGGGGTAAAGTCATCAACAGAGCTAGACTAGTTATGTTTCATAGGCACAATGATTTCCCATCTTGCATGAACTTTTGAAGATTTCCCTATATCCATCTATATGATTTGGCTTCTTTGGAAAAGCAGGCTCAAAAATATTAAATTTCAGTAATTTTGATGCTTATAACTATGAAGACATTAAGAAACTGTTTCACTAAAAAATCATTTGACTTGCATTTGAGTAGTTTGGATTCAGTCAATAGATGCTTATCAAGTACAAATTATCAAGTGATGGCATTATTACTGATTGATTGGAAAGACAGGGTTAGGGACAAGGCCTATGATTTCATTGTTGTAAGGAAATCCTAGTTGAAGAAACTTCCTATACTAACATAGGTATACACCACTGCAACGTAAAATCATATATTTGTCTACATCAGAGGTGTCCAGCTCAAGCTCAGTGGCTGCATGAGACCTGCAAAATTCTGGAAGGGGCCTGAACCATAATAAAATGTAATTGGGAAGTGTTTGACAAACAACACTACCACCACATATTTTTAATTTGTGGTTTTCTAAGGCCCTATGCTACCAGCAGGGATCCACTGCTCTTGAATTTGACATTTCTGGTCTTGAGAAATGAGAGGTTAAAGCACTTTTTCCAGGGTCACACAGCCAGGCTGGATCAGAGGAAAAACTGGAATTCAGATTTTCTGACTTTGAGGTCAGGTTTCTAGCTACTATACCTCCTAATATTAAATAGAATGCTTTTATCTCTACCCTTACCAATTTATAATCCAACTAGGTATATGACATGTACACAGAAAGACATAATACATATTAGAAAAACATATGTACAAAAATGTGTCAAAGTGACTCATTTTATCTATTTAAAGGATCTTCTGTTTTTCACCCATAGCCAAAAAATGAGGCAAAGTTGGAGTTCCTCAAGCACATTTTGATTTGTATTGTTCATGTCTGTCTCACTTGATAGTGACAAGTCTTAAAACATTGTTTTTATCCTTGGCTCTGGGCATCCATGCTTGGCTGCTTCACAATAAAAGTACATTCCCCCTTCACCACTCCCACTACACACTTAGTAAAGGTGGAGAAAGGGAGAGCCCACTGTGGATGAGGGGGGAGTTGTGACTATCTAAGCATTTTGTTCCTTAGTTTTGGTTGGATTAGCATTTTCTTGGTCACTTACAATGTAGAGGTTAAGACACTTCTGAAACCATAGCTGCTGTATATGTAAGGTTGTAGAACAGAAATTAATTTTATAAGGCTTATAACCAGGAAGCCCTGGGAAAAATTATCATATTTGTGCCCTATCTCTTTATTTTACATGGACAGTATCATTCTGACAATTAAAAAAAAGGTAGATTTGGAATGTTTTTAAGAGTAAAAAAGAATCCTTGAATAATTTATATTAGACAGTCACTAAAATTATTTTTTAAAGTAAGGGGTGTAAGTTAATTTAGACATTTGAGGGGTATTAAAATTCTGCTCTTCAAGTCTGAGAGTTTGTTTCATTAATTTAGAATAAAATATAGTCACTGATGAATATTTTAATTATACTAAAAGTCTTAGATTGGTTACAGAAATAGATTTTTGATGATCAAAAATGTAATATCCTAAACTATTTATAATTTTCCAACCTACAGGGACTCCAAAAGCCTGAAAGGTTTGCTTGATTTTTTTTCTTTTTGTAGTTTATTTGGCTAGTGAGGCCTTTATCATGCTGCCCAAAGCAGTGTTGTAAAATGATAACTGCCCTTACTCGAGAAAACTGTCCAACCTTATTTTGCATGGTATTCTGAACTAAAAAACAGAATGCAGTTAGAAATATTAACTAAGAAAATAACATTATTTGAACAGGTATGTAATATAGTCACTCATATACTAAAGCCAAATTTGATAGCATCAGCATCAAATTTATTCATACTTCATTATATACTGTGATACTTTAACAGTGTCAGAACTATAATGCAAATGAACTAGCTGTTTTTTCTCTGTATTGAGATTGTTTTCCTGTATTTTTATCTATCACACTCTTGACGCAACACTATTCTAGTACATGGCTAAGTGATTTAAACTTGGTTGTAGCAACACACTTGCCATTTTGTAGTATGTAAGATTCTGATAGGTCTCAAATTCTATTTTCCATATGCTTTAATATTTTCATCCTGTTTTAAGCATTATCATTGTTCTTTCACATCTCGAATCACCAGTCCTTAGAACCTTTAAATACCTATAAAAAGAAAACATTTTTTTCATTTTTGTTTAATAATGAAATTCATTTTGAAACAGACCTTACTGTCTCTCCAAGGACCATCATTTTAATTTCCCAGCCACATGTAACAATTAGATCTGTGCAATTATGCCTCGAACAATGAGTATACCAAATAGGTTGGAGTATTATTAAGCAACAGCTAGCAACTTGTATGATCCTAATGAACAAGCCTGGCTGTATTGTCAGCCATTATTCGACCTAAATGGTTTATTGTCAGGTAAACAATAGCACACTTTACAGTGTTGCCCTGTGAGCAGAATCTCCTAGAATAATGCTGCAGTTATAATAATAGAAACATTTTCTTGCCCTTTCTGTTCAAGACAGGTCAATCCCAAAATGCTTTGGATGAGAAAAAAATGAAAATTTTTTAAAAATAAAGATACCATAGAAAAATGATTCCTACTCTCACCCTCCCCTCCATTCACTACTTACCTTTTTTTTTTCCATCTTATGGACATACGTCAAAAGATATTTAAATATTTTTAGGCTTTATCACTTGGTTAGGCCATAAAAAGTTAATAACAGACATATTTTACTACCATTTATGCTACAAATGCAGCAGACATCTTGAACTCTAGTTTAATGCACCTTTAAAGCCCCTTTTATTGGCCTGTTAATTCCCAGCTGTACTCTTTTTTATTGAAATGTGGATTACATTTCCACCATAGTAGGAACAATAGTTAGGATCCAAAACTGGAGGGAAACCAGTATTTCCAGTAGTTGGCTAAACTACACATTCAACAGACTTGAAAGTCTGCCATAGACATTAGTGGCCCATTGAGCTATAATCGTAATAGTGTGTCTTTAGTATAATAATACACACCCTTCTAGATTGGTAAATTGCAATTGAATAAAAAGTAAGGCATCTTGTGTTGATGGCATTTCTAACATTCCATTTTAAAATCTTAAGTCTAAGATTTCGAGAAATGCATATATACAGAAATCTTTTTTTATAATTAGGATGAGTTCCTTTTTGGGAGGTAAGACAATTCCAAAACATGCAGTATATAAAGTTCTGATCCAATCTACATAAACACAAACTAGTGTTTAAAATCATGTAAAATATTGCATCCTCTTTCCCTCATGTCCAACTGAATATTAGTAATTTTGCTTTAGTGTTTAATTTACACTTTCCCTCTCCATAATTATATTTTGTATGACCCAGAAAGTGTCAAACTGTAGAAGACTGAAGAAACTTATAGCCCATTCCTAATTAAATACCCAACATCTCACCACCATTTTAATGGGCATTTCCTCAAATAGAGAAGCAGATGGCATTGCATGGGCCTTTCAATTCCCAGTGAAATGGAAAAGTGGGGGCAGTGCCAATTCAGCCTTTGCCACTCATCCCCATAATGGACAAGATGGTAAATGACTTGTATGGGAGTTGTAGCACCCTGGGGGCATAAAGATAAGCCATCTTCATTGCCATTGCATCAGTCCATCTCTGCAAATCCAAGAAAGGAAAACGTGTCTCTTGCTTCATTTTGCACATAGCAGGAGTGGTCAGTAGAGTTGCACCACAAAAAAAGGTTTCAAACATTTTTAGTGCTGTTAATTGCCATTTTCCAAAGCTTCCTCTGTGATGGAGTTTACAAAAGGGAGCTTTAATAAAAACTATCATTAGCCTCATGGATCAATACGATTTAGGAAATACAAAACAACTTTAGTTGTTTAAAAATAGGAAGAGTCAGAGGGTGTCCCCCTATTCCCCACTGATAGCAAATCACACTATCGATTGGTCTACAGTAAAACTGTGTGAAATTTCCAGATAGCAGGTGGGCTGGCTGGGAATATAAATAAAGCTTCTCTGCCAGCTGGCACTGCATTTGGCTCTTGAGAGGCCTCCTAGGTATCCCAGTACGAATCTCCCTTGAAATGCTGCAGCCTCCTTCCATGGTACAACTGTGAAAGATATGAAAAGACCTAACGTAACAGTTTTCCATGACACCTTTGTCTTCCCCTTCTCTCTCCTGCCCCTTTATGTTTGTCTTTGGTGCCCTCATGATCTTTCTTTCTCCTAGTTGGTCAATTGTATTTTTCAAGTAATTCAGAGACTAAGGGTATATAAAGATTTGAACCAATACTGGAAAGTCAGAGACTACAAGAAGGAAAGGCAAAATTAACTACTTTCAAACAAAAGAGTGTGATCAAGTTACTGTTACTTTATAGAGTCTTGGGTAACTTATGGAATATTGAGACATATCCTCAACTGTTTCAAAAAAAATAGAAAGTGTTGGGCATAATACATACATATATATATATATATATATATATATATATATATGTGTGTGTGTGTGTGTGTGTGTGTGTGTGTACGTATGTGTGTATATATAAACACATATATATACATATACATATATTCATATATATGTGTGTGTGTATATATATATATATATATACATATATCCTACTTTGTAGTAATACCTACAAATGGAACTAGTCTACTATATCCAGCTGGCCCAGGACTAGACCAGGCTATGGTTAACATTCTGCCCAGCTGTCCACTCTGACCACCCCGTGACCACTGCCTATATGGCTTCCCACCTCCAATTTTATCTCTTGCTCTAGCTTAGTAATTAAATCAATACTTTCATAATTATTCCTAGTAAGGTCATGTCACTGGACTATCCTTTCCATCAGTTTAGCATCCCTATGACTAACATATCCTTTCCCTAGTGAACCTTAACGTATAGGTGTTGTCTCCCTATTAATATATAAACTACTTGAAGCCAAGGATACTTTTAACTTTAAAACTTCTATATTGTATCTCTAGCACTTAGGGCAGTACCTGAAACATAGTAAACACCTAAAAATGTTCACTCCGTATCTCTGGCTACTTTTTCCATAATTAATTGTATTTTCATATTTTCCTACTCCCTAGCTGAGGTGGGAGAATCAGAATGTTCCTTACTCCCTCTGGTCACTCAGTTACCTCTACTCCTTTAAAATTCAAAATTAAGTGACTTGCCCAGGTTACCTAGTACCTGAACTCAGATTCTCCTGATTCCAGGGTCAGTGCCCTATCCATTGTGCCATCTAACTACCCCTCATTGAATTAATTTTTTCACCACCAATAAGATTCTGACAGATACTATCTACTGACATTTTCTTTCTGCAGTGAGTTCAGTGATCATCTTACAGTCTTTCCTCTCCAACTTCGGTCCCCATACTTGGAGAGTTCAGCAGCCGATTCTCTTGCAGTTCATCACATCACCTTCCCCATATCACGATTCTTTTTGATAACGAAGGAAAAAAGACCAACATTCATACACAGAAATACCTATACATTATAAAAAAAATAAAACTGGGTCATTAATTACGTTGTCTGCTCTTAAGATATTGCTCAAAATGGGAGGAGGAGCCAAGATGGCGGAGTAGAAAGACTCACGTATGCTAGCTCTGAATCCACGGCCCAGAAATTTCCTGTAAAAAGAACTCTCCACAAATTCTGGATCAATGCAAGCCATGCAGAAACACAATGGAAGAGATTTCCGTTCCGGAGAGCCCTTGAAGGCCGTCCCCAGGGGTCCATCACGCTCTGGACAGCGGAGCCCACCCCTGCGCTGCCTTGACCTCACGGCCCCAGAGGAGCAGATTGGAGCAGGCTTCAGGGACAGAATCTCTGGTGGCCACGAAAGCCCCTCCACCCACAGGCGCACAGGTCAGTGAGAGAGATGTCTGGGCTGGCCGAGAGGGGAGCAGAGTGTCTCCGTGACTCAGGCCCCCTCAGGAGGCAGCGGCAGAGGCAGCTGCAGCCTGGAACACCCAGAGCAGCAGGCAGGAGCTCAGGGCCATTACCGAAGGTCTCTGCATAAAGCCCCTGAGGGAACTGAGCCTGGGAGGTGGCCCTGCCCCCACCCAAGCACCAGAACTTAAGCTCACGTTGAATAGCAGCCATGCCCGCCACGGATAGCCCTGAGACTGGGAAGCAGCATTTGAACCTCAGACCCCAAGCACTAGCTGGGCAGATCTAGGCAGGGGTGGAGAGGAATCTCAGAAATCAAGTAACTGGCTGGGAAAATGCCCAGAAAAAGGAAGCAAATAAGACCATAGAGAGCTACTTTATTGGGGAAGAGATGTTCCTTCCTCCCTTCATTTCTGATGAGGAAGTACAATGCTTGCCATCAGGGAAAGACGTGGAGGTTGGGGCCTCTCTATCCCAGACATCTAAGGTGGATGTCTTCCATGGGCCCAGGCCATGGAAGAGCTCAAAAAGGATTTTGAAAATCAAGTTAGATAGGTGGAGGAAAAACTGGGAAGAGAAATGAGAGAGATGCAAGAAAAGCATGAAAAATGGGTCAATACCTTGCTAAAGGACACCCAAAAAAATGCTGAAGAAAATAAGACCTTGAAAAATAGGCTCACTCAATTGGAAAAAGAGGTTCAAAAAGCCAGTGAGGAGAAGAATGCTTTCAAAAGCAGAATTAGCCAAATGGAAAAAGAGGTTCAAAAGCTCACTGAAGAAAATAGTTCTCTCAAGATTAGAATGGAACAGATGGAGTCTAATGACTTTCTGAGAAACCAAGAAATCATAAAACAAAACCAAAAGAATTAAAAAATGGAAGAGAATGTGAAATATCTCATTGGAAAAACAACTGACCAGGAAAATAGATCCAGGAGAGACAATTTAAAAATTATGGGACTACCTGAAAGCCATGATCAAAAAAAGAGCCTACACATCATCTTTCATGAAATTATCAAGGAAAACTGCCCTGATATTCTACAACCAGAGGGCAAAATAAGTATTGAAGGAATCCATCGATCACCGCCTGAAAGAGATCTAAAAAGAGAAACTCCTAGGAACATTGTGGCCAAATTCCAGAGTTCTCAGGTCAAGGAGAAAATATTGCAAGCAGCTAGAAAGAAACAATTCCAGTACTGTGGAAATAAAATCAGCATAACACAAGATGTAGCAGCTTCTACATTAAGGGATTGAAGGGTGTGGAATAGAATATTCCAGAAATCAAAGGAACTAGGACTCAAACCAAGAATCACCTACCCAGCAAAACTGAGTATAATACTTCAGGGGAAAATATGGTCTTTCAATGAAATTGAGGACTTTCATGCATTCTTGATGAAAAGACCAGAGATGAAAAGAAAATTTGACTTTCAAACACAAGAATGAGAAGAAGCATGAAATAGTAAACAGCAAAGAGAAGTCATAAGGGACTTACCAAAGGTGAAGTGTTTACATTCCTACATGGAAAGACAATATTTGTAACTCTTAAAACGTTTCAGTATCTGGGTAGTTGGTGGGACCACACACAGACACACACACACATGTACATGCGTGCACGCACACACACAGACAGAGAGCACAGAGTGAATTGAATAGGATGGGACCATATTTTTAAAAAAGAAATTAAGGTAAATGGTGAGAGAGAAATATAGTGGGAGGAAAGAGGGTGAAATGGAATGGGGTTAATTATATCTCATTCAAGAGGCAAGCAGGAAACTTTTTAGTGGAGGGAAAAAGAGGAGAGCTGAGAAAAAAACATGAGGTTTACACATTCGACTAAAGGAAGGAGTAAAATGCACACTCATTTTGGTATGAAAACCTATCTTACAGTACAGAAAAATGGGGAAGAAGGAGATAAGCAGGGAGGGAGGGATGATGGAAGGGAGGGAAATGGAAGAAGGGAGCAATTTGAGGTCAACACTCTTGGGGAGGGACAGGATCAAAAGAGAATAGAAACAATGGGGGGCAGAATAGGATGGAGGGAAATACAGTTAGTCTTACACAACACGACTATTATCGAAGTCATTTGCAAAACTACACAGATATGGCCTATATTGAACTGCCTGCCTTCCCAAAGGGAAGGAGGGAGGGATGGGGAGAATTTGGAACTCAGAGTTTTAGGAACAACTGTTGAGTATTGTTCTTGCTACTAGGAAATAAGAAATACAGTTAATGGGGAATAGAAAGTCATCTGGCCCTACAGGACAAAAGAGAAGATGGGGACAAGAGAAGGGAGGGATGATAGAAGAGAGGGCAGATTGGTGATAGGGAAAATTAGATTGCTCGGTGTATTGGGGTTGGGGAGGGGACAAATGGGGAAAAAATTTGGAACCCAAAATTTTGTGAAAATGAATGTAAAAAAGTTAAATAAATTAATTAAAAAAGAAAAAAAAAGATATTGCTCAAAATTATTAAATCAAAGACTTTGAAAGTGGTATGGCCTGACTATTCTCATGGATCTAAGTTCCCAAACATTCTATCTGATTTGTCATTGTCTGGAACACACAAAAGCACACAGCAGTTCTTTTTAGAGGGGTTAGCTAGCTATGGAAATAGAGATTTTTTTAAACCTGCACACTCAATATCTATAAAAGTCTCCCTAGAACCCACGACCATTTTGTAAACTATTTTCCAAAAGAAATGCTATGAATCGAATTTAGCTTATTTTCCCTGTTAAATCATAACTACTTTGGAAGACTTATATGTTAAAGGGAGACTCATTACAAAGTAGATCTTTGTACTTAGGAAGAAAGCAATCTGCGGAATCTACAACCTCACTCTCCTTGGAGACAAGACTTACATACATCGTCCTATGTAATCAAGAGGGGAGAAAGGAAATACAATTAATTGAAATTTTTTACCACATTTCTTTTGCCTTTTTTCCTTATTGAGTGACTCTTTCAAGGAGCAAGGCCTTTGATATATGCTTGTGGTCTTTGTGTTATTAAGCATAGCTGACTCAATATTCAGAAAGGAGATAATTCCAAAAAGAAAAAAAAATATTTTAGTGGAGTTTAAATGAATCCCCAATAAAAATTCTGCCTTTGAATGTTCATAATAATTGTATTTGGAGTCCTGTAAGATCTGCCTAGCACATGGAGTAATACTCATTACAATGTTCTGACTCTCAATGGCTGTAGCCAGGTCATAAATAGAATAAATAACCAAAGGAGTAATGTTCAAGAGTTCTTCCAGAGAAAAGAGCTATTTCTATGGAAACTTTTTTTTTCTGTCTCAGTTATGTAGACTTTATTATCAGGAAATGAATCTTTTGTTAACCTCACAAAGACTTACAGCCCAATGCACTGAATTAAATTATAACTAATTCTTATAATGGAAAAGTGTGCACATAATAGCCTTACTTTACATCAAAGATTATCTTGCAATATGCAGATAATTTGGTATATAGCTCTTAGTACTTTCTAAGGTTGGAATACTCTTCTCACTCATCAAAGTCCAATTTTTATGTTGTAGCAGTTATGGTGAGGGATGGAAACTACATGTCATTATTCTATTTGATCATTTAAAGATATTTTTAAAGACAATCTGTCCCTACATTTCTATTTGTGGCAGTTGACTTTTAGTAAATGCATATAGGTAAGGGTTCATTTACTTTAAATTAGGTGGGTTAAAGGATGCCCCTATTCTTTAATTTTTATTCAGTTAACAAATACTGATCATAACAAATACTTTTTAACTCTCTGCTCAGAACAAGATTTTGTTTTAAACGTTGTGGGGGATAAAAGTGAATTAGATATCGTCTCTATGTTCTAGAAGGTTGGAGTATAATGGGAGAAATAAGATGCATACATAATCACATAAAGTCAACCATTTGCAAGGTTGCATAATTACAATATAAAAATTGCATCTTAGCAATTCTATATGAATATTTCAAACACATAGCATTAGGGACAGCCACTGATGGATGAGTTGGGTTTTAGCAGATGCAAATTGAGATTGAGAAGGTCATTCTGGGCTGGGGCAGCAGCATGAATAAAGGCCCACAAGAACAGGAAGCATGTTCAGTGGCCTTCATCTTGACTGGTCAACTTCAATGTTGAAGTATCATTGGAGGTAATATGAACTATCTGGTACTATAACATGGTGAGCCAGGTTGTGGTCAGATTGTATAGGGATTTGTCAGAAGTCTGAATTTTATTTCCTAGGCAGGGGGTAAGTATTGAAGGTATTTTTGTTGTTTTTTTTTTTAGCAGAGGAGTGACATGATCAAAGATATTTTTGTAAGTTTCTTGGGTGGCAGGATACAGAATGTATTGGGAGAGAGGCAGAAGGTCAGTTTAGGAAGCTGATAGAGTAGCCCAGTGCAGAGGTAAAGTGAATATAAACAGAAATGGTGGCTACAGGAATGCAATGGAACAGGTCCCTATGAGATATTTTACAGAATTATACTTTATGGGAATAAGAAATTTGATTGGATAAAGGTTGGATGATGAAGAGGAGTCAAGGATGTCATTATTTTGCAAATAGTGCTTTTTCTTTACCTTATTAAATTATTTCAAAAGATAAAAAATTTCAGGTATAGTATGACAAATCAATATTCATATAAGCTATGTTTAAAAATATATTGATAGCTTACTATCAGTAATGATTATTTCACCTATTTGTATTTTGATATATGTGTATTTCCAGAAATATCTATGGAATATATTAAATATCATTTTGTTGTATCATATTAAGCTTATATTTGTCATAGATGGGATTATTGGGAACTCGGCAACTCATTATTTTTGTGTCTTGTGGTATAAGAGCATTAACCCAACAGGGCTGTGAGAGACTGCTAGTCATAGGTAGAATATTCCCCCCTGTAATCCCATCTATTTGCATTTTTCTGTGCTGTATTACTTACATGCTTACGTAGCTTCTGTGCTGCATAGCATATAATGAGAGTCCGTACATTAAAAAGAAATAGTACTGCAACCATCCTTCCTAATGTCTCATATTGAAGATATCTTATGCCTTTGAGAAACCTTTGGCACTGTGTTTGCCCAGGGACTTGCCCCTTTTAAAGATGTCATAATCCTAATATGAGTTGGAACTATTGAAATGTGTCATCTCATTTGATCCTAGCAGAGCATAAATCTTGTAAAAGAGACATAGATAAAAAAGTGAGTATTTTAAAATTAATAGATTTGTTGTCAAGTATATCTTGCTGTTTAGGAAATACACTATGCCTATGATTTGGAGTTGTGTCGAGTTTATTGACAGCACACATTATCTAGGATTAAGCAATACTCTGCACTGACATCTTTGATGGGTGCAGAAATGGCTAATACTCCTATCATAAGATTATCATTATAATAGAATATTGTAGAGGAAATCATGACTACATAATAACTGTGAGGGGCATGTTCAAAAACATTGAAAGAGCAACTGTGCTCTGATTTTACTATTACTATCTGAAGGGTGTCACCCTGGATGAATTTCCTTCTGCTTCCCCTTTGAACATTACAGCCAACAGGATCCTCCCTAACTATGGCCTTGGGGCTGAGCCACGTTGTGTTACTTGAAATGTGATTATAATCTAAGGCAGAATATGTCACTACTGTGTATTTAAATTTGATTTTTTTGAGGGTAGCACTATAAAAATTTTAAAAAAGGAAAACTGAACTTTTAAAACCTTTTATTGCTTTTCTTGGTAGGGCCAGAGGGAGTACACAAAAGAGACTAATGCAGTTGAAATATAAATTCTTCCTTTTTTCCCCCCCCTTGGCTAGAGTAGTGACATATGTCATAATGTCACATCTAATAGTGCTAAAATGTAGTGAAAAGACTGACCTTCATTTTTAGGAATCACACCTCCATGTTTCTATATATACCACTGGATAATATACCACTGGATAGTAAATGCATTGGTACATTTAACAATATAGGCATGCCCTCCTACGGTAAGGATCATAATCCATCGATGCCTTCATATACTTTTCCATGTAGTTCCAGAAATTCTTCATGGAAAAGTATGATCTCTGAGACCCTTCTTATCTCCAACTCTCATGAAAGTGTCAGCAGAGTAGGCAGGTTATTTCTGCTGACATTTTTTACAGCAGGGTTCTTAACCTGGGATCCCAAACAACTTAAGGAGGATAGTGAACTTTGATAAGAGAAAATGCATCCTTTTTGATTTTATTAACCTCTGATATCTAGATTTTGTTTTATTTAGCTTAAAATATAATTTGTAAGAGTGGTCTGGAGATCTCTCCAGAATACCAAAGGAATCCATGGCACAAACACGATCAGGGATAGGGTTAAGCATTGCACAGATCATTTTGCGTAAATGGTGTTTTATTATCGCACCTATGGAACGGATACTGGCTTTGGAGTCCTGGCGTCAATGAGATACTTGGCTACGAATACGCCAGCGCAGTTCTGAATCACAAAATATAACACCCTCCACATGGAGGACGGAACCAAAATACTTATTCAAACACCAGAAAGCCAAGTCCATCACAGCAACAAGGAAATCCACTAGAGTAACCAAGAAGTCTATGCTCATTATCAGGTTCCACTGAACAAAATGCCCTTCTCTCACTCACAACCAGCTGCCAGCTTCCTCTGTGCTTCTCAGCTCTGACTAATCTGACCAACTTCCTCTCAGTTCTGCTCCAGCTCCGCCCCTTCCTGTTCCATCCTTCCTGCCCCGCCCCTTCCTGTTCCATCCCTCCTGCTCTACCCCTTCCTGTTCAACTCCTTCTTGCTCCCCTTTGTCCTGTTCCACCTATTCAGCCAACTCCTCCCACCATAGGCTTCATGTGACTCAAATTCATGTGACTTAAGCAGGTCACATAGGCCTATCAGTGGATTGGAAGGATCTTGCCATTCCATTAAAAGTACATTAGGGTTAAAAATGCATTAACAATACAGGAACCAAAGACCTAGATTCAAATTCTAGTTGGAATAGATACTGTTTTCACTTCTTTAACTGTCACTTAATTTCACTGACTTCAATTTTCTCTTCTGGAAAACAAGAGGATTGGACTAGATGATCTTTAAAATTAATTTCAGTTTTGTTTATGATTTTGTATAAGGTTTAATGAAAATTGTAACAAGCCATTCAAATCAGATAAAGAAAGGAATTCCTTATCAATCATAAATATGTATATATATGTATGTATGTGTATATATAAATGCACACACAGACACTAGTTTGAGTGGTTGGAGTTGCTTATCCCTAATTTAAAAAAATGTATATTTTTTAGTTATATTTTTTGACGGATTAGATAAATTGTCTTAATTATTTGAATCATTATATACCATTAAAACATTGTTTTTAATGTGTGAACATAGTGAGGACATTAGATACTGGAACAAGTTAAGGACTAAAGAGAGGGAAAGTTGCACATATGTGTGAAAAAACAAATGAAGCAAGATCAATGGAATGCACTCTGATCTGAGGAAATGTGCTCTTGTCACATTTCTCATTTAAGTAAATTTTAATAACCAATTAAAGTATAAACCTCTTTTAATTCAGGACATTAAGCATTCATAGATGACAGATGTCCTGTTCTTTTCCTAATCTAAAAACACAAAACCAAAAGAATATAAAGACTCATGCCAAATATCAATAATTTTTAAAAAATATTACATAAATGACTTTAGTGAGCAAAATAATAAACTTTTACTATTTAAACACCATTAGGTAGGCCAGTGCCAGAGAAACATAGTTTAATGCAATTCCTTTTTTAGAAATATAAAAAAGAAAGAAATATAAAACATTTGGAATATTGAAATATATTCAATATATGCATGAAGAGAAATTAAAACCACTTTCAGTATGTTTATTATTTAAAAACAAAATTTTTCATCTATACTTGCTTTATTGGATTCATCTGACGCAAAATTGTGAGTGACCTACTCAGTTTTTGCTTTCTGCATTTAAAAAAAGAATACCATTTCCATTTATCAAATATTTATTTTTCTTTCTCCCAAGTCCCTGTCACAAACAGAAAAAAAAGAAAGAAAAAGAGAAACTGGAAGAAAAAGAAAGAAGATAAAAAAACCAAATAATTCCTAATGTCGCATAAATATAATTATTGAAACAAATTACCATGTTGGCCATGTTCAAAAAAGCATTTTAACTCAGTATTCCATTTACTTCTCTGGTGAGGAAGGCAGCATTCTTCATCAGTTCTCTAGAATTTAAATTCTTAGGTTTTACAAAATTTCACTTTTACAATATTGATAGTCTAAATTTTTCTCCTTATGTTGCTCATATCACTCTGAATCAGTTCATACAAACTTCCTGAGGTCTCTCTGAAACCATATCTTTCTTAATTTCTTACAGCATAGTAATATTCCATAACATTTGTATACCAGAATTTATTCAACCATTCCCCAGTTAATGACCACCCTCTTAATTTTTGCCACCAAAAAAAAAGAGCTGCAATAAATATTTTTATACATATAAGATCATTTCCTTTGTGTTTGATCTCTTTTGGGTATAGAAATAACAGTGATATCACTGGGTTGCTTACTACAATTGTTGGACAGATTAATAGTTCTACAGTAGTGTAATAAACCTATTTTCTCATAGTTTTTTCTGCATTTGCAATTTTTTTGGTTTCTTTGTTTTGCCAATTCTGCCATGTTGATGTATGTGAGGTAGAATCTCAGAGTTGCTTTACTTTGTATTTCTGTATTTATTAATGATTTGGAGCTTTTTTATATGATTGAAGATATCTTGGGTTTCATCCCTGGAGAACTGCCTGTCCACATACTTAGAACATTTATCAATTGGAAATTACTTCTATAAATTTTACTAAGTTCCTTATATATCTTATAAATGAGACATTTATCAGAGAATTGTGCTGTAAGGATTTTTTTTCCAGTTGACTTTTCCCTCCTGAATCTTCATACATTTATACTCTTGGGCAGCTAGGTGGTGCAGTGGATAGAGCACCAGTACAGGAGTCAGGAGAACCTGAGTTCAAATCTCAAGTCAGACACTTGACACTCACTAGCTGTGTGACCTTGGGCAAGTCACTTAACCCCAATTGTCTCATCCTGGGTCATCTCCAGTCATTCTGATGAATATCTGGTCACTGAATTCAGATGGCTCTGGGGGAGACATGAGGCTAGTGACCTGCACAGCCCTCCCTCATTCAAAACAAGGTCAAGTGCAAATCATGTCATCATTTCTGTGATGGCATGGCTTTCTTCGACAATGAATGACGAACCCACAGGTTCCTTCTTTATCCTCTTGGCAAAACTTAATCCCTTTACTTCTATTCTACCTTATTCCATCTCCTCTGTAGATCCATTTATCAATGTGTTTTTGGTAGCATTTGGATTCTAATAGTACCCAAGTAGGCACTCTTCCTTCATATCAAAGCTTGTCAAATGAGTATCACTTCTAAAGAGGTGCTATTCTCATTAAATTGGAGTTATGAAAATAATAGCTCTTTAAGCATTGCAAAATGCTTTATATAAATTATTTCATTTAATTTTAACAATAACCTGGTGATGTATTATAGGTGAAATTAACTCCTTTTTTAAGATGTGGAAGATTAGGTTCAGAGAAAGTAGTAATTTGTCTATGATTACAAAGTCAATAGGTATCTGAGAAGGAATTTGGCCCTGGTTTTTCCTGAATTTAATTCAAACAACATTAAGGCTTCCCTTGTGTGATACATACATACATATATACATACATATATACATATATGTATATATATATTTCAGGAGGCAAAATTATATAATTATTTGGCAGCTAGGTGGTGCACTGGATGGCACACTGAGCATGGAATCAGGAAGACTTGAATTCAAATGTAGCCTCAGACATGTATTAGCTCTGTAATCTTAGGCAAGTCACTTAACCTCTGTCTGTCTCAGTTTGCTCAACTGTAAAATGGAAACAATGATAGCAATTACCTGTCAGGGTTGTAAGGATCAAGTAAGATAATATCTGTGAAGTGCTTCTCATAGTTTTTGGCACATAATCGATGCTGTATAAATGATAGCTATTGTTGTCATTGCTGCTGTTTTATTTTGTCAGTAATAATTCCAAAGACTGCATTCCCAAAGTTCAGACATCAGTGATTCTCTATTGTGGGTGGACATACTTTTGCATTGAGACCTTCCTAGGAATAGCAGTTTCTCCCCTTTTGGTAAATTGGTTCCATGAAAAATATTTTAGGGGAAACAGGTTTTCACTGGTGTAGGTTGTTAGTTTCAAAAGTAAAATATATATATATATATATATATATATATATATATATATATATATATATATATATATATATATATATATATATATATATATATATATATATTAAAATAGGTTAAGAACCAGAGCTTTCCTGGTCTTGTTAAAGTAACTGTGTGAAGTGGAGTGTATGCTGAATCAACAGAGTTGAGGGCCTAGGAAATAGAGACTACCTTGGTGCAAGAGTGGAGAGAATGGGAGCTCTTCTGGTCTAGAACAGCTGAACAGGAAAGGACAAACAATATGGGAAAAGAAGCTCATCCAGCTAGACGTGGACATTATTAAGCACAGATGAAGTAAACTGGTAGAGAGTGGAGCTGAATCAAGTGAGAGCTCTAGCTGGGCTGGGAGAGAAAGCTGCTGAATCTCAGGTCTGACGCGAGTAATGGAGTTACCGACATTGTGGTAGTATCTGCTTATAATATCTTAATGCCATAAAATTTTGTATAATCATAAGGACTATGAGTATAATTTATACATATAAAAATGCTCGAATTTTCCGAAGTACATGTATCCCACCAAAACTCTGTGGGCAAACACTAGCTGTTATTATTCCCATTTTTAGCTGTAGTCTTTCTATTATCTTAGAGAAATGTGGAAATGTGATTTGTAAGAGAGGGAACATCTGTGCATTCTAGGAAAAATGAATTCAATGGGAGGAGGACATTTGGTCATCATAGACCATCTGATTGGTGGATTCATGAGACAGGAACTTAGAAAATTCATGTTGTGACTAAACTTCAGTATTTTAAGATACTATATGATCGTGGACAATTCACTCAGTCTCTATTTGCCTCAGTTTCGTGAAACTGGAAAATGGGGATAATAACAGTACCTTACTATCAGGGTTTGTTGTGAGGATAAAATGAAATAATATTTGTAAAGCACTTAATGTAATGCATGGCACATAGGTGCTCTATAAATGCTTTCTCACTTTCCCCTTATTTTAAGTGAAATAGCATATGTATAAATAAATACTTTCTTAAGGGCTTAGTAAGTACTAGTAGAAGTAAATGCCAAACAGTTTGACGGTACCATTAAGGAATTTTTTGATACTAAAGTAATAATTAAAGGATGAATTTTAACTACAAAAATGGAATTTAGTAGAACATACTGTGAGAGCTTATATCCATATTAATCTAATGGTAGAAACTCAATTGTGTGGACCAGCTATTGGTGACTTTTCTTTTAAAATATACAAGACTAGAGAAAAAGATAAGCAGAGAAAGAGAGTTAGGAATGACTCAGTAACTGCAAACTGGATCACTAGTTCTGTTGACTCTCAATCCTCTCTTTTCTTCTTGGGATTTGGTTTCATTTTTTGAATTTGGGGTCATTCAAAATAAATTGTCTTAATTTCTTTCACTTTGATATCATCCAGATTTGCCCTGCATCTATCCTGTCACAGTGGGTGGTCACTTATAAAACACCACTTACAATAAAGGAATTTGGATTAATCACTTATATTTACTCTGATCATTCAAATAAGGAGAAAGTACTGTTCCTAAAATTGCTCCTGATGGAGATGGTCACTTGGTAGCCATAGAAATTTGATTATTCTGAATGTGGACCAAACAGTCACATAAAATTCTAAAATAAGTCATCAGAGAGTTATGCAATTTGCTTCATTCCTAGTAGATCAGAAATTTAAAACCATAACAACAAAAGAGAATTTCAAAATTTCCTTAAAACTTAACTAAAATATGTGATTTCAGCTGACTTTATGTCAGCAAAAGGAAAAAAAAAACAGTGTTTGCAGTTAGATATATTTTTCATTAATGTTGGAGAATTTCACGTTTAAAGCATTTATGATTCTTTCTTCTAAAGAATGTTCTTTTGTATTCATACAATAAGAACTTTTTAGAATGTTAGATAGCTCTTTACTTGACTGAAGAGTTGAGAATATTTTTTTCATCATTTTTTTCACTATTAATATGGAAAGTGCAGAGGTGCATGAAAAATGATAGTAAAAAAATTAGTCTTTGAAAAACTCGATTAGTTTTATCTCAACATTTACCTAAGTCTGGTCTTTGATTTAATATGTGAAATGTTTTTAATACTTTTTAAAACTAGATTTAGATATTTCAAAGTATTTTTCTGGTGTTTGGGATAGAGATGTTCTGCCATGAGAAAGTTAACTAATTTCCCAGTCTTTCTACAACAATCAAAGGCACTTCCAATCCAGGATAGATTTTCTAAAACTGCACTGAATGTCACCAGTTAAATGTTCTACATCAAGTTTATAAATGTTATAAAAGCCAAATCTATACCTTGTCAAATTAATTTCCCCTTGATAGAAAATTCATATTTGCACAAAAGCAGTCCTCTATATTTCTAAATATTTAGGTATTTCTGAAGTTTGCATTTTAGATTGGCCATGTGAGGTAGCCCAATTTGATTTTATTTTACCAATGAAGGTATTTTCAAAAAAAAAATTTACATCTAAAAATTAAATGCCACATTGATAAATATATCTTCAAACATCACAAATGACTTTTAATAACAGCTTATGCATTTCCAATTGAATCATGAATTAAAAATATAATCAAGAATTGATTATATTTATAATTTTGCCTTAAAATTATAATAAGAAATAGAAATTTTAAAATTTGCCTATTTATGATTTCATGCAAACAAGTCAGCCTAGGTGAAGCAGCAAGACACTCTGAAGGAGATTCAGGAGGCATGTGCCTTATGAGTCAAATCAGCACTGCTACCATCTCACTTACCACCCCCTGGAGAAAGTGAATTTATTAAAGATTCCCAAGAATCTTGGGGAATACCAATGCTCCACAAATCACCTGATGTGCCAGCAGCTCGCTCCTACGGCTAGCATTGAAGGGAGAAATTACTGTGATTAGGAAGCCTAAATTTCCAGGAAGATGAACCCAAAATAGTTGGTAATAGCATTACTTCCAGTGCTATCTTCAGTCATCATCCTGGGAAGTGACCCCAGTGGAGATGCAGCCTGGCAACTGCTCCGGAAGATGCTTCAGCCATAGTTACTAAAGACCCAGTAATAACAAAGGCCTTGTCACTGCCAGATAGTTCAACATTAGAAACTGAAATGATTTTACAAGAGGTATTGCCATCTCCTTTGCTGTTGCACCTTAAGAACTGTGGAACCTTTCTATCAGCTTTACAGCTGAAACTTTCAGAGTGTTTTCTCTGCCATTAGAATGTGGATGTCACAGTTTGTCTTTTCTATTTTCATTCCTGTTGTTTTGCAGGTTGTTGTTGTGTTCATCCTTCATTCTCGAAGAGGACCGTGACATCAAGATGATGACATGACTTGCTGTTGACTTTGATTTGAGTGAGGGAGGCTGGGCAAGGTCACCAACCTCACCTTTTCCTCCTGAGCCATCTGGATCCAGTGGCCTGATATTCATCAGGATGACTGGAGATGGCTTAGGATACAAATGATATTTACCTTATATTTCTCCTGGATCTTATATATTGAATTTTCCATTAAGTTCTGCTGTTTTTGTCACAAATACCTGAAAGTCTTTCTGTTTGTTAAATGTCTCTTTTTTTCCCATTCAGAATTATACTTAACTTTTCTGGGTAAAGTTAGCCTTGGTCATAACCCCAGCTGTTTTGCTCTACAAAATTTGGTAGTTCAAGAACTATGGTTCTTCAGTGGAGTAGCTTCTAGGTCTTATGTACTCTTTATTGTAAATAAATGGTCCTTCCTTCCTTCCATCAGTAAGCACCCCAGCATACACAGAGGGCCTTGCAATCACAGGTTCTTAGATTTGCATTCATAAAAGGAAAGGCAACTTTTGATCCTATTTTGATTGCTATTACCTTCCACCAAACCAGGATCCTTGGCCTCACAATCCAAATAGCCACGGATCCTGAAACAAATAGGCATTATACTTTGCAATCCCAAATCCAGGTGATTTAAGCAGGTTACAGGGAGAACTTGTATCAGAATAGGCATTAACGTATTCTTAGTAAATACAACATTGTTCACATTTGCAGAATGCAAAACATAGCAACTTATTACCAGGGTAGCCATATGGCTTTAAACAAATGCAAAAGTGTAGGCGTACCATAACATCATTCTTTGAGGAGAGAGCAACCAGATCCTCCTTCCTCTATTCCAAACAAAAATTCCAAGCAAAGTCCTCTTGCAGGTGTGTCCTCCCCACCTTGCACTCTCAGGGAAGGCTCTAATAAACCAAGTCTCAGTCTTAATGTTCCAGACCCCCACTTCCAAGTCCTGATGGGTGGCTGGGCAACAAAGCCATCATTGTGGAGTCCTTGCGGGGTACAGGGCACTTCCCTCCACCAACCATAGGCAACTCCACCCCCAGGTCCCAAACTGTCACAGAAGTACACTGCAAAAAGGCACACTTAGTGCCTTGCTGTGTAGTCCCAATCTTGCCCCAGGGCTGAACTCTGAGCTCTTGGGTTCTTCCTGCTCCAGCAAGAGCCAGCTACTTCCAGCTCCTACCTGGATCTGCATGCTGGCAGCTCTGCACTCCTGTTTCTCTCACCTCACCAAGGTCAGCATACTGGCCATTCTTTGCTTCTGCTGGGTGGTTCAGCACACAGATTTCCAGTGGGGTTCCAGGACTCCATTCCAAGCTCTTGCTGTCCTGGTCTTGTTTTTGAATACAGTGCACTTTCAGAGACTTCACTTCTCTGGCACAGTCAGAAGCTGGGCTAATCCACCTGAGCTCTGTCTCTGGCCATCCCTACTTCCCTTGGCTCCATAGAACAATAGTCACCAGAACTGGGAAACAACAGATAATTATCCCAGTCCCACAAAACCCCATGCTTTCCTTTTAATTTATGCAGATCCTTCTGACTATGCCATAATGTATCATGTATCAGTAAGCACCCCAACATACATAGGGGGGCCTGCTATCACAGGTCCTTAGATCTACATTCATAAAAGGAAAGTGGCTTTCAAGGGGTTAACAATCACTTTAACCAGGCACATGTATCATTCCTTTAACCAAGTACATATATCATTCAGTTCATTCAGGGAGTCAGCACCCTGAATTAAAAAAAAACAAAACAGAAATCAAAAGACCAATTCTGCCTGAATTCAACAGACAATTGGACCCAACTGTCTTCCCTACTCACACTCCCCTTAAAGGGGAGGGTCCATTAATGGGTGGGGAAGATCTTTAATCACATTAAAATAATTAACAATACAAATATATATATATATGTATGTATGTATATATGTATGTATATATATGTATGTATGTATATATGTATGTATGTATATGTATGTATGTATGTATGTATATGTATATATTATATATATATATATATATATATATATATATATACTATTTCTAATTAAAGAAAACCCTTCTTTCTGTACTTTACTCCCTTGTAAAGACTCTTGATTGATAAAGGCAAGTTTCAATCAGAGACACTTAGTTATACTTAAACAAAAACAGCAAAAGATCCTGTTTTGATTGCCATTACAACTTCCTTCCTTCCTTCCTTCCTTCCTTCCTTCCTTCCTTCCTTCCTTCCTTCCTTCCTTCCTTCCTTCCTTCCTTTCTTCTTTTTCCCAAGGACCTCTTCCAGGAGCATGAGAAAA
The DNA here is from genome assembly GCA_023548195.1 of Bettongia penicillata ogilbyi. Lineage (NCBI taxonomy): Eukaryota > Metazoa > Chordata > Mammalia > Diprotodontia > Potoroidae > Bettongia > Bettongia penicillata. The sequence goes on from JAJHZJ010000003.1 coordinate 5,970,545, forward strand.
TGGCTTAAGTTACAAACTCAGCATTTAATTATCTATACCCTGGAAAAATAAAGGGAATTTATATATGCATTTCTTAATTATGAGAAAGTGATATTTGCAAACACTTATAAACAATTATACGTAATATATGTATTGAACCAATCAAACATGTCCCCATTAGTTAATTTTAGTTAACTTTGAAAGAAATCCAGCTTCCACTTCTATCCTCACAGCACAATCCAGACCTTAACCACACTCCTCTAGTCCTGAGGTAAACCACATAACCTATTTCAATGGAAATAAAATGAGTTTTAATAGTAACATTTTACTTCTTATGTTCACTTTGCTCTTGCATGAGCAATGATAGCCACTAAGTGAAACCAACTATGCTTAGCAGAATTGTCCTCACCTTTACAAAGCAGTAAAATGGAAAAGGAAGAATGCTTAAGTTGTCTGAGTCAAAGTATGTTTATACTTCATGGATGTACTCTGTACGGTAATGGAGATTGAGCCAACGACTGCCTCAGTCCTCCTTCCTAAGGTTTCCTCCACTGAAGGGCTGCCTCTCTTTGGACAAGGATTTACTCAGACATTTGAAGAAAAACACAGACATTATTGAGTTATAGAATATCCAGTTGAAAAGGCCTTTGAGATTAAGCCCTCTTTTTTTTGAAAGATGAAGAAAGTAGGATTTAACTAAAGGTGAATGTTGAGTACTACTCCATGCTTTTTCTGTACCATATAATGATCACATCTAAACATTGTTATGTGAGCAAAAAGGAGTCCAAGTCCAACTGGTTGATTAAATGACTCCCATCATGTCAATTAACACAATCTGGAATTTGACATAGCTATTAGCCAGAGCCAATATTGTAATTGGATCCTTTATGCTAGAAGCAAAAGTTTTCATGTATCGTTTGTTAGTCTCAGACTGATTTATCACCAAATAAAATAAAGTAGTAGTACTTTCTTAACTCAAAAACACCAAATATCCATATTATAATAGGTAGGACTTGGGCTAGATGGTTTTTCCAGCTCCAGGATACTAGATTCTAGAGACTATTATTATCACTTCTGGCACAGTTGCCAGGAAAACCTGTACCAGGAGCTGGAAGAACTCAAAGATTACTCAGCTTCTCCTTTTCATCCAAAGGTCACAGTCTTACCAAAAAATTATAAACTATTCATATTCAATTCTTTAAAAGAATTTTTTACTTGAACATAAAATAAGTTTGAGCTCAAAAACATCCAGCAATTTCCTATTCTAGAGCACAGGAATGCCCTTCTCATATGAAATAGATAACTCCTTCATTTAGGATTTTTGTCTGGACTGATGGTACACAGCTGTCTGGATTGTGTAACTAGAGGTTCCTAATCAGAGCTGCCAAAGCTAGTGGCAAAATGCACTCTTTTCCAATTTACTTAGTCAATTAGCACAGTGGTATAATTTGGCTGGATGCTTACTGAGTTACCGAGATAATTTGATTTTTCCCTCTGAAGTGAACTCCACATTTCTTATAGAAGATGGTAATATAAATGTGTCCAAAAGTATCCCTGATCTTCCCTCTGATCATATCCATGTGATACTAAGCATACTTCTTACAGATGCTGGGAGGATGTTTCTTACACATATTTGTAGGCAAACACCCTTTTACCTAATCAAGTCAAGTGGGTAGGTAGGTAGGGTGAGGAGAGCCAATTCTTTTCCCAGGCCTGTGGACTATTAGTTCTAACTGGAAATTGAGGCTTGCTTTTAAAAGACTTTTCATGAGACCCTTTCCTCCTTCATTAAGTCATTAAATGAATGTAACAGGTATTGGTTTTGAGCTTTATTAATTCTGACTTGTTTTTCATTATGAGATAATTGTCAGTCATGAAACATAACGGGTACACATCTGAAGAGGAGAAAAAAAGTTTTCTGCTTGGTGTACTCTTTCTATGTAGCGTGAGGGGAAATTATCAGCACTATGATATATATTTCCATTTTTTAAGAAATAAGAGGAATTTAGAAATAAATGCTATTTGAATATCTCAGACAGGGAAATAGAAAGCCTGTGAAGGGCTGTGTATGATCCATGGTGTTTCATCTGATTTTTATCATTGTTGTTGTGTGAATTTTCCTAAACAAGACCTATTTAACCTGAGTGTTATACACTGTTATGGATCTCATGAAATGTCATGAATTCCTCTGTGACCACTCTGTGATATCTAGAAGGTTCCTATAAGAAAATCTTAATAATTTGCTGAGGAGGTGAGTGATATTATGCAATTTATATTTTGTCTGCCTTTCAGTCGATCAATTTCTCTTGCAAAGTAGATAGAGTGCTGAACATGGAGACAGAAGGACCTGAATTCAAATCCAGCCTCTGATATTTACTAGGTAAACTATGGACAAGTCTCTTGCCCTCTTTCAGACTTAGTTACTTTATCTGTAAAATGGCTATAATCATAGCAACTACCTCCCTGTGTTGTTGTGAGGGTAAAAAATGCATTTGTAAAGCTCTTTTCAAAACCTAAAACACTATATAAATAGTATTTACTTTTAGTATTATTATTGATAGTAGTAGTGTTATTCGTTTGTTAATCCCTGTTCAATCATTGCTTAGTTATTGCTCTATTAGCAAATATATTTCAGCAAAAACAGTATTATAGAACAATATATGGGTTGGCCATGTGGTGTCAGTTGTGGATCCATATAAAAGGAGAAAATTTCTATACTTGGAGTTCCCTATAGCATCCTCCTTCTCTCCTCAAAGTAAAGATTAGGTGTAAAGCAATTTCCAAGGTTCTTAGTTAATACCAAAATTATAGGAAAAGAGAAGTATGAATAATTGGCAGAAATATACATACTTAGATAAATTAATAGGAAATGGTGATTTAGAAGCACTTTAATAATTTAGTGGAGGAAGCTTTGTGGCAGGAACGGTTTTTACCTGAAAAATATAATACCTTACCTGAGCTCCCTTCTTTTGATTTCCTTGCTAATTCATCTGGAAGCTTCCTGTTCAGTCATTTTTTTTTTATTGCATCTAACTCTGTGACTCCATTTGGGGTTTTCTTGGCAAAGACACTGAAGTGATTTGCCATTTCCTTCTCCAGCTCATTTTATAGATGAGGAAACTGAGGGAAACAGGGTTAAGTGACTTACCTAGTGTTACACAGCTAATAAGTGTCTGAGTCCAAATTTGAACTCAGGAACATGAGTCTTCCTGATTCCCGGCTTAGTGCTCTCTCCACTGCACAATTCCACTCTACAACCTAGCTGCTGCATCTTGAATTTGTGAAATGTTTGCCTAATGCATGGATCTTATCACATAACTGTTCTGCTCAGAGACTAACGGTAGCTCTTCAGCAATGAAGGATGTACACACACGCAACCATAGCTCTCCATATCCTAGTGAACAAAGCACAGACTTCATAGAATGATAGTCAAAGACAACTACCATGTAACTATGTCTTACAGGTCCTGACCAATGTCACGTACGTACACTCTGAGCACTCAGTAGTCCAGCTATTTTGTTACTTGGCATTTCCCTATCTTATCCTGCCCTCCTATCTCTGTATATTTATATGTGTTAGCCCAAAAAAAGAGTTATGTCTCTTGACTTCTCCCTTCCCCCCAATTCTATCACTAGAATTCATTCCCTTCTTTTAAAGCTCAACATAGGCAGCATCTCCTTTGTGAAGTCTTTCTGTCTTCTCTTTGCTAAAAAAGACACCTATCTCCTCACATCTTTGTTTGATCTCTCATGTAAATATAATCTAACACATTTTCAGTATTTGTGCATATGTTTATATTCACTATACCTGATTTTACCTCCCTTAAAATCTGACTCTAATGCCGTATCATGAGGGAGAGGTATTAAACACCATGTGAACACATGACCACATGTGACCAGCTAGGTCTCAAGTGCCACTCTTTGGTGAAGTTTGGATTTAGTTAAAGGGCTGCACTTGAGGACCTACAGGGTCATAGGTAGCCTTCGAGACTGCAGGTTCCCTACCCGTGGACTATGCCCATGGGCTATAATCTCTGGCAAATCCTAGCATACTGGAAAGGATTCCAGTGTGAACCAAACGATGGAATGAATGTTCATTTGTTTGAGGTCAGCCTACCTAACTTTAGAAACACTCCTCACCAGGTTAGGCTGATGAATTTTTGGAGTCATTTCAATACTTTTATTGAAAGGATGCAAATTGCAATGGTGGAAGAATTAGCCACACTGAATTAACTTACATGTCTTTGAAGGACTGAAATAAACAGATAAATGCACATTATATATAGTTCCTGCCTTTAATGAAATTCAAAATTAAATATAGTAAGCCATTTTACCTATAGACATAAAATTAAAATTCATATATTAATCATGTATTTAATGTTCTAATTACACTTATTATGCACATGTTTAATTTTTGTATCCCTATCACATAGCATATTTTAATGACAATCAGTCTTAGCTGAATTATTCCATTCAAATGAACTATGACTACGAAGTTGTAACCTATGATAGCAGGAGTTGAAGAAGATTCCCCAGCTCTACCATTGTATGTAAAATGGCATTTGGACAAAGTATCTGAGTGTGACTGGCAAGGTCCAAAGCAAGTGGTCCATAAGAAAAAAATCAATTTGACAACTTAAAATGTTTCCAAATACATTTTCATTTGTTAAAAGCTTAGAAAGACATCACAGGTCATCTGTTCAACCATTTCATTTGCCTAATTAGGACGCTGAGACCCAGGGTGGTTGTCACTTGGCTCAGGTTAGCCATTTAGCTTGAGCAGAGATAGCGTTTGAGCTGAAACTCTCTAAATCCATACCAGGTGCTTAGTGCTTTGTTCCGGGCTACCACCAATGCAGTTATGGTTTTTAAACCATAAATCATTGTCCCAAAGTGATTTTTAAAAATCCATTAGAGGACAGACAGACCTCATAACTAAGCTGGAAACAGAGGGCTATGTCACTCAGGAAGGTTCCTGGGGAGAATGCTTTCAGTCTGAGAGGGTCCTTCTTTGAAGATCACATCTCCATTGGGATAATTGTTGGGTCTGGGGATATTCCAGGTGTTTTACTCTCCAGCCATCTGTAGTAGGAAAAATATGCTTAGCTCATATTGACAGGACATCACATGAATTTAGTGAAGTTTATCTTCACAGTTGGCCAAGAACAAACAAAACTGCAGTAGAACTCCCATGAGGATAGACTATAAGCTCCAATTATTGGTTCATTACATCAGTGGCAGATGCTACATTTCTGTACATAAAAGAGGAAGGTTTTGATCAGCAAAACCATTTGTTTGGTTTACCCATACCAATTATCACCACACTTCTTTTTCAAAGACAGCTGCTTGACTTTATGCTTATTTTTTAAAGTGTTTTCCACTTGAATCTATATTATATGTGTGTTTTACCCTACGGCTAGTTTTTTAGGTGTCAGTCTTTGTGATGAATCTCTTTTTATTGCCATCAATCATTTGCTTACTCATCATATTGCACTTGTCTTAGAGTTATTTTGAAAATTATTTCCTCAATAAGAGGGCAGGCAAAAGTCCAGAGAAGAAAGAAATCAATTCACATGAATTGGAAGACTTTTCTTTACAATAAGTCATGAAAGTAAACAGACTTTTTAAGTGCTTATTATATACCAGTTCTTATTAAGTACTGGACATATAAAGAAATAAAATAGCCCATACCCTCTGAGTGCTTACATTTTAAGTGAGGAGACATGTAAATAAATCTCTACATATAAAGCATCCATGTAATAGATAGTCACTCAATTGAATTTATAAAACATTTAATCAAAATTTTGGCCATAGGAAGTGTTCTTGGGTTTAGAAATGGTTTTAGAATAAGTGTCTGACATTTTTCAACTAATAGCATTTAACACTAATGGTGCTTTGGTAGTTACCAATGTTGTGACTTCTGTGTGTTTGTCCTTTGTTGCCAAAGAAGACCATACCAATAGAGAAATGATAACATGACTTGCACTTGACTTTGTTTTGAGTAAGGGAGGGCTGTGCAGATCATCAGCCCCACTTCTCCTCCAGAGCCATCTGAATCCAGTGACCAGATATTCATCAAGATGACTGGAGATGACCCAGGATGAGGCAGTTGGGGTTAAGTGACTTGCCCAAAGTCATACTGCTAGTGAGGGCCAAGTGTCTGAAGTGAGATTTGAACTCAGATCCTCCTGACTCCTGCACTGGGGCTCTATCCACTGCACCACCTAGCTGCCCCTGTGACTTATGGCAATGATGATGGAAAGTAAAACCAAAATGAATACATGTCAAGTGGCAAATTTTAATGAATTAACCCCAAACTCAGCTTGAAACACGTACTCGTTTTACTTCTGTTTGCCAAAAAGAATTGTGTTTTGACTGGAAAGGACAGACTTGAGAAAACTTAAAAGACAGTGGGAACATAAGATAGATAAAAAAAAGATAGAAGGAACTTGATGAGGTTAAGTCTCAAAGGAATAATAGCTCATAATGTTGAACAGACTGGCAGGTGTGATTGCCGTGACACTGCCAGTGACCTCTGAAAGATGGCAGAAAATGGTAGAAGTGCTACAGGACAAATGTCTCCATTTAAAACAAGGGAAGCTTGTGAATATTATACTTGCTGGCGAGTTAGTCTTGAAATTTTGGCAAAATTCTAGAATGTATTATTAAAGCAGTGGTTGCCAAACATCTAGACAAGTAAGGAATTGTCATAAACAGTCATTATGGCTTTAACAAGAAGGAATAATGACAATCTTAATGTCATTTTCTTTTTTTGGACAGGACTACTATAGTATTTGGGGAATGCCATAAGTACACTTTATTTAGAACATAAGCAAAACAAAGCAATGAAAACCTTGTCCTCATGGGGATAAGATAAATGATGAGGGTTCCCATGTTTAAGGGGTTTTGGTTGAATGATAAGAGATAAATTGAGGCAAAGAAGGAGTCTAGTGGAGTGCCCAAGAATATCTTGGGTGCTGGACTATATATATTGTACCATTTAACATTTGTATCATTGATTTCAGTGAATGCAGAGGTGACATGCTTATCAGTGTAACATATTCAGAATACAGGCCGATTTTGATATTCCAGAACAGTGGTTCTCAAAGTGTGACTTGTAGACCCACTGCCCCAAGAGGCAGGCAAGTGGTACAGAGGATAGAGCACTGGGTCTGGCATCAGGAAGACCTGAATTAAAATTCAGCTTTAGACACTTAAGTAGCTATATGACCCTGGGCAAGTCACTTATTTGTCTGTCTCAGTTTCCTCAATTGTAAAATGGGGGCAATAGTCGCAATCTACTTCCTTGGGTCATTGGCAAGGATTAAATGAAATAATATTTGTCAAGCACTTAGTATGCTACCTGGCACATAAGAGGTTCTTAATAAATGTATCCTTCCTTCCTTCCTTCCTTCCTTCCTTCCTTCCTTCCTTCCTTCCTTCCTTCCTTCCTTCCTTCCTTCCTTCCTTCCTTCCTTCCTTCCTTCCTTCCTTCCACTTTTAGAGAGTTCAAGAGTCAAAACTATTTTCATAATAATAATATATTATTTGCCTATAAAATATTTCTCCCCTTTCCAACTACATATCTTTATGAGGTCAAATTTTATGTACTTCAACCAAAGCAACATATTACAAAAGGCTTAGTAAAAAAGCAGATATGAAATCTCATTTTCTTCTATCAAGGCAGACATTGAAGAGATTTGCAAAAACACATAAAACAATGACACTTTCCTCACTGATTTTTGTTTGAGAAAATAAATGCTTAATATGGACAAGATTTATTCTGGATTATCTAGCCTTAAGAAACCGATAGAGAAAATGCCAAGAATGAAGTTTTAAGGTGTGTTGTGTATTTTTTGAGAGCTGGTTGTTAAACATTTATCATCATATTCCTGGAAATAATGCACATAAGCAAAAACTCTTCTGGATCCTCAATACTTTATGAGTGTACAATGAAAGACCAACACATTTAAGATCCACTAGTCTAGAATATTAGGAAGAGTCTCATAAAAGGAAGTTAATTGAAGTAGATAATAATGAAATTGAGATTGCTTGACAGTTGAGTAGATAGAATGCTCTACCTTGAGAAAATGGTTTTTTTCTTATATTAATAACTGATTTTATATATAGAATTCAAAGAGATTTTTTTCTTTTTATTTCCTTATGAAGAACAGGGCTGACAATGAGACATTCTCCCATCCAACTCAAAGAGCTTAGTTCTGATTAAAGACTAAAGAGAATCAAATCTAGGTGAATTTAGGCCAGTTATTTTACTGTAGTAGGACAGGGAAGAGGATAGATCGTTTTGTTTTGTTTTTTTTCATAGATTGTGAGAGGTAGAGTGTTCTGAGTAGAGATGAATCTCTTTATCTAAGAGTGAAATGATCAGTCATGAACTCCTCATTAGAATAAGCTCATCTTTCATTAAAATGTTAATTCTTTCATTAATTATTAACCAATCAGTGTTGATTTTTACCCATCAGAGTCAATCCCTTTTTCAAAGGTATTTAACCTTTTGACAGTTTCCAAGTTTTGTCTTTGGTTTCCAAGCAAATCACTGGCCTCAATTCATTGATTATTTGCTGGCCATAATTAATAAATTGATTATTAATTACCCAGAAACTCCATCTCAGACTTTTCATTTGTCTCAATCTTGAATTAAGAAAATATGAGTTAATATCTGCCTGAGTCACTTAACTGTCTCTTAGACAAGTCATTAATATATACATGAATAGATGTGTATATATATACCTCTGTGTATATATGTATATATATATATACATATCATCATCATCATGTGAAAACTCATCAATAAGGATAACGTAGCGCATTTGTTTTAAAAATCATTTTCATAGGTACAAGATGGGAGAGATATGACTAGACAGCAACTTACCTAAAAATGACTTGTAGATTTTAAGCACTGCAATCTTCCTTTGAGTCAACATTATAATATGTGATAGTTAAGGAAAGTCTTCAGATGTTAGGATGGCACTTGAAGAGACCAAGAGCTCCAAGGAATGGCAGATGCAATGTAGTGAACCCTGGGAGGAGTGAGACTCTTGGGGTGGGGTGACTTGCTCAAGGTCCCACAAGTGGTTATGAGAGTTAGGATCCTAACTGGGGATCCTAACAGGGAGGAATGCTCTTTCTACATAAGTTTCCTGAGCAAAGGAATTCATAGTTGTTCTATGGCCATTGGAAATGGTCACAGCAAATGACTATTGGTCATCGGCAATGGTCAAGCCAAGTCTCGTGTGTTTTGTTTAACTTAGTTTGTCACATTTTTGGAAAGACATCAGAAAAACAGTTACCTTTAAAAGAGGTAAATCTGAATAATAAAGGACTTTGAGACTAAGCCATATGGAGATTGTTTGAAAGAACTGGAGGGGTTTAGTCTGAAGATGTGAAAACTCAGAGGGATCTCCAGCACTGGCTTATTTACTTGGAAGACTCACAAATGAAAAGGCATTGGATTCTCTACTCAGTCACAGGATAAAAGTTGAAAAGAGGGCAATTTAATCTTGGCATAAAGAAGAAATTAGAGTTATTTGAAATAAGTGAAATAGACTGACGTGGAAGAGAGTAGGTTTCCTCATATGAGAAGTCATTGGATGAGGGTTGGATGTTTTTGTTTGTTTTAGTAATTTTCAGTCATGACCAACTCTTCATGACCACTTTTGGGGTTTTCTTGGCAAGGTCCTTGCCAAGAGTGCTCTGCCATTGCCTTCTCCAGCTCATTTTACAGATGAGAAAACTCAGGTAAACAGGGTTAAGTGAGTTGCCCAGGGTCACATAGCTAGTAAGTGGTTGAAGCCAGATTTATCTCATGAAGATAAACCAAGAACCTAACCTACATTATAAATAACAAGTAGTGTTCCAAACTTCATAGGGCAGCTAGGTGGTGTAGTGAATGCAGTGCTGGGCCTGGAGTCAGAAAGAAACTTTCCTGAGTTCAAATCTGGTTTCAACCGCTTACTAGCTATGTGACCCTGGGAAATTCACTTAACCCTGTTTGCATTTTCTCCTTTTTCTATTGCTCTAGGAAAAGTGTAACTCTTGTACAGGATAAAAACACTACTTTTGAGATGATGTCTTGCTAGTAGGTGTTCACTAAATATTTGTGGAATGAATGACTGAATAGGAAACTCATATTTTAAGAAATTTTATAGTCTATCAAAATCACATCAAGATGATTATTTGCTAAATAGTTCTCAATTCAATTTTTGAATTAAATAGTGTAATTTTCAAACGTCTCTCATTTTTTTAAATATAGACTCATAGCTCATAGCTGGGTTCCAATGTAATAGCCAAGACCAGTGGGAAATCATAGGAAAAAAGAATTGATCTTGCAGGAAATGTAGCTACTTTTTAAAAGCACATGGTAGGGGTTCCTTGCATGCAGTGCAATTAATCTTCCATTATAAAATCCTTTACTTTTCTGTATTCCCAACTTATAAAGAGCCAACTACCAATGTAAGCACTTAAATGGTTACCAATACGCCTACAGAAATAACTCTGAAGACTTGAGCACTTAGCAGAAGTTTAGCCCTTGAAATGTCAGTTGTGTCTGCCACAGTACTCATACTTCCTTTTAAAGGTATCGTTTCATTACATGGTTTTGAATTTCTCTGCTGAATTAAAGTTTGTTTTTTAAAGGATACAGTTCTTGGCTTTTTACAAATTATAACAGGGGATATCTTAAATTTGTTTTGAGAAAAACAATATACTTTGGCATGGCATATATTTGTTTATTAAAGGAACTAGAAATATTATCTATATATCCATAAGTATTTTTTAATAAATATTGTTTGGTTCCAGTAAACTGACTTTGTCATGTAAAAGTGAAGTAGATTTAGCTTCCCTTGTAGGCCTAAAAGGCAAAAGAGTAAGAATCTGCTCTGTCTTGCACTAATATACATATTGATAAAGTTTACTAGATATATAAAATACTAAATAGGTCTATAAAATTGTCAGTTAATCAGAACGCTAGGGGTAATAGGGATGTTTCTTATTTTCTGGTTATCTAAACATATTAACATCTGCATGCTACAGTAAGTAATATAGGATGTACAGTATAATAAACCAAAGTGACACTTAGGATATCTGTCCTATATAGACCCAGCTCTGCTAGTTAGTAATTTTGTGACCTTAAATAATTTGCTTTCCTTCTCTGGACTTGAAATTTCTCATCCAAAAAAAGAGGGGGTGGGTTAAGGTGGTGGGAGGGGGGTGGAGCCGCCCAATGCTGAAAGAGATGATCAATAAGGTCCCTTCTAATTCTGATGTTCCATAGTTGTAGGAATGATATATTAGATTGAAAGGAGGCTATCCTCAGAATATATTGTAGAGTGAAATCAACTTTGTGTGTATTTCCTGTGAATGAATAGGGGCACCCAATTGGTAGAGACAATCTGCTTAGTTGAAGGTTGTTTGTACCAGTTTTATCCTATGGAACTTAATGCTGCATTTGTTTTCCTCCGGACTGAACTCATTCTCACATATTTGAGTTGTATTTATCTGTCTTTACTACACAAAGTACATAGGAGAAAAACTGGGCAAGGTGGGAAATGGGGGATTCAAGTCAGTTGTCTTGTCTGTGGAATGCAAAACATCTACTAGACTTAATTGACCATGCTGATCAATTTTGTTGTAGAAGATTTGAAACCAATAAATGTATTTCTCTATCAGTGAAAAATCACAAAATGGTTTGTCCTTATTAATAATGCCCTTTTTGATGGCAGTGGAAACTGTCCATTTGATTGTATAATGTATAATTGACTCATAGAATAAAAATCCTTGTACTACCCCCACTTACAATCTTGAAATTAAATAAGTGATTTATCATATGGCTCTAGTCTACATGGAAAGCTTTTCAATAGATTAAGAAAATATATTTTCATTCAAATGTTAGGTTTTTGGTAAAAGATAATGTCAACATTACCACCCTAGACTGATGTTTGGATAAAGATTTGGCAATACATATTTCATTGTAAGCAAATAATTTTAAATGGATGATCTATTTGAAAAGATTTTAATGATTTCCATTATTTGGCACCTAAACTTATTTAATTGACATGTTCTTATCCCTGTGCATTTTCAAAATAACATTGAAAGATAATTGAATTAATTCTTTAAAAGAAAAGTCTCAAGACACTAATGAATTTTATAATGCCTGTGAATTTTGAAAATCAAATTTGAAAGGAATTTCTTCAGTCATAGAACAAAGTATGAATTTGACCTCTAGGGAAAGTGACATAACTCAATTAGGTGCAAACAGAGATAATTTTCATCCTATCCATAAGATATATACTTTCAGGTAGTTATTGTTCAGGCAGTCAGTTCTGTCTGACTATGTGACCCTACGGACTTTCTGTCCATGGTGTCCATGGAGTGTTCTTGGTAAACAGTCTGGAGTGGTTTGCCATTCTGCTCCAGTGTTCCTATTTTACAGATGGGGAACTGAGGCTAATAGAGGTTAAATAACATGTCTAGTACATAGCCAGTAAAAATCTTAAGCCATATTCAAATTGAGATCTTCCCGACTCCAAACTCAGTGCTATATTCATTGCACCACCTAGCAGTCCCTATGCTTTCAAGCACATTCCAGAAAAATGGTCCTGTTTTTCCAGAATTAATTCACATGATTCTTCCCTCCTTCCTTCTACTTTATGCACCCTCTATGTGACATTCTTCTCAGTCTTTGCATAGGCTGGCCCATACACTTAGAATTCTCTCTGCTCACATTCATTTCTTAAAATTTCTCACTCCTTTTAAGACTCAGCAACTTCCCAAAGACTTTAGTCATCCCACCAGTTGGCGTGATTTCCCCCTTATCTATGTTGTATGCATTTTGTATATCCTTATCTGTGAACAAACATACATATCTTTCTTTCTTTCTTTCTTTTTTCTTTCTTTTTTCTTCCTTCCTTCCTTCCTTCCTTCCTTCCTTCCTTCCTTCCTTCCTTCCTTCCTTCCTTCCTTCCTTCCTTCCTTCCTTCCTTCCTTCCTTCCTTCCTTCCTTCCTTCCTTCCTTCCTTCTTTCATCTATTTCTCTCCAGTAGAATGTAAACGCCTTAAACTGTGGACTGTTTTCATTATTGTCTTTGTACTCTTAGCACTTGCCTCAGTTCCTGGTACAGCATTCCTAGGATATATAATAATTAATAAAAATATATTTAATTTCATTGGATTGAAATGGGGTGGGGTGAGAGGGAAGAAGAGAAAGACAATGATAGAGAGAAAGGGAAAGGAGGAAGAGAAAAGGGGAGGTAGAGAGAAAAGGAAACTTTTTGTACAAAATAAAGTAATAAAATGGTTAATCTGTGGATTGAACTCTACATTTTCCTCATTATTACCATTTTATCCAGTGAAACTGGCCAATAGAAGGAGCTTCTAAAGTGATAATTATTTAGTGTGTGCATTGTAACCTTTAAGGATCTCTGACAATTGTATTTCCTGACCTCAAAGTGAAAAATCAGCCACATTAAACATTTCGACCTTTTTTGTAGCTATGTGTTAGCTGAAATGCATTGCTTTGTTCAAAGTTCATTTTATAATGCATACCCATCATTGACCCAGATTTCTATTTCATAAATGAATTTCAAGAAGTTTCATATTCATCTAATATATAGAAAAAAATTTCTCTGAGCAACAGACACAAACTCAGAGTTGGATGTATTCCTTTGAATGAGCCGGACTGAGCCAAAGGAATATTCAGATGGGAGTTTATTTTTGTGGAACATGAGAAAATAGTCAATTTCTGAAAGCATTATCCAAAAAAAATCTTGACAATGTGAGAATCCCAAATATTCACATAAGAGGTTTTTTCTGTTGCTTTTTTTTTTTTTTAGATAAACCCAGCTTCCTTGTCCATCCTTCCCTGTGACAAGTTCTCATGAGTCACCAGCTCAGGCATGTTCACTCTAATTCTGAAACCTACCTGCAGTGTTCAATCAGTATAGTTTCAGCAGGACCCTATCTAATAGCAGACCTTTACTGAGACATACAGTTAATGGAAACAGTAGCAGGCCCTGAGGTATGTTTATATAGTCAGTCTCACTTCCTCCACTCCTGTGATATATTAACTACTTCTGAAGTTTCCCGGCTGTTTCAGCCGATAAATAATGGCAGTGGGAGCCCATATTTAACCTTCACCGTAGAGCCTGGATACTTTGTAGTCAACGTCTTTTATCTCTTTGGTTATCTGGAAGAAATTTCAAAAAGGCCTGGCAATATACAAACTTCATCATTCTCCTCAAGCAAACCCTTCCTTCCACCCATGAGGAGGAATCTTTGAAGGGGGTCACTATGATTTGCCTTTGTGGCAGTCACAAACAAAATTACCTTTCTATTTTATGTCAGGCAGTATATGGAGCTAGTTTTTCCTCAGCAAAGGATCTGAGATTTGGCAAAGGGAAACGGCATTTATAGAAATCTCTGACGTTAAATGGTGGTTGTTGGATCTTACCAGAGCATACCAGCATGGTTGTGTCTACACACCCTGGCTGTATAGGTTTGATATATTTTACACTTTGATAGCCTGGCAACTGAAGTGGATGGTGTGCCTCATGCTAAAAATTAGCTTGTTCTCTGCTTTTTAAAAAATATAGTTTCCTGGAGATGTTTATGGATTTCACATTCATTGTAGAATATCACAATTTCTGATAAATAAGTCAGTTTATATAATAAACTCTATAAACGTCTTAGGATTTGTTGGATTAATTCATTTAGAGTGGGGGAAAATAAAATCAGTTGCTTTTCTAAGGTTCAAGCCTAGGTAAGAGTTGAAAGAGACATGAAGATGGAGCTGATGGTATAGGCAGAAGCTTTGAGATGCCTCACCAAGTGATGCTGCTGCAAGATGACATCAGATTCTAACAACCAATCAGATGAATGGCTAAGTAATGAACTCATTTCCAGCACCCTGCATCACTGAGGAACTGAATTACTTCCACTCCAACATGGGGTAGCAACTCTGTCTGAACTGTCTTACATCCACCCTCTGACTATCATGAACCCGTTGGCATAGATTACTGTCTACTTTTGTTTTCCATCAAATTTAGGTCATCTGATGAAGAGAAGTCTCTTCTTTTCCTTCTTTTTTGTCTTGATATATTTCTACCTTCTCACCATTCTTTTCTCCCTCCTCTCCTAATCCATATGAATTGAAA
Source organism: Bettongia penicillata ogilbyi (assembly GCA_023548195.1). Lineage (NCBI taxonomy): Eukaryota > Metazoa > Chordata > Mammalia > Diprotodontia > Potoroidae > Bettongia > Bettongia penicillata. The sequence goes on from JAJHZJ010000003.1 coordinate 5,985,693, forward strand.
TCCCCTGGGTTAACAGACTGTGTATCCTATTCTGTTTCTCTCTATTATCTTCAAATCTCCTTTGCCCAATTCCTTCCTATCTACTTTCAAAAATGTGTATTTCTCATACTTTGGAGGGGGAAAAATAATCCTTCATGTGATCTTCTCTGACTTTGATTCAATTTCCCTCTTTCCTTTCAGTCAAACTTCTCAGAGGAGTAATCTTCTTCCTTCCTCTGCTTTCCTTATTCTAATCCTTTTTGTATACCACCCTTTCCTAAAATGATGCTTTGACCACTGTAGTCTCAGGATTAAAACTACAAAAACAAACAAAAAACCCTGTTATATAATACCTTCTAATAAAGTCTAAATTTTTTAACCTGATATTACAAACCACCCATTTTGACTCTTACTTAGAATTCCTGTGTTAAGTCCAATCATTTCTCTACCAGAACCCTGTTTGCAGCAAAATTAGTCTACCTGTTGTTCGCCCTGACCTATGCTTTCATTGAATTATCTTTTCTCTATATTTCTGCTCATTCTGTTGTTGCTACCTCAAACAATCAGTATTTCAAAGTCCTAACCATTTTGGACAGCCCCAAATTCCTATTCCTCTAAAAAGCTTTCCCTCTTCATGCCAGTTATGTTTTTTTTTTTTTTTTTTTTAGCTTCTGCAACATACTTTCTACATCACTCATACAGTATTTAACATGAGCTGCCTTGGAGCACAGTTACAATACTGTGTCTTTAAATATATTTTAAGATTTGGAACATAGGGACAATCTTTTATCCATCTTTGTCCCAGTGATTTTTACTTTGCAACGATTGTTAATTTAATAACAAATTATATCTCCTTGGACACAAATAAGTTTAAGTGAGTTAAATTAGTGTTATCTTTGAAGATTTATTGGATTTGTGCTTTCATCAACGAGGTTACTCCTTCAGTCAATAGTTCAGATCACATCTTATCTGTGCCATCTTATCCTGTGTTATTTTTGTCCCTGTCCTCTTGGAATATTCTACAGGGGGTTAACTAATCTTGTGTGGTCCTTGACACTGACTGGATAGTTATGAAGTACAAGAGGCTAACTCCCCACTCTTCCCTGTTCACCCTTGCTCCTGCTATATAACTGGCCCAACTCCTCTTCTGGTCAAGATCATTCTCTTATAAATGATGAACAAGAAGACTTCAGAGAGGCCTAGAAAGACTTATATGATCTGATTCTGAGTGAAAGGAGCAGAACCAGGAGAACAATGTGTACAGCAACGACCACAGTGTGTGAAAGTTTTTTTCTGGTAGACTTGGATCTTCATAGCAATGCAAGGAAATTAAAAAAAAAATTCCCAGTGGTGTTCTAAGGCAAAATGCCATCCACATTCAGAGAAAGAACTATAGAAGTCAATTGCAGAATGTAGCAGATCATTGTGTGTGTGTGTGTGTGTATTATGTTTTGGTTTGTTATGTGATTTCTCCCATTTATTTTAGTTCTTCTGCACAGCATGACTATAATGAAAATATATTCAATAGGAACATATGTATAGATCCCATATAGAATTGCCATCTTGGGGAGGGAGAGGGGTGGTGGTGGGTAGGTAGGAAGGTAGGGATTGTTGAGTATTAAAAATAAATAAAATGAATATATTAAAAAAAATAAATCTCTTATGATGTCCTTTATACCATATCTCCTATGCCACTCTTTGTTAGTAAAGGCACTGCGGTCTACCCATACCTGGCATGTCCTTTGGGTGATAACACAGCTTACAGTCTTTGGAGAATTCAGTTTTCCATAAATATAACTATATCCACTATAAATATAAACTATATAATATATAGTATGATATAATTCTATAACTATATATATAACTATGTAATATAACTATATCCACTATAAATATAATGAAGTTTAAAAGGTAAGCCTTTTCTTTAGTTAGAAGATTAGGGCTGTTGAAAGCATTGTCATGTACAAAATGCAATCTCTTACCTTAGACTGGATTCAGATTAACTCTGTTCAGAAATAACTATCCGCAGACTCTCAAAGTTTGGTTATTGAGTTATTTTTCAGTCATGTCTGACTTTTCCTGACCCCATTTGGAATCTTCTTGGCAAGAATACTGGAGTAGTTTGCCATTTCCTTCTCCAGCTCTTTTTACAGATAATGATATTGAGGCAAATAGGGTTCAGTGACTTGCCTAAGGTCAAATAATTAGTAAGTGTCTGAGACCAGATCTGAGTTCAGGAAAATGAGACTTCATGATTCCAAGTCTGGTGCCCTATCTGTAGCACCAACTACCTGCCTCATTCTATCAAAGAGAGAAATATTAATGGACCAGCTCTATGAATTGTCCATTCAGCTACATGTATACTACATGGTAGTATACACTATACTATATGTATGCTACATTCAGCTACATCGATACTAGACATTCTTCTTTCTTTTTTTTTTCCTTTGTAAGTTTCCTTTGTAAGTTTCCTTTGTAAGTTCCTTAAGCCAAACTTTTAAAAAATATTTCTGGATGTCATTCAGATCTGAAATTTGATGCAAAATTTACCCATATATTCTCACTCTATTTAGAGATAAAAAAATAAGTTTTATAGTATTTTTTAAGTGCTTATAAAAATATGCTTTTTCATCTAGCTTAGGAATAGCATTTTCTTCCATGTCCTTATCTTCTTTTAACTCTAGTGTGGAGCTCTTATTTGTATACCTGGTTTGTTGTAGTTGTCTGTTCTTTTCAGATGTGTCTGATTCATTGTGACTCCATTTTGTGTTTTCTTGGCAAAGATACCAATGTGGTTTGCCATTTCCTTCTTCAGCTCATTGTACAGATGAGAAAACTGAGGCAAACAGGGTAAGTAATGTCCAGAGTTACACAATCAGTAAGTGTCCGAGGCCAGATTTGATCTAAGGAAAATGAATCTCTTTGACACCTGGAGAGTTATATACTGCAACATCTAGCTGCCCCCATATTTGCTTTAGATCACAACTTTGTTTTCTTTATTATAATTTTTACTTTTCATGGAGCACATTGTGAACTGTGATGCTAACTCTGTGATACTAACTGACTTACCTGGATCTCCCACGAAGTTATTTGAAGAGTTATTTTGTTCTCACTTGTTACTGGTTAGTGTTTTGGGATGTTTTTAAGACCTGTAGGACTACAGAAGGGGCAGCTAGGTGGCACAGTGGACAATATGCCAGACCTGGAGTCAGGGAGACTCACTTTTCTGAGTTCAAATCAGGTCTCAGACACTTAGTAACTGTGTAACCTGGGACAAGTCACTTAATCTTACCTCAGTTTCCTTATTTGTAAAAATAAACTGGAAAAGGAAATGGCAAAACACTCTAGTGTCTTTGCAAGAAAACTCCAAATGGATTCATGAAGTGTTGGGCATGACTGAAACCACTGATGGAAGGCAACATCACACTTTTTCCAGCAAGGAGTGGGAGATAGTCTCTGACATGTTTGGAGTGGTGGCAAAAAGTTGCTTCTGGAATCTCTGGAACACCGGAGGCAGAAGCCTTAAAGCAATGATGTAGGCTCTGAAGATCTACATAAATAAATAGTCTAATCCAACAGTGGTAATGTCAGTAGGAATGACAGGGATTTGAAATTAAGGTAGTGGACATTCTAGAAACATTTTCCTAATCTTGAAATAATCAGTATAGTCATTTATTGCCACAGAAGAAAAAGACAACTGTATCTTGTGAGGGACTGTGAGGAAATGACATGGGGTGGAATCATTTTCCATTGCTTCTTTTTTCAGAAACTAAACTAAAACAAAATGAATCAAAACACAGTTATGGCAAATTTTCAAGGGGAGGGAGTAGAAATAGATTAAATTTGAATAATGACCAAGTTTTATTTATAGTGAGTATCAGACTTTTCTTAAAGACAGAACTTCTCATCTAGATGATGTCTGGTGTTGAAGTTCATGACTGGATGCAGTCATTGACTTTGCATTCTGTGGGCTCTCTGCTGGTTCACTCAGAGATTGGTTATATGTCTCTGTGTTTTTACATGTAAAGTGGACAGATAAGAGAATGTCACTTGTATGGTTTACTTTAATGTTATTGTCACTTGTATGGTCTACTTTAATATTATTGTTTTTCAGTTATAGTTCCTAAGCATTTTCATTGCATTATGTCCTTCTGGGCTCCCGGAAGTTCTGTGGTCCTTAAAAGAAAAATAATAATAATCCCACTGGTCATCTTTCAGATACCACAGTTCCCAGATAGCAATTTTGACCAACCACTGCATTTTAGGTTTTCATGTATGTATATGACATTATGTGCTTAACAATCACATCAATAAATAATAAATAGAGGATGGTAAGGAGCAAGTAGAGAAAAGGATAAATTTAAATTCATCCAATATCTGTTGGAATAAATGTTTGCTGAAATGAAGTGAATTGAATTGGGGGGAGAGAGTTAAGGGGAATAAAAATTGATAAAACGCCTACTATGTACAAGGTACCGTGCTAGGCACCTTTTACAAATATTATCCTGTTTGATCTTCCAACAACCTTAGGAGAAGATGCTATTATTAATCACCATATTACAGTTAAGAAAAGTTAGGCACAGAGAGATTAAATAACCTGCCCAGGGTCAGTCAGCTAATAAGAGTCTGTTATTGGATTTAAACTCAAGTCTTATTGACTCTAGGCCAGAGTTCCATCCACTGAGCTGTCAGCTGCTTGGTGAAGAATTTAAGACGCCTCCAGATGTGCAAAAAAGGAGCTTATTGCTTGGATCTTTGAAGCTTGATTCCCCCTGATCCTCTTGGGAAAACAAAACTAAAAACACTAACACAAACCATCTTTGTTCAAGTCTCTCAATTTCTAATTTTCCAGCTGCCATTTTTTATCATGTAAATCAAAGTGACTTTTGATTTCCTTCCCTTTCTTTTCTAACAATTGCATTTTGAGACTTCCTTCCTTGCTACCTTTCTTCCTTCCTTCTTTCTGCCCTGTCTCCATTTCTTCTTTCTTTCTTTGTTTTTTCTTTCTTTCTTTTTTCTGAAGAATATATAAGGTAAGAGAAAGCAAATGGTCATTATTGATATGGATGACATTTTAGTATATATGTGTGGAGTATATATTTAATTTTTTTTCTAAATTTGAGTTCCAATTCTCTTTCTCACTCCTGCCACTCATCCGTTGAGTAGTCAAGCAATATATCAGTTAAACATCTGAAGTCATGTAAAACATTTACCTATGTGCTGTGTCACCAAAATAAAAAAAATAAATAAACAAGAAACATATGCTTCCATCTGCACTCAGATTTCATAATATTTTCTTTCTAGAGGGGATAGCATTTATTCATCATGAGTCCTTTGGAATTGCCTTGAATCATTGTATTGATTAAAGTGGCCAAGTCTTTCACAGTTGATCATTGTGGGGGTGGGGGTGGAGCTAAGATGGCAGAGTAGAAAGACTCACGTACTCTAGCTCTTCCCCCACAGCACATAAAATATCTGTAAAATGTGGCTCTCAACAAATTCTAGAGCAGCAGAAGCCCCAGAACAAGAGAATGAAAGAGATTTCCAGCAAAAGGTAACCTGGAAGGCTACCAGGAAATGTCTATCACATGGGATGCAGAATGGAGTGGATCCCAGCCAGGCAATGGGGAGGAACAGGACCAGAACAGACCTCCAGGGCAGAATCCCCAACAGCAGTGGAGGGTCTCAGATCCCTCAACCCATAAGAGCCAAAGAAAGCTTCAAGGTCAGTGAAAGGGCTTTCCCAACTTGGGGAGAGGGGACTAGGGTCCACCCCCCAGTACCAGCCCCAGGTAGTAGCAGCAGTGGCAGCAGTGGTGGCTGTACCTGCAGTGTCTATTTGTGAAGCATTCTGCCTAAAGGCCCTGGGGGAATTAAGCAGCTCATCTGAATCTCAGCCCTGAGCAGGGTCCTGGGGTGAGGAGGGGCACTAGGACCCTCTTCTTGACAAAGTTTTCAAAAGTCAAGTAAGTGACTGGGAAAATGCCCAAAAAAGGGGAAAAAAATAAGACCCCAGAAGGTTACTTTCTTGGTGAACAGGTATTTCCTTCCATCCTTTCTGATGAGGAAGAACAATGCATGTTGTCAGAGGAAGTCAAAGTTTCTGCATTCAGTACCTCCAAAATAAACATGCAGTTGTCTCAGGGTGTGGAACAGCTTGAAAAGTGAGTCAACAGCTTGCTAAAGGAGACCCAAAAAATGCTGAAGAAAATAATACCTTTAAAAATAGGTAACTCAATTGGAAAAAGAGATCCAAAGAGCCAATGAGGAGAAGGCTTTAAAAAGTAGAATTAGCCAAATGAAAAAGAGGTTCAAAAGCTCACTGAAGAAAATAGTTCTTTATAAATGAGAGTAGAGCAGATGAAAGCTGATGACTTTATGAGAAATGAAGAAATTACAAAATAAATCCAAAAGAATGAAAAAATAGAGGATAATGTGAAATATCTCACTGGAAAAACAAGTGACCTAGAAAATAGATCCAGGAGGGACAATTTAAAAATTATAGGAGTACCTGAAAGCCATGATCAAAAAAAGAGCCTAGACATCATCTTTCATGAAAGTATCAAAGAAAACTGCCCTGATATTCTAGAACCAGAGGGCAAAATAAATATTGAAAGAATCCACCAATCACCCTAAAGAGACCTGAAAAGAGAAATTCCTAGGAATATTGTGGCCAAATTTCAGAGTTCCCAAATCAAGGAGAGAATACTGCAAGCAGCTAGAAAGAAACAATTTGAGTATTATGGAAATACAATTAGGATAACACGGGATCTGGCAGCTTCTACATTATGGGATCAAAGGGCTTGGAATAGGATATTCCAGAAGTCAAAAAGATCTGAGATTAAAACCAAGAAAAACCCACCCAGAAAAACTGAGTATAATACTTCAGGGGAAAAAATGGTCATTCAGTGATATAGAGGACTTTCAAGTATTCTTGATGAAAAGACCAGAAATGAAGAGAAAATTGGACTTTCAAACACAAGAATCAAGAGAAGTATGAAAAGGTAAATAGAAAAGACAATTCATAAAGGACTTTCTAAAGTTGAACCGCTTATATTCCTACATGGAAAGATAATATTTGTAACTCCTGAGAATTTCCTCAGTATTTGGATAGGTGGAGGGATCACACACACACACACAAACATGCACACGCATGCACACATGCATCACACATATAGACAGAGAGCACATGTTGAGTTGAATCAGAAAGGATGATATCTATAAAAATAAAATTAAGGGGTGAGAGAGGAATATATTGGGAAGAGAAAGGGAGAAATGGAATGGGGCAAATTATCTCTCATAAAAAAAGGCAAGATATAGGTTTTTTCAGTGGAGAAGAAGAGGAAGGAGGTGAGAGGGGAAAAAGTGAAGCTTGCTCTCTTCACATGTGGCTGAAGGAGAAAATCACATGCTCACTTAATTTGGTGTGAAAATCTATCTTACACCACAGGAAAGTAGAGGAGGAGGGGACAAGTGAGGTGGGGGATGATAGAACGGAGGGCAAGTGGGAGAAGGGAGCAATTAGAAGTAAACACTCTTGGGGAGGGACAAGGTCAAAAGAGAGAATAGAATAAATGGGGGCAGGATAGGATGTAGGGAAATATAGTTAGTCTTACACAACATGAATATTATGAAAATCTTTTGCAAAATGATACATATATAGCCTGTATTGAACTGCCTGCCTTCTCAGTGGGGATGGGTGGGGAGGGAGGGAGAGAAGCTGGAACTCAAAGTTTAAGGAATGAATGTTGAGAATTGTTATTGCATGCAACTGGGAAATAAGAAATACAGGGAATGGGGTATAGAAATCTATCTTGCCCTACAAGAAAAGAGAGAAAATGGGGATAAGGGAAGGGAGGGGTGTGACAGAAGGGAGGGCACATTGAGGGAAAGGGTAATCAGAATGCAAGGTGCTAGGGGTGGAGGAGGGGAAAGATAGAGAGAAAAATTCGAACTCAAAATTTTGTGGAAAAGAATGTCAAAATCTAAAAATAAATACATAAACATTAAAAAAAAGATCATTGTTACAATATTACTTCTACTGTGTGCAATGTTCTCCTGGTCCTGCTCACTTCACATTTCATATGTCTTCTTAGTTTTTTTTTTTTTTCATTCTCTGCAATCACCCTGCTCATCATTTCTTATGGCACAGTAGAGTACCATTGTAATCCTATACCACAATTTAGTTAGCCTTTCTCCAGTTGATGTATATACCATCAATTTCAGTTCTTTGCTACCATCACCCCAAAAAAGTTGCTCTAAATATTTTTGTGTATTTTCTTTGATTTCTTTAGAGTATATCCCCATGTACTATAGTAGTAGTATTGCAGAATCAAAGGTATACAGAGGTATATAGCCTTTTGGGCACAGTTCCAAGTTGTTCTCCGTTATGATTAGACCAGTTCATAACTCCCCTAGCTCTGTATTTATGCACCTATTTTAAGAAAGTCATCTTGGATTAACTCTGGATTTGATTTTTCCATGCTATACCTGTTCCCCAATACTAAAGATACAATTAGATTTGATTTACACTGTTATTTTCTTTACTATGAAAACCTAATATTTTCTTCTCTGTGGATTGTGTGACTAATAGCAGACTTTAGGGCTACCATGTCTACTTAAATCAAGTTCTAGTTACTGCATGAGAACCCTTTTGGATGGGCATTGTCTGTGGACTTAAGAGTAAAGAAATCTGATACTTTCATTCCAACTGAAGAATGCCGCTTTTGTTTCCAGGTTCTCCTTTTTGCAGAGTGTGTGTGCATGTGTGTGTGAGTGCATGTGTGTAGGCATGCATGTGCCCAAGGTAATATTAAAAAAAAAGGCAGGTGACTCACAAGTGTACATATTCCTGATTGAGGTTTATATGAGCCTAGGTGGTGGTAATACCAAGGCACAGATGTGATTGACTTACACTTAATTATCTATCCAGAGAGTTCTAGTACTTTGCAAAGGCTGAGGTTTTATTTCTTCTTAAAGAAATTACATGGGGCAAGTAATAGCCTGGGAATTTTGACAAAGCATTCTTTGTACTAACTAGGATAACAAAAAGATGAAAGTTAAGTATAAATCAGTGTTTTTAAAGGAGAGGTAGGGTTACCATATCAGAATTATTTGTATAATATAACAAATTATGTATTAAATTATAATAATATGAGGCTATTGTGATTTAGGCATCAGATGATGTGTTCTTCCCCTTTAAATATACATACACTCACACAAACACACATGTTATTGTGGTATATTGATTAGAGAGCTTGACTAGGATTGATGAAGACTTGGGTTCTCATCTTCTCTCTGATGCATTTTAGCTGTGTTCCTGTGGTACAAAATCTCTAAATTGGTAGTTTCAAGTTAGTCAATCCATGAACTACCAGTTCTTAAATGCCTACTATGGGCCAGGCACCATGTTAAGAGCTGGAGATACAATGGCAAGGCAAGGAAAAGGTCCTTACTTTCAAGGACCTCACAGTTCAAAATTATTTAAATAAAACCTCTTGGCCTTCATTTTTCTCATCTGTAAAATTGGAATTTTAATACTTGGTTTGCCAATATCAGTGGGTTGATGTGAAGAAAGTATTTGTAAACTGAAAAGCTTTCTGCAAACCTAAATTGCTACTGCTATCATTATTACTTCATTTTCAAGGTGTGTTCCATAGAGTTCATGGAGAAAAGGTTCCTAGGACTGAGTCATTATCATATTCTTGTATATTTAATGCTGTTATGATTTTGCAGATAATATTTTAAAATAAAATAAATTTCATTTTTGAAAGGGTTTGCATGCTAGCTCACCATTTACTGTAGTCACTGAAAGAATTGCTGTGATGATGATCTCCTTTACCTTCTTCTTTTCCTTCCTCCTCTTCTTCTTCCTCTTCTTCCTCTTCTCTTCTCCCCTTCTTCTTTTTCTTCTTCTTCCTCTTCTCTTCTGCCTCTTCTTCTTTTTCTTCTTCTTCTTCCTCTTCTTCTTCTTCCTCTACATCCTCTTCCTCCTCTTCTTCCTCTTTCCTTCTCCTTCTCTTCCATCTTCTTCTTCTTCTTCTTTTTCTCCTCCTTTTCTCCTCTTTTCCCTTCTTCTTCATCTGATAAGCTAGATACTCAAAAGTAGATAGAACTTTAAATTGAAAAAACTCCCCCCCAAATTATATCAGAAGGAGTCATTTAAATAAAAATATTACAAAAGCTGTAAAGCTTTGCCAGTCTCAAAGTAGTATATAATTGCTTGGTATTAATATTTATAATAATAATATACTAAACAAGAAACTACTGTTGTTTTTTAAACTTAGATCGTTTCAAAAACTTAAAAAAGTGGTTTCAGAAATTGCTACCCTGAGCATTCTTCTTTTCTTTATTCTCATTTGTCTAGCTTTTCAAAATTAAGGGGATATTTTATGCCATTTCATTTTATGTCAGAATAGAAAATAATTTCTCCCACTTCTCAGGCTCTATGTGCTTGCCAGCTTCTACAACTGGAACATCCCTAATGTTCAACTTTGTGTTACAGAAATTGCTCCCTGTGTGGTGGTGCATAAAAGGTCTTTTTTCAGAGCATGATGTGGATACTGAACAGGGCAGCTGAAAGCAAAATCAAAGGACTTCATGTTCTTTAAGGGCTAACTTTCAACGCGAGGACAAAGACCAAGTCAAACTTAAATATAATGTAGCTCCTGTACTGGAAAAAATCATTTGAAATATTAAATCAGTGCGTATTAGAACTGCTAATACCTGTATGCAAAATTATTTAAATGATTAAAAAACCTACTAGTCTATATTTTGACATCCAGTATGTCATAACATCACAGTAAAACCCTAGAGACAAATTCTGGATAGAGAACTTAAATTGATTAAAGTCAGAAAGCAGATCCCATTCTTGTTTTTTGGAGAGATCATTCAGGGACGACTGACTCTGAGATTTCCTGAGTAAAGGCACAGAGCATCACTTAGTTATTTTGCTTAGGAGTTTCCATTCTCAGTTTGAATTGTCTTTTCCATATGTGATGAATTTCGATGGCCTCTTTTTTTTTTTAAAGAGTGTTAAGGAGTTGTAGGAAGGAAGGGATTAAAGGGAAATTGAATCCAAATGACCTCTTAATTCAGAGTAGGTACAATATCCCCTCTTCCTTAGAATGCTATATTTAACACATAAGAGACAAGACAGTAAAAGGTAATAAGCACTAGGGCCTCCTTCCCTTGTTCCCCGCAAAAAGAAGTTTCTCTCTCTCTCTCTCTCTCTCTCTCTCTCTCTCTCTCTCACACACACACACACACACACAGACACACACACACAGACATACACACACACACATACGCGTGCGCGCACACATTTTTCCAGACAGATAATAATCAACCATCCTTTACAGACTCCAACAAAAGGGGGCAAACAGTAATATTGCCTAGCTTGCAAATTATTTGCAAAGACTGCTGATGTCAGTGGAAATGTTTGGCATTCCCACCTTCAAATGCTGTGCTAAGAGAACAAAAGAGGGATCCAATGAAAGGCCAACAGGGATACGAAAGAACATTACTGTAGTGTGGTTACTACGGGACCGTTTCACCTCAGGAGTTCAGACTATTAATTCATTAATTCTTATGACATCCATGTTAGGTGGGAAATATTGTTGCCATTTTTGAGGTAATAGAAAACTGAAACAAAGACATATTAGGAATTTCCAGGTCACACATCAAGTCAGTCAATTTCCTTGCTGGAAATTGATCCAAGAATCCCGAATCATAGCATAGTGCTTTGTCCACAAGGCCATATTCTCTCCTAGAGTTTAGGATTTAAGACAAGTTTGATAGTAAGCTGAATTACTCTTGATTAATACTGCCAAGTAGATTTGGGTACCAGGAGATACAGACTAGAAACCACCATCTGATCATTATGTAACTTAACTTTTAAAACCAATTTTATGTTAAAGAGATCTGCTCTTTTCCTTTTTAAGTAAAAATATGCCTGAAGAAGAAGGCTTGGGTCACTTTTTTTCCCTAGACTTCTAGAATGGTGATAATTTTGTACTGTGAATTTTTAATTCAGAAAGACTCAGAATTTGGAAGAGCAGATTTTCCTAATTTTAATAACTTTGTATTGAAATGATCTCTCTAAAGTTCAATTCAAATGGCACACTTTCCATGAGGTCTTTTTCAATTCTGTTTGGCTCCTACTCCTAATTTCTTTTTCCACCTCAGATTTTACAATGTAACCCATGATTTTTGCTCTTTGATTATATACTATTTCATATTACATTGATCTACATATACAGGATTTCTCCTAAATAGTTATGTCTTTTAAGGACAGAAACTATATTTTATCTGATTTTGCACACACACACACACACACACACACACACACGCACGCACACACACACACACCCCTAGCACAATTCTCTGTGCATACTAGGTACTTAATAATTATCAATGGGAATGAATTACATGTATCAGTCTGAGGGAGAAAAGAACATTAATGAATATATTATAATTTTCCTAAGCATGTCATAATACAGGATAGCTAGTCCTCTGTAGAGACAAAGAATAGAAATTCTGACAGCTGGGTGTGGGAATCATTTCCACAAAGGTTAATTATTTGATCAGTAGGAAGATTCTTTACAGAGAAGTACAAATAAAGGAAATTCATTAAAACTGTCATTTGATGCATAATGCCCATTAAGTATAAGGACGGGTATGTGAATAGACAAATTTATTCTTATGTCATCTTAATCATATTTTCAATGAAGATGAATGACTTTTTGATTTAACAGAGCCTGTGAATTCTTCTTATTTTGGACTGTCCCCTAATCTCTTATTATCATGACTCTATGTTACAAGCATTTGTGAACTAAATTCTCTTAGGAACTTGGCCAGAAGAACAATTAACAAGAAAGGAAAAATATAAAAGACTGATGTTCTCACTTCTAGCAAAAATTGAGGGACCAGGGTGGGGAATATTTTTCAGTGACTTGCATGGAGTTGGCAGTTAGTGTTTCACCATGGCAAGGTAGCTATTATCTCTTTGTAAAAGGAAGGCTGATCTTCTTAGCAGAGAGAGTAAAAGGGTTCAGGAAATAATTCTACTTTCCATACTTTCCATGTTATCAAAGAGAATGGTGTGTGCCCCTTTAAAATATGAAAGAAGGACTTAGTGTAAAGACAAGAGAGAAAAATAATCTGAAAAGGCAAAGAAATCCTGAACTATGTCAGGAAGCTGGAGAGTAGAAGTGAGGCTGTCAACAAATTAGTAGGAGACTAAACCCAAGAAAGGAACATGCAGTAAAACCTAGGCATTTGCTTTTTAGACTCAAATGCACAAAGTATTAGTTCAGTAGGGTGACTTAGGGATTGTAATTCAGGAAGACAAATGAAACATCATAAGCATCAGTTAAAAATTAGCCTAGGACACAGACAATAAGGAATTAGCTCAGGATCGCACAGCTAGTATGTTTCAGAGACAGGAGATGAAGCTTGGTCTTCCTGGCATCCAAGCTGGCTCTTACACCTTTGTGACACTTAGGATCAGTGGGATAAGACCCAGACTTGAATATGGATTTGGAAGGCTACATTTTATTTGATTAAGTCATGGGAGACAAAAAGAGGTTTGGCAATAGTAGTTTTATATATTAAGAAAATAAAAGAAAAATTAGAAACTACAAACAAGGAAATTGGTAAAGAGTATTTGAGTAACGATCAATGGAGGCATTGCTAACAAGTTATATTGTAAACTTTATGGAAGAAAGAGAGAGAGAGTGGGAGGAAAGGAAGAAGGGAGTGAAAGAAGAAGGAGAAGGAGAATTAAGTGTTTTGTGTGTGTGTGTGTGTGTGTGTTTGTCCTTCGTTGCCGAAGAAGACCATGCCATCAGAGACATGATGACATGACTTGCACTTGACTTTGTTTTGAGTGAGGGGGGGCTGTGCAGGTCACCAGCCTCACTTCTCCTCCAGAGCCGTCTGAATCCAGTGACCAGATATTCCTCAGGATGACGGGAGATGACCCAGAATGAGGCAATTGGGGTTAAATGACTTGCCCAAGGTCACACAACTAGTGAGTCTCAAGTGTCTAAGGTGAAATTTGAACTTGGGTCCTCCTGATTTTTACACTGGTGTTCTATCCACTGCACCACCTAGCTGCCCTAGGGGGAGGAGAAGAAAGGGAAGGAAGAAGGAAGAGTAATATGGGAAACGTTGCAAGCATGCCAAAGAGGCATGTTATGTTAGTGATGAGAAACTTCAGTGATGCTGACATCTACTAGTTTTCTCTCTTCCAAGACAAATCTCTTCATCTGCCTTAATGATAAATTAATGGTGGAGAGGAACTACAAGTTTTATATCTGATTCTGACCAACTAGTAGGAATTGGATGTTGAAGGAGAAATGATTGGAATGCCAGGGGAAAGTGGCAAAATCATCTTGTAGCTTGAAAAGAGGAATTAAAAATTCACACATAGCATGGCAAGTAACTTAGATTTGGGGAGAATCAAAGATTCAGATAAAGAATAGGTAAGAGGCAATGATTAAGTCTGTCCAGGAGGAATGGTAAGTTCTCAAGCAATTCTAAAGAGGGAAAAAAAAAAAGATGGGGAAGGAGGGTTGTCACAGGAGTGATTTGGACACAGAGGAAATTCCAGAATGATTTCTCACAGAGGGTGATCTAAGTACTTCTCTCCCTGCAGATGCTGAGTCCCTGTCCCTCTGCTAGTAAGCAGTATAGGCTTCCCAAAGTATAGATTCTAGCCTAAGCTAATTGACTAGAGATTAATCTACTTGATAATCCACTTGATAATAAGCTGATTTGGGGTTAGGAGGGTTTACTACAGCGCCAAACTGAAAAGGCAACTTCTAAACTTAAACCATTAGTTCTCTTGAAGCAACGATTCTTAACCTGTGGTCCAGGGACTTTTTTTAATTGATCACTATTTCAATGTAATTGGTTTCCTTCATAATCCTATTTATTGTATTTAATTCATAATTCTGTGAACAGGAGTCAAAGATTTAACCAAACTGCCAACGGAGTACATGATGTTAAAAAAAATGGTTACGAAGTAGTGGATTAGATAAATGTGAGGAAGAAGAAAAACAGGCAAAGTTGAAATTGGAAAGCATAGAATTGGGGACCCTTGGTGTGTACCTAGAGCTTTGGGGTCTGAGGAGCCTGCGCTAAGAGAAGGCTCTTGCTACGCAGGAGATATACCACCCCATTTGAAAGCATGAAACAACTTCCTTCATAGGTTAACATTTAAAAAAATCCTCACCCAATTATTACATCCTTCCTCCTAAATTTCACTCTGAAAGGGATAAGAGCAAATATAAATTCTTGACAGTGAATGAACAGCGGGTTTCTATGCATTTGTAGAAATTGTTGAATTGAAACCATAAAAAAATGCTTTCTCAACTCCAAAAATGGTTTAAATTTTGCCATAGCTGTTCAAACTGGCCTCCTCGCTTCCTTAATACAGGGCTGATCTTTTCAGTCATCATTCAGTTTTTCATTAATGCACAGATGAGGATAATATAAAACAATTCATTTCTGTAATTGCAGTGAGGCTGTCATACACAACAGGGGAAGCAGCAAATCTCGCAGCAGGTGCCTGCTGTCTTTAGCTAGGACTGGCAGCTCCAAAGGATTGGATCTCGTGCACTCTCAGGGAAAAGGAATGCATCTGAGTAGATGAGGAGGGCTTGCATACATCTCAGCTGTACAAGCAGGAAACATGATTTTTAAGTTTAGTAGTTGGAGGTAAGAATCAAATCTATTGTACCAATTAGCTTTTATTTCTGAGCACTAAGAAAAGTATGACGACTGCAAAGTTTTGAGGATGTAGTTTCAAGATAGTGATGTATAGTAATTTCACCCAAAATAGTTACTGAACCTATGTACAGTGTGAATTGTATGTGTATATGTGCATACATCCTTATATAAAAGAACTTTTCATTTATGCAAAGGAATGCACTATGTTATGAAAGTTAATTTCCCAGGTAAGTTTCCCCATTAAGAGTTTTTAAAATGTTTTGTATGGAATTTGTAAACAGATTTTGATTTTTTTTCAATTTTTAATTTTCCTGCCTTTTTAGAGCATATACTCCAAACTGAATATGAATTGACTTTTCTGGGATAACTTGGGGCCATCATTTGTGAATTCATAGGTTATAGAGGTGTATGTGGCTGTTTGCTATGGGAGTAATCACAATATGCTCTATTTTCTGAAGACTTTTTATTTGTTTTGCCAAAATCTATAGCAACCAGTGTCCTTTATAACTGAATACAGGCAGCTACGTGATTCCTGGATTCAGCAAGATCTGAGTTCAAATTGGCCTTTGACACTAATTAGCTATGTAACAATAGGCAAACCACTTAGTCTTTAGTAAAATCTGTACCTGAATAGGAATTTCCTGCAAAATATCTTGCCATGTTGTCATTAATCCTCCATTAAATATTCCCTGTGAATTCCTGAGTCCTCAGATCTTACTTTTTGGTAGTTCTAGTTGTTGGCAATATTATATCTCTATGTTATATTCACTATATTATATCCTTATATTTAACCTAAATCATACTCTTCATATTGTTTCCCCTACTGCTTTTTTAGGTGAAGAAAAATATATTGAACCCGTTCACATGTAATCTTCCATATATTCAAATACAGCTATCACATGTCCCCTAAGCCTTCTTTTTTCTGAAGCAGACAACTCCATTTCCTTCAATTAAACTGCATATGGCATGACCTTAAAGCTTTTCACCATCTTGGTTTCCTCTGCTTCTGCTTCAAATACAGCTTGTCAATGTTCTTGTGACACCTGGCATTGAACACAACACGCCAAGTATTGTCTGACTTGGACACATTGACTATCACTTCATATTTTCTGGAAAATATGCCTTTATTGATGCAGCTGAAGGGCACATGAGCAGTTCTGGTCACTCAGTTACCATGGTGAGTCATATTCAACTTGCAAGTTCACTCCATTCTCTCAGTCCTTTCGCATTAACTGCAAAGAAAAAAAATGCTTATGTGGTACTATGTGGTACTGTATTAGGGAAGCTGATTCTTTTTAAACTCAAGTGAAAATTTTTTGTACCTGTTAAATGAAAAGAAACATTTGTTCTCGTTAAATGTGACCTTATCAAATATGGTCAGTTCTAATCATATGTGTTTGTGATATTAAAAGAAGTTCATTTGAAAGAATTTTCCATCCCTTTGGGTTGACTTCTCCTAATAGATGTTTTAGTGAAAGGGCTTACTTAACTTCTCTTTAAGCTCTTTGCCGTTCTCTAGACTTCCCATATCTGTCATATATTACAGGCTAAGCTTGGCAATGTTCTTCTGAATTCTATACTTTGAGACATAATTATCACTTCCACCCCATCCTCTGATTATTTTCAGGAGCTCTTTGCTCCTCGTTGGTCAGGATCAGGTCCAGGATAGCACCTCCCCTCTCCTGTCTGACCAAGTCACCAACAACAAGGGTCCCCTGTAATTATACATTGTTTAACAGAATCATAGACTATTTGAGCTGGATAAGAGACATCTCATTCAGCTACGTCATCTTAGCAGCTGAAGGGCTTGTGACTTTCTCAAGGTCATATATCGAGCTACTATGGAAACCTTGGATTTAACGCCAGATCTTCCACCTCGTTGTCCAGCGTCCCATTAATTTCCCTCATATCTGCCTCTCTACTAATTCTACTTACTCTTGTTTATCAAAGAGGATGTTTATGATATGAAAATGAATGTATCTTGTAATCACTCACACTCAAAGCATGTAAGGCCCAATCAAGCTAGTATTGATTAATCCTTGGTTTTATGCAGGAAAATAGTATTCTGCAGGCTCTGGAGATTTGAATACTTCAGTTATATACTGGCCTCTTGCTTCCTAACTGATAGCTTTTGATGTCTGTGCTGATGGAGACAATTTAGAGGGATGGCCTGAATTATTTTCCTCTCCACCACTTCTATTTATACAGGAGTTGCACTTGACTACAATGATACTAATAATGGCAGAACTGATCAAATTCAGGCCCCCTGCTGATGAACTCAGCCAGTAAGTCACTCGTGACTGACAGGTGTTGCTGCTTGAAAAAAAAAAATTGTAATAATACAATTGGAATTTCATAAGCCGCCTTTCCTTACCCTCCCACCTCTGCATCCGCTCAGAGGAAATGCCAACAGAGATGATCGGGAAACCACAGCTGACGATCAGTTCTCTCTTTTCTCCTTTCCCTCCTTCCTTTCGCTCCTTTGCCTCCCATCCATTCACACTGTGCACACATTTCTGAGGCTGAGACTGAGGGTGACATGTAGAAGGACTTACTGATGTATCCCCTGTTCCCTATCATGATTGCCAGATTAATTTCTTAAAAAGAGAGCTCTCTCCAAAGTGCATTTAAAGATGGTTTTGAAATATTTCACCCAATGTTATTAAAGCACAGCAAAGGCTAATAATAATAGTGCAGTGCAATGCGGTCCTGTGACATTGAAATCATTCCGATCATTTTACAGTACATTTGAATTACAGCGTCATTCAGCCGCTCAGTTTCCATTAACTTTGCCTGGAATTTCTCTGTACACAAAGATGCAAGTGTCAAGTTTCTCCTTCATGCTAAGAAACCTGGCTTGAATCACAAGTTTGCAGAAGATAATTGTTTCTAATTAAGCTCTTTCCCTTTCTTGTTTTGTCCTGATGCATGCTGCGTGTCCCCATTACCTCTGCCCTCGCCTTGTTGAGAAGGTAAAACAGGAGAACCCTGTTCCTTGACTCATTGGAGCTCTCTTGGGGTATCCCTGGTGTCACTCAGAAGCTTCTCTGATTGGCTGATGCCTTCAGGGAAAAAAAAGAGAAGGGGGAGCAGATATCATAACATGATGCAAGGTAGGCTCATTATTGTCAAATTAGATTCACTGACCTTCACTGCCATTTACTGGGAACAGACAAGCAGCCTCATCAAGGACAGCTTGCTGTGGGTAAATCCACACGAAGTGCCACTCGGCACTAACTGGCTGACACATATGGCTGCAGTATGCGAATGTGTGGAAGTACAAAATCTCTGTTTTAGTATGTGCATTCAAATGAATTAAAACACTCAGAGTTTACGCATTGTAGCCTACTTTACTGTAGACCAATTCCAATATGAATCTTACAAATGAAATGTGTTACCCCTTCCATATTTCAGTAGAACTACTATGGAGCAAGAAAAACAATGAGCATTTATGAAGGTGTTATATGAACCGGGCACCATGATAAGTGCTGGAGATACGAAGAAAGAGAAAAAAAGTGGCAATGGGAGTGTCCTGCACACATTCTTCTGGCAGAGACTACATGCCAATGAGTGTCTACCTACAACATAACTATAGCACAGATAGGATATAATCTCAAAAGGGAAGGCACTAGCAGTTGCCTGAAACCATTAGACGAGAACAACCAATGCAAAGTCACAGAGGTGGGAATGCATGGAAAAGCAGGCAGACTGATGTCACTGGATTGTAGAGAATGTGGAAAGGTGAAAATTGTGAGACTAAAAAGTTTACAAAAGGCCCAGCTGAGAGCTGATTTGAGGGGCTGCTCAAAATCCCATTTGTCTCAGTAAATCTCTCCCACACGGTCCCAGGTAACCATAGTGCCACCCTCCCTTACTAGCTGAATAGATATTTTCTCAGTAGAAAGCATTTTGCTCACCTAGATAATGAAGGTGGGCTCATAGTTTTCAGAAGACCACCATTATTTTCTCTACTGTTTTTCCCCCCATGTTTCTTCTTTCTGTTCTTAGACAGATGCTTGTTAATTTTGGTCCAGACTACTAACAATGACTCATAATTACTCTTCCTTGCTTTGGTCTCTCCCTTCTCTGATCCACCTTGAACGTTGCCAGAGGCCATCTTCATTTTCCTAAAACAGGGCTCTGCCCATGTCATTTTGCTGCTTAAACACCTTCAGATGCCCCCTATTGCCTTCCAAGTAAAATTGGAATCTTGTTTGAAGTGAACAGTGTAACCTATTAGAAAAAGTGATGAGTTTGGATCCCTAAGGTAGCATTCAGACCCTGGTTAAGACATAATATCTGCAGTTAAGTCACAGCCTCTCTGAGCCTGTCTTTTCATTTGTCAAATTGGAATATTAACACTTTTTTCTTTGCTTTCTTGTGTTATGAAGAAATACATTCTAAGCCTAAAATTCCTTATTAACAAGTAATCTGGAGTTTATAATATAATTAATGTAGTATAGAGCTGTTAATAAATTCCTTATCTAGACATGATGCCTTCTGCTATCTCTCCCATCTATTTTTAACCTTATGTCCCACAATTCTCCTATACATGTAGTATTCTTTGCTTTTGCCAAATTGTAATGTGTGATATGCAACTCAATCCACATGTATTAAGTGCCTCCTTTGATCAAGATCATGATATAATGAATTAAGTCCTAGATTTGGGAGTTTGGAAGACCTGACTTTGAATCCAATCTCAGATGTTTCCCAACTGTGTATCACTTGGCAAGTCAATTCATCTCCCTTTACCTCAGTTCTCTCAACTGTAAAATGAGAATTTGGGTCTGAATGATGTCTAAAACTCTCATAGCTATAAATGTATGATGTCATCATCCTATTCTTTGTTTGGATGGAGAGGGAAGGAGTTAAAAGATTTGAATATACTGAAAATGAAAGAGGAATGATGAATGGAGCAGCCCTGAATAAAGGGCTGAACAGTTAGTTATCCTTGGCTAGGGTGAAGGTCATCATATCTTTTTAAAATGAGGTACAAATGAGAAAATGATTTGAAACTACAAAAGATTTTGTTGTGTGGAGGAAGAATCATCAGATAATTTAAAAAGAGAATAATTTCAGTATTTTCAGTATATGTCATCTACTTGGAAGAGGCAATTGGAAACAGTGAGTAACCAGAATTAGATTGTAAACTTCTTGAGCATAGGAGTTGTTTTTTGCCTCTTTTTATATCCCCAGTGCTTAGCACATTGCCTGCCACATGTTGGGCACTTAATTAATTTGCGTAGCTCAATTGATTGCTTGAGAACCCTTGGAAAATCCACAGTCAAATGTGGCATAGAGGATCAATAACATATTAAGAAAAAGGGATCTCATTGAGCAGTGACATCTCATTTAAGGCTACGTAGAATACCTTTGTAAAATTAATGCCCCCTGAGGGATCTATCGACTTTGCCAAGGGATCTTGTCAAATTCTTCATCAATTGCAATGGGTATGGTGTAATGGATTGGTACATAAGCTGTAATTAACTTCATGGCAGCCTGTTAACTTATGTTCATTTAGAGCACTACAAGGCTGTTTGACCCAATGTCCTCTGAAGAGGTGTTTCTTTTTATTTTGGGTACAGAATAAAATCAAACTCATTGATTTCTTCCTTCATTTCCTTCAGGAGAACCTGCCAGTCACCTGACTTCTTAAGGTGTTTTGCTTTCATGTACAAGAAGACTATCTGTATAAAAGTAATTTAGTTTTACTAACCTTTTTACTTTTACAGGAAGATCAATTAATAATGCAAATAGTTAAATTTTATGTAATTCTTAGTCAATTCTAGTCATCCCTTTTCTTTTCTTCCAGTTCCCCACCATAACCACAGGAATCAAATAGGGATATTTTACAGTTCCTATTTCTATTTCTATTTTTGTCCATTTCATGGATTATGATGGCTCAAAAAATTTAGATACTCATGGTCTTTCTTCTGGTGATCAGTTTCATTTTTAAGTAGACTGCTCCTTGAATAGAAGACCCAGTCAATGGTAATGCACAGAATAAAAATCTTTCCAGTTTGTTTGAACCCTTCAAGTCTGTTCTCCACTGGTGTAGCCTTTGAGAAGCCACATTCATATATTCATCAAAGTAGAAATTTAATGGAAGTTCCTAAGAATAGCAATATTATAACACTAGTCATGTGAATAGAATATTAAAAAAGGACATATGGTCAACTCTTTCTGTCCATTTTCACTTGTATAGATAAGTTCTAAGAAGCAACTACTTCTAGACCTATGTGGTTTATGGCTTAAATAAAATGAACAAATGAGCTATTGTTTCTACCACAGTTGTGAGAATTCTGTAACATCCCTCTTAATCACCATCTCTGCCTGTAGCTTTTTTTTCATTGAATCCAAGTGAGAATCCACCTCCTGATGTTAAGTTGACATCTTGCAGCTGACAGGAATGAAGCTGCTGAATACAGTGGGTATGAGAAGGTTGTATTCTGTGTTCTATGTGGGTGGAATGAAAGTAATGAAAAGGTCCACTCAGCTAATTGGGAAATGGATAATCAGGACCCCTGCAGAGATGTCTGCTGTTAGGTGGAAAAACGGAGGCATTAGGGACATTATTCCAAGAATATCTGTTGCTGAGACAGTTGTTTTCTTCTCCCAGTTCTTAACTCAGTTGAGATGGCAAATAAATGTGTGCTCCTTTGTACTGGCCTTATTTTCAACAAAATAATGGAATGTCACAGTGAAGCATGCCAAAACCTAGATCCTTTTAGAAACCAGTACGTGTGTTTTTAACATCTGGCACTTTTGCTTAAAGGTAGTATTTTCCACATCAAATTCAGATTGCAGTTTCACTAGATTAATGTGAATGTCTGTATTTTTCTGCCTCCTAAGCTCTGAATCTCTCAGAATGGGGCAGTGAAAGAAAATATTAGCTTTGAAGTCAGGGGGGCTGAGTTTGAATACTAACTCTACTATGTCCGACAGTTAATCAACAAGCTTTTCTTAAGTACCTGCTATGTGTCAGACAGTGATGTAGCTGCTAGGGAAGCCAAGTCAAAGATGAGGCTTGTGTTATTTATCAGAACTTCTAAGTGTTCAAAGCACTTTTATATGCATAATCTACTTTGAATTTTACAATAGTCTATGAGTTAGGCAGTTATTACTGTGTCCATTTTTCAATGAAAAAACAAACTCAGAGAAGTTATATGACTATGACTTCCCCATGGCTGCAAAGTTAGCAAGAGTTGGAGACAGGATTCGAATCTAAATCTTCCATGTCTTGCTCTCCATCCAGTGCTCAAAGCAAGGTAAATCAGACTGGGCCTTAAGTTCTTCATCCTGAGATAGATAGATAGACACATGCATACATACAGAGATATATACATAGGTAGAGGTATATCTATCTATACAGTGAAGCATATCTCTGCAGGTCACGTGTTAATGACTTAGAAAACCACAAGTTAACATTTCCTATGTTTTACTCTATTTATATTTATCTAATTCTGGCCCACACTAGGTATTTTTTTCTCCCTCTTTTAATATAACTTATTTACTTTCAGTTTTCGAAATTCACTTCAACAAGATTTTGAAGTCCAAATTCTCTCCCCATCTCTCCCCTCCACCCACCCCTGGACAGCATGCATGTCAACCACCTCTTTCCCCAACCTGCCATCCCTTCTATCATCCCCCTTATTCCATTCCCCTCCTTCTATTTTCTGTAGAGTAAGCTAGATGTCTATACCCCATTGCCTGTACAACTTATTTTCCAGTTGCATGAAAAAACATTTTTTAACATTCATTTTTAAAGCTTTGAGTTCCACATTCTTTCCCTTCCTCCCTCCTCCTAACTACAAATATCATATTTCCATGTATGAATGTAAACAGTTCAACTTTAATAAGTCCCTTATAGCTTCTCTTTTCTATTTACCCTGTTTCTTCTGATTCTTGTATTTGAAAGTTAAACTTTCTATTCAGTTCTGGTCTTTTCAACAAGAATGCTTGGAAGTTCTCCATTTCATTGAAGTTCTCATTTTTCCCCTGAAATATTATACTCAGTTTTGCCAGGCAGGTGATTCTTGCTTTTTAATCCTATCTCCTGTGACCTCTGGAATATCATATCCCAAACCCTCTGATCCCTTAGTGTAGAAACTGCTAAATCCTGTGTTATCCTGATTGTATTTCCACAATAGTTGAAGTGTTTCTTTCTATATGCTAGTAATATTTTCTCTTTGACCTGAGAACTCTGGAATTTGACTATAATATTCCTAGGAGTTTTCCTTTGTGGATCCCTTTCAGGAGGTGATTGGTGGATTCTTTCCATTTCTATTTTACCCGCTGGTTCTAGAATATTAGGGCAGTTTTCCTTGATAATTTCTTGGAAGATGATGTCTAGGTTCTTTTATTATCATGATTTTCAGGTAGACCAATAATTTTAAATTATCTCTTTTGGATCTATTTTCCAAGTCAGTTATTTTTCCAGTGAGATATTTCACATGGTTTTCTTTTTTTTTTCATTCTTTTGGTTTTGTTTTATAATTTCTTGATTTCTCTTAAAGTCATTAGTTCCCATTTTCTGCATTCTAATGTTTAAGGAATTATTTCCTTCAGTGAGCTTTTGGACCTCCTTTTCCATTTGGCCCATTCTGCTTTTTAAGGCATTCTTCTCCTCATTGGCCTTTGGATCTCTTTTGCCATTTGGATTAGTCTATTTTTAAAGGTTCTATTTTCTTCAGCATTTTTTAGGTCTCCTTTAGTAAGCTATTGACTCACTTTTCATGATTTTCTTGTATCACTCTCATTTCTCTTCCCAGTTTTTCCTTTACTTCTCTTTTATTTTCAAAAGACTTTTTGACCTCTTCCATGGCCTGAGGCCATTTCATATTTTTCTTGGAGGTTTTGGATGTAAGAGCCTTGACTTTGCTGTCTTGCTCTGGTTGTATGCTTCATCTTGTTCATCGTAAGAAAAACCATTTTCACCAAGAAAATAACCCTCTATAGTCTTATATCCCCCTCCACCCCCAGCCAATTACTTGACTTTTGAGCTCTTTGTTAAGTGGATGGTGTACTGCCTTAAGTTTGTGGGGTTTTGTGCAGTTGTTTTCAGAGATTTCTCTAGGGACCTATAAATTCTCAGTGCCTCCATGGTGGTGTGATCAAAGGAGAGGTGTTACTCCTCTCTTGGCCTGCACTCTGGACTGTGATTCCCTCTCCATAGCTGCCATCAGCTCTGCCATGCTAGTGCTCCTCCTTGCCCCAGGACTACCACCCCAGAACTGTGACCCAGATTACCTGCTGGATTCCCCTACCATCTGTAGCCTGAAAGCTCTAGAAGTAGCTGCCACTACAGCAGTGGCTGCTGCCACCCTTGGGCTGGGGCCAGACTACATTCCTCTCTCATCCAGTTGAGAGTGCTTTCCCACTGACCTTTGAAGCTGTCTTTGACATTTTTAGGTTGAGAAATTGGGAAACTGCTGTAGCTGCCAGTGATTAAGCACCCTGAGGCCTGCTCCAGTCCTGTCTGTGCCTGTGTGTCCTGAGTCTGGTGCAATAGACCATTCCTGTCCACCTCCCAGATAATCTTGGACTGGAATCTGTTTCAATCTGGCATTTTGTCACTTCTGCTGCTTTAGAATTTGTTCTGAATCATTTTTACTGATATTTTGAGGGATTTGCGGGGAAGGGTTGAGTCAGGTCCCTGCTTCTACTCCACTCTCTTGGCTCTGCCTCGCCAAAATCTCCACACTAGGTAGTTTTGACCCTTATTTTGCCAACTCTGAATCTTAAGTATCATTGACTGTTTAACTACTTAAACTCTGGCCTATGTGGTGCTGAATGAGATATTTTGTAGGAAATGAATTGATTATTACGACAGATTTTAAATTCTCTGAAGGGTTCTAATATAATGGAAACTCCCTGAGTCCAAGAACTATTTCATTTTGGTTTTTACATCCCAAGGGACTTTTTTTTTATAGTACCTGGCACATATAACAGGTACTTATGAAATATACATTGATTGATATCTTCATCTGTTAAGCTTACAAAATAATTTTGTCTCACATAGAAGGCATGTAATTGGTCTTTGAGGTTAACTGATCCATTCATTCCATTTTACAACTATGGAAACTGAGGTCCAGAGAAGGAAAATGACTCAGTAAAGTTATATAACCATGTACTGGCAGGGTCTGACCTAGAACCAAAGTCCTTTATTACAAATCTGGGTCCTTTCCATTGTATTATCCTCCAATTTGATTCATTTAAAAACATATTTGTATAAAGTAACCTAAATATGTATAAACTGGACATAAATATTTGAAAAGTGTATATCAATGGCATAATTGTTTTTATAAGCAGAAATGAAATTATTCATTGCAAAATTTTCAGTTAGCATCTATTTGTGAACTTGAGCTAGGAAAAAAAAATGTTTTACCTGTTACTAGTGATCTATATCCCTAGAACATCATCTATTGGAATCTCACTATAATATCTTAAAATGAAAGGATATTTACTATCAAAGTCCCTGTCCTTGTAGCGATAGTACCTCAGATTACATCTAATACATTTTGGGGGCTTAATTGGCTTTAATCTAATAGTATTTAATGACTAAGACATTGACCCTCTAAGTAAAATTTACAATTGTGGTTTTATTCTCAAATTCTCTAACCCCTACTCCATTCTAATTCTTTGTTCCTTTTAACTTCTGACGTATAATTTTACTGAATGAAGCAGATAAATGAGAATCTACTTTTTCCATGTGTTTCTGTTTCTTCTTTCATTCTCTCTTCCTTTCTTCAAATCTTAGAGGATGAGTTCTCAGCTTGTCAAAGTTAATTGTTCCCCATTTTCATTTGCCCTTAATTGTATCCATTCTCACCTTCTCTAAGGCCTTATTGCATGGACAATGCATTCTCTCTTTTTTCATCATTATTCCTTACTTCTCTAATGACTTCTTTCTACATTCATATATATAAAAATAAATATGTATGTATGTGTATGTAACTGGGTGTATGTGCATATATACATATATACCAATATAAGTATATATGTATGCACACATATGTGTGTATATACATGTATAATATGTACGGTAAAATCTCCTCTTCTTAAAATGAGAATGCATATATACGCTCATGTACTCACAGACCAAATACATCTTCTGACTCTGCAATCTGTTCAAGTTATTTTCCTTTTTGTATTTTGCTTCATTGCTAAACTTCTAAAAAATATTATCCCACTTACTGCTTATCATTTGCTCACTAGTAAGGAGAGTCGATGATAGAGAAAATCTTAAGTAGTTTTATTTATCTATTTTTTGTGTGGTAGTAAAAGTAAGCTTTATCATTCTATCAGTTCTGTCTGTTTTCTGTGGGGCCATATGATGTTTTGAATGAAGCTAGAGAATAGGGTTAAATGGCTGTTTAGTCGTTTAGATAGGAAAGGAATGGACAGAGAGAGAGAGAGAGAGAGAGAGGAAAGGAATGGACAGAGAGGGGGGGTGGAGAGAAAGGGAAGAAGGGGAAAGGGAGAGGGAGGAGAGTGTGAGTTTCCTAGGGACTCACTCTAAGAGAAGCAGAGAAATGTTGCTTGTACAGAAGGATGTACATTTCTGATACAATATAAAAAACAATGCAGTAACTCAATATGTTGGACTCTATTGAATTAGAACCTACCATGAGAGTCCAGAAACAAAGTCCCAAATATCAGAACTGCATCTTAAATTGGGTCATCCACAAGGTTTCTGATATTGCTTTTCTCATATCTGGCACTGAAAGGTGGGCTTGGGGGATCCCAGGAGTAGAATGATTGAGGGATACTTTTGGAGCTTAAGAGACTATGGCGAGAGGAAGCCTGAATAGGATCCTATAATTGTGTGTGTGTATGGGGTGGGGTTTAGGGACTAGGGGCACTGTAGTCATCCAGAAGGCACTGAGCTCTTGGGAGAGGGAAGAGAGAAGCCTGGGCAGCAGTGAAAAACTAAGGTCATAGGGCCAGGCATGAAAATTTGGCTGAATTTGACTCCTGTCACGTATTCATAGAGCCCTATCCTTTTCGACTATACATGTTTTTGCAAGGGGAGATGCAAGAGTAAGCAAGGGTGGGGGTCAGACTGTTAATCAAGGGTGGGGTGGCAGGCTGTGAACTTCAAATAAAGACTTGTATAGCTACAATTTAGCAAGTGTCATTATAAAGTAGCACAAAGTAGAAAGAACTCTGAGTGTATAATCAGAGAAAGTGCTTTCAAATCCCATCATTGGTAATCAGTGTGGTGACTTTCAGCAGGTCACTTCGTCTTCTAGATCCTCAGTTCAGTTCAATGGCAAACAGTAGGGTAGAAGGGGGAGGGTGCAATTCAACAGCTTATTATAGTATAATGGATAGAGTACAACACCTGAGTTCAAATCCCCCTGCTTATATGTTAGTAACTGGGTGACCATAAGTCACTTAAATTTTCTGAGCTGCAGTTTCCTTCTCCATAAAATTGGAGTAATGAGACTTGTAGCCTTTTATTCATAGGGATGCTGTGAAGTTCAAATGAAATATTTATAAAATATATATCGTACTATCTCTAAGATGTCTTCTAGCCTTAAATCCCTTTGACTCGACTCTAGAAACATCTTTGAAAAAGTTCATAGCTGAGATAGACAATAGAATAAAAGGGAACTTCCTTTAGAGAAAAAAAAAAAGAAATACATATCTAACACACATAACCCCAAACACACACACACACACACACACACGCGCACACACACACATGCACACACATATTTTACATGGCATAAAACCATGTATAATTTCTGCTTTGAAATGAAAAATTTCCCCAAGCAGCTAAGTGTCTGTCAGTCATTTACACTTTAGGGTATACTATTGTAATAATTAACCTGCCTTCATCCTCATAATCATCTGGCATCTTCTACCAAAAAAATTAGACATTTTAAAAGGTTTCAATAGAAAAAAATCAAAGGTTAGGGTGGGGCCGAGAGAAGGTCGGTCAAAGACACATTTTATCCATTTGACAGTTTTGATTAATCTGGTCTAAATCAGCTTACCTCCAAAATGTTTTAGCTCTGCCTCTGGTCTGAACAGGATGTTCTAGAGAGTGCTCCGACAGCTAGGAGCTGATTGTTAAATTTTCATCTTAGAAATCAGGAAACATTGCAAATCAATTAGTCCTTGATTCAGTGTTTTGTTGCTTATCTAGTTGTAAGAATGTGTGGAAGAAAATATTAGTAAGGCAGAAAAAACTTCAAAGTATGCTAGGTGGATTTTTTCCCCTGCAGACCTGATTGTTAAACATTTAATTTGGTGTAGGTGATTGACTTTATTTCATCTTTAATATATCAAAGAATATGTAATTGAGGATAATAAAAATACCTCTATAAGGAAGGCCCAGGAAAAAATTTTGGGGTTAACTGGCTATATCTTGTCTTAAACTTATAGGTTCAATTTTTTTTTTTTTTTTTTTGTGGAGGGGAGAGATACAGTCTAGAGATTGCCATTTCTTGAATCTATTCTAGAAATAAATGATTTTTAAGTACTGAACCATCTACCTAGTTCTCTATTACCCTTTCTATTTAGGTCTGATTCTTGTCTTATGTTAGCAAAGTGCTGGGATCTTTTTATTTCAGTAGAAAAAGCCATACTTTGCCATCCAAGTATTTATAGCTTTCAAATATTCTTAGTTTTTATATTTGTCCATTTTCATGTAAGAATTATCATATCCTTTCTTTTTATGACCTGTTTCATTTTATAGATCTATAAAAGCAAATAAAAATAAAAAGGAACACGTATAATGCACCCGATGGGTTAAGAGTTCTTAGTGATGATGTATCCATTCTTGAAGATGATTCATCAGACAGGAATGACCATTTATGTATGCAGGTGTGACTAGAAAGTTTAATGTAGAAACCGTACTTTACACACAGCGCATGAGCCTGAAGAAGGCAGTACATAAAAATGAGAGGTAATATATAGGAATGCTTGGTTAGTATTTCCTAAATTGTCTTATCCTGGATTAAAATACACAATTGTGTTACTAAAGGGAAGCCATTTAAACAAAACCACTTGTCTTATTTGGACATGTTGGTGCCTCATGAAATATCTTTCTTCTGAGTGACAAATTTCTTCAGTTCTAAAAATGTAGAACCATTAGATTTATTGTTTTCGCTATTCTTATCATTCTTAATAAGTTTAGGCTTATAAAAGAAATGTATTTCAAGCTCTGTCATGTCACTAGCCTTCACTTCGGGATGACATATACAGGAACTCATTTGGGAGCATTAATTTTAAAGCTTCTTTTGAGCTGTCCTGCTGAGCTCAGGCCTCAATTGTAAACAAACCTTGAAGAATCATTTTTTTTTCCTTCTTCAAAATGGTGCTACTCTGTTGGTGGAGTTGTGAATTGATCCAATTATTCTGGAGAGCAATTTGGAACTATGCTTAAAAGGCTATAAAACTGTGTACCCATTGACCCAGCAATAATGCTTCTAGGTCTGTACCCCAAAAGAAATTCATTTTTTTAAAAAATTGGACAAAAGATCTATTTGTGCAAAAACATTTATAGCAGCACTTTTTTGTGGTGGCAAAGAACTGGGAATGATCATTAAATGGGGAATGGCTAAAGAAGTTTTGGCCTATTATTGTGATGGAATATTCTTGTGCTATAAGAAGTGGCAAGCAGGGTGCTCTCAGAAAAAAACAAAAACCTGGAAGACTTAAAGAACTGATGCAGAGAGAAGAGCATAACCAGGAGGCCACCGTACGCAGGGGCAGCAATACTGTATGATGATCAACTGTGAATAACTTAACTGTTCTCTGCAATACAGACAATACAAATTGTCTAAGACAATTCCAAAAGACTTATGATGAAAAATGCTATCTACCTCTAGAGAAAGAAATGGTGGAGACTGATGCATATTGAAACATACTCTTCTAATTTTTATTTTGCCATTGTTTTAGTTTGTGTTTTCTTTAACATTGTGACTAATATCAAAATATTTTTTGCATATCTGAAAGTGCATAGCCTATATTAAATTGCTTGTCTTCTAAATGAGGGGGAAAGAAAGATGGAGGGGGAGAATTTGGAACTCAAAATTTAAAAAAAATGTTAAAAATTTTACATGGAAAGGAATACAAAAACTATTTTTAAATAATGGGAAGAAAATTGAAATAATTTTCCATTTCTTATCAAAGAGAAGAAATGTAAAGTGGCCAGCTAGACAGAAAGCTGACCTTGGTGTCAGAAGAAATAGCATTCAAGGCCTGTCACACTATACGTGCGACCAGTAATGAGACCAGGAGCAAGCAGCTCTCTCCAGATGAAGAGTTGATATGCGTTGGTACAAGGAGTTTCTTCACCAGGACTTCTCTATACTAATGAAATCACAAGTTCAGACAACTTAACCTCCAAAACACATTAAAAAGTGAATTAGATGTATCATTTCATTGTTCAATCTAACATCTAGGCAGGATAATATACTAAAGGGTCCACGTGGTCTGTATTTCTCACTATCTTAAATTTTACTAATTTACACACCCAATATTATATAATATCCTGTATTTCCTTTTCTTTCCCCTTGATCTAGAAAGTCATCAGTTTCAGAAAGTATGACATAGCATAAAGCTCTCTGGATTTTAAGTGTAAAATAAGTTGTCCTGTCCTTGCTCCTAAATTCAGGATACCTATAAATGTCATTGGGTATTTCCTTTACAAAAGTTTTGTCTGTTGGACAAATCAGAAATAATAACTAATACGTTAGCCCAAAACTAACTTCATAAGGTAGATACTGAAGGGATTATTAGTCCCAATTTACAGATAAGGAAACAGGCACAGAGACATTAAGGGATATACTCACGGACACAACTAATAAATGTTAGCAGTAGAATTTGAACCCATGTTCGTTGCTCTAAATCCAGTATTTCATCCCTTGAATCATGCTGCATCACCATGACTCCTATTTTCTCATTTATTAATGAGGTTGTTTGATCCAGTTAGTGGTTCTCAGAGTGTATACCCCAACACAATCCGCTAGTTACGCTAGAATTGTATGGAATTTATATTTATGAGCACATGCATATGTGTGTGTCTCTCTTCCCATTGTGGACTGGGAGTAGCAAAGATAAACTGTTTTGCTCTGAGCCAGGAAAGTTTGAGAAGTGTTCTTTGAGAAGATTGCTTAATACCCTTCTCCATTTAATGTCTGTGACTTCATAATGCGGTATTTGCTATTTCCACCTGCTGCTTCCTTTATTTTGTCAGGGCAACCCCCAAACTCATGCTTCTCTTTCTCAATACTACATCATCATCTAGTGGCAAAATGGGGAAGTACAGACCTTACAGGGGTGTTCTAGCACATAGAAGAAAATAAAAAACCTTTTACTGGATTTTTCTATGTTGTTACCATTAATACATTATGGTAAAAGCGGGAACTTACATTGTTGCCAAGTCCTTTACTTATCAGTCAAACTCCCACTAATCAAAATTTTCCCAACTCCACACTTCACATAATGTAGAAGTCACGTGTTTCTAATTTGCCTCCTGGTTCCAAATGCACATTGGCTGAAAAGTGTGAGGATTATCATTTTTTTAACTCTCCCTGGACACTGAACTTTTCTTGAATTTATAACTATTGAAACTATGATGAAATTTATGGCTCGGTTGTAAATGGAAAAAGTCATAAATCAAGAAAAATGGTTATGTAAATGAATATAAAAGTGCAGAGAAATGCCATAAGATTGTATTAAAATACTTTCAAAATGGTAAATCCCATTAAGGGGTTGTGTTAAGTTCTGCTAGGTTCTAATAAAAGAATCGCTTTATCAGTAGACTAGTTTGAGAAAGAACATGTTTTCAGAAAGAAAAATAATAAAATTAGTAATGTCAATACTAAATATTACAGGATCTGGACTTGCAGACATATTACCTATAGTCGATCATCTTCATCTATAGATGAGGGCTACAAAGGCTCAGTGAAAAGAACATGAGGTTAGTATTCAGAACTGGTTCTGACACTCATGGTCATGTGCAAGTCATTTAACTAAGCTCTCAGAGACCTAGTTTCCTCATCTGTAAATTAAGTCAGTTTTATTTATCTATTTTTTATTATTTAATTATCTCAAATTGCTTATTTAATTTTCTGAAAGGCCCATTCCTGTTTATCCTTTGTAAATAGGAAAGTATTCTGAAGATACTCTGTAAAAACCCTTCTTTGTTTCTTCCTATGACCCTTTATAAGCTTCAGTGTACTCCTTATTTTTACAATAGGGATAGTTTCTGCACTACCTACTTATTAATATGAAAGGCTCATGATATGGCACCATACTCTGTGTATGAGTTGGTTATTGTTATTTTTTTTATATATCTAATCTTCTTAGTCTCATTGTTACCCACTGTGTGTTGTCTGTATTTGTTGAAATAATAAAGTAAATTGACATTGGGTGTTGTTCCCTGACCTTTGTGTTATGGAAATGAGTGTTTGCAAGTATGTTATTTACTCTCCGAGATTAAATAACCATCTTCTATCTTCTCCATCTTCAAAATCCCATAGTTCATAGAGGTATTCATTAGTTTCATGCCACATTTTTCTAAGCAATATAATAGAAGTCTTTAAAATGTATTGCCAATATAGCATCCACAGAGAAATAACTATAAAAATATTTGCTCAATGATAATTTTCAATATATGTTACAATCCAATCAGTAAATATTTTTATACTCAGACATCTTGTATATTTATCACTCATAAAGTGTCTGAATTTGGAGAAATGGTGAAGGAAGGTTAATAACATGTAGGAATGGTAGCAACTCTAAAAACGTTACTGCTATCTTCTTCAGCAGTAGAAGGACTCGTTTAATTTTAGGTTACAAAAGCAGTATGTTTTAGCAAAAATGTATTTTTGAGGAGGCTGAGGGCAGTGGATCATGTCAGCAAGGGAATTCTGATCTTCAGAAGGGCTAAAACCTATTTAGTGTCCATATAATGTTTGACACTAATATTATAAGCCTCTAATAATAGGAGATAGGCAGACTGTGTAAGCAGAGGTAAACCAGCCTCAGTTGGAGATGAAGCGAATCTCTCCATCATGGCCAAAGTTCAATGCTCTTGGGCCCATGAGTCCTCTGTGTACTTCGAGCCTGGATGAGAAAAGGAGACTAACTGACTCATTTACTAACTGAATGAATGACTCAATGAATAATTAAATTAATAAAATTTTAAATTTTAGAAAAGGATTTAGAAGCTATTGAGTTATCAGAGTTGTTTATAGCCATGTTCTTCACTTCGGTCTAGAGTTGTACTTTCTAAGTTTTCATTTTGTGAGATATAGGCTGTGATAAATTTTAATGAGTTTTCAATAACTCTCTTACTTAATTTGGTATCCTATAATACTAGCACTGTACTAGAAAGAGTGGCATATATTCCCTTACAAGTGTTGAAACTAATTCCCAGAGATTTGAATGACTTTGTCTAAGTTCTTCCTAAATTTAACTTTTATCATAAAAACTTAGAGTTTTTTTTTCCACATGTGGAAAGGATTTTACAAATCTTAACAGAAAGAAAGATAAAAATAAACAATGGACTTTATTTGTCCTATTTGATAGGCCTTTTCTTTATTTTACCACTCCTCCCTTATCAACTCTCCCCTATTCTCCTTTTTTTAAGCTAACCTCTTACACAGCTTGATTTTTAAATAACGGGCCAAGAGCAGAAAAGAGAGCGCCATAATATTCTCCCAGAATGTCTCATAGGATCTATTGAGAGGGCAAATTCAGTCAGTGAATAGACTTCACTGCACACACAGAATTGGTGTTTGTACACTGTTAATTAAAATACATTTATGTAGAATGAATGCTTGCAGTAGTTAGGGACCTCTCTACAGAAAGCCCCCTAGCTGTTCAGAGACAAACAAGGTTGACATACCAGAGGAGTTTAAGGACTATGGAAGTTGCTGTGGAATTCTACTGCTTCTGAGCCAAGGCAATGCTTTGTGCCAGTTAATACCCCCGGCAGACAACTGGCACTTAGAATGCTGACTTTATAGCAAAAAAAAAGAAAGAAAGAAAGAAAGAAAAAAGGCAGAATAGTACATATTTTCCAATGAAGAATCATTGCTAAGCCAAGAATTACTTTTGTATCAATAGTGTCATTTCTTGGCTATAGAAAGGAAGATCTTTAGTCAATGAATTCTTGGCATCCAATATTTGGTTATTCATTTGCTGCCAAGACTAAGAGCAGCCACAAATAGGAAACAGAACGTGGGATGCAGGCAAACAAGCCAGCCTTAGAGATTGGGCAGTATTGTGCAGTGGAGGTTTTGACCTCAGCTCAGGATAACTGAGTCCAAATCCAGTTCTGACGTGTACTGGCTTTGCAAACGAATTATTTCATTTCTGTAAGCCTTATCTGTAGGGTGGGGACTGCTTACCTCTCATGGAGCTTGAGTGAAAAGACCTTTATAAACTTTGTGGGTTATTTGGTTTTCATTTCTGTTCATCAATAGAAGTAACTCCCAGAATAGAGATTTTTCTCTACCAATGCAAATTGACAACATGAATGTAACTTAGCTTCATAAAGATGTACTAGGACATTGAAAGGTTAACTAATGTATCCATAGTTACTTGGATATTTCTCAGACATGAGAATTTTCTAAGACATGAAAGCAAGCCTTACTCACTTAAAGGCTAGTACTCCACCTACTATTCTTCTGCGTAGCCTATTGTCTGGGTAAGCCAACCACAAAATGCAAAATACATGTAAGTTGTAATTTGTTATTATACGGGTTCAGCATCTGAAAGTACAGTCAGACTAATAAGCCAAGGTTAGTTTAAGGTACACTTTAGAATCACATTGAGCAGATGAGATATATCAGAGTGATCATCTAGAACTGTGTCTCATCAGCCAAGTAAATGTAAGATAACAAACCAGATTAATGAAGGAAGGGATGCAGGAGCCCTTGGTAAGGCCAGGCTGAGCAAAAAGGGAGGTATGGGATAAGTCATAGATCTATGCAGGACTCCTTATTCTCACAGCAACAGACATTGAGGTAAATGATTCAGCACTGTATGCCAAAGAAAGTTAGAATGAATGGGGCAGAGATAATTATAGGGTATAGAAAAATATCAGTACCTGAGAAATGGGGGGACTGTGAATCCCCAAATGTCTCGGTGAGCTTAGAGCCATGTATACACAGGAGAACTGGACTGCAACCTCCCACTTTTACTAGCTAGCTCTCCAATCTTGGACACACCTCTTCATTTTTCTGAGCCTTAATTCTATTCTCTTCAAGATCAAGGAGTGGTAATACGGAATTTCTAAGTTTATTATCATCTCTAATGCATAGTATAATAATGCTATAATATTAATAAGTAATTATATTAATATAATAATTAATAATAATATAATAATTCTCTTACTCTATCCCATTTGTGTTTTAAAGACCATCATCCACTGACTCAGGGCTATATTTTCAGGCCTATTGTATGTATCTCTCCATATATATATTTCAGCCAAACAGGTCTCTTTTCTTTTTAACCAATGTACCATTTTCCATCTCTACATATTTGCACAGATTGTCCCCCAAGCATGTAACATATTTCCTTCTCACTTTAGCTTTATGGATTCTCTAGGGATCATCTCTGAAAGGAAGCTTTTCCATATTCTCCTGGTCACTAACATGATGTTCTCAGAAATTAATTTGTATTCATTATGTATGGAAACATACTATCTCATCTGTTTATATATATGTATGTATATGTATATATATAATCTATCTAAATAAATAATAGCTCAATATTATATATACATATGTAATATTTATAGGTATATAATATATACTATATATGTACATATAAATATATGATGTTAAGCTATTTTAATAACTGCTATTATACTATTAAACCTTAAAATTCCACTAAGATTTTTGGGATATCCTATATGTTGTAAACACTTAGAGAAATTAAGTCAGTTTATTGTTGTAAATATACATATGTAATTTTCTATATACGTGTTGTTTTTCTACCTAAAGAAAGTAAACTCCTCGAGGTCTGAAACAATTAGGAGATTTTTGTCTTTGTAACCTCAAGCCTCAACATAGCACAGGGCCTGACACATGATACACAATTAGTGATTGCTTTTTGTCTTTGTTACACACAAAGCATATCAACTTTAGTGACCTTTAATAGTAGTCAATCAATAAGACTCATATTAGGAAGAACTGTCAGTGTGACTCCTGCTTGTAATGCTAATGGCTAGTTTTTCAATCTGTTTTCCCACCTAAATAAATGTTTGTTGACTGACTGTGTGTGTATGTGTATGTATGTATGTATGCATATATATACATACATATATACACATATATGTGTGTATATCTATCTATATCTATATATATAATATATCTATATCTATATCTATATCCATATATATGTACTCTTTTGCAAGACATACTCGATTGGGTAAAAACTCATAGCAAGTGATGACCATCTGATGTAACCATAGTACAACCTTGATGTTTCATCTTGAATTTCTGTTGAATGAGGATAGCTCAATTCAGTGATGACAGTAGAGTTCATCCAAAAACATTTTATTTTTCTATCAGAAATTAAATCTGAATTATAAGCAGTAAAAGATACTTTGAATTTTTAAAGATACTTTCCAAGTTCTGAGAGATAATAAGATTATAATTTCATTGTTAATATTGTGCTCCTTTAACCACCTCTGCTTATGTTTTTAGGAATACTTTCTTAAGTGTAATAACTGCCTACAATTAACTATTAAGGAGCTCATTTTAAAAAAAAATTGTGAATAGCAGCTATTCAACATAAAGCAAAAAATAATTCAGTTGTGCAATCGGCACTGAATTCACGAAGTTAACATGTTCAAGAAGATTCATTTTCACTAAAGACTGTGTTTTGCATTGGATCAAACCTTGAGTTCTCATTCTGACTTTTAAATCCTTGAGTTTTTTTTCTGACTATAAAGTGAAAAATATCATTTAATTATTTTTGTTAAGTATTTCACAATTACATAACAAAAAATTAAGAATCATTTTTTAAATTTTGAGTTCCAAATTGTCTTCCAATCTTCTCCCTCCTTGAGAATGCAAACAATTCGATTTTGGTTATGTGTGTAAGTTTATGCCAGATATATTGCCATATTAATCATGGTGCCAAAAAATCACATACACACAGGCATACAGAAAAAGTAAAAATGAAAAAAGTAAACTTCAATCTGCATTCAGAATTCATCAGTTCTTTCTCTGGAGGTTGATAGGATTTTTTTATCATGGTTCTTTTTTTTGGAAGTCTTGCATCATTGTCTTTATCAGGATAGCTAAATCTTTTACTTGTTCATCCTTACATTATTACTATTACCATGTACAATGGTCTCCTGGTTCTGTTGACTGTATTTCATACTAGTTCATTTAAGTTTTCCCAGGTTTGTCTGAAAGAATCCTACTCATCATTTCTTGTAGCACAATAATATTCCAACACAGTCATATGCCACAACTTGTTCAGCCATTCACCAGTTTGATTAGCATCCTCTTGATTTCCAATTTTTTGCTATCACAAAAAAAAGTTATCATAAATATTTTGGTACAAATAGGTCCTTTTTTCTTTTCTTTAATTTGTTTGAGATAGAGACCTACTAATGGTATTGCTGTGACAAAAGGGATGTAATTTTATGTCTCTTTGGATATGGTTCCAAAATGGTCTCCAACATAGTTAAACTAATTCAAAACTCCACCAACTGTTTCTTAATATTCCAATTTTTCCACATCCTCTTCTGAATTTGTCATTTTTCTTTTCTGTCATATTATCCAATCTGGTAGTTGTGAGGTTGCATCTCAGAGTAGTTGTAATTTACATTTCTCTAATCAATAGTGAT
Source organism: Bettongia penicillata ogilbyi (assembly GCA_023548195.1). NCBI lineage: Eukaryota > Metazoa > Chordata > Mammalia > Diprotodontia > Potoroidae > Bettongia > Bettongia penicillata. The sequence continues at coordinate 6,024,241 of JAJHZJ010000003.1, forward strand.
TTGGAGCATTTTTCATGTGACTATTGATAGTTTTGATTCTTCTTCTGAAAAGTGCCTGTTGATGTTCTTTGATCATTTGTCAACAGTGGGGCAGCTTTAATTTGTATATATTTGGCTCAATTCCTCGTCTATTTTAGAAATGAGACCTTCATCAGAAAAAAATTTGCCTTCAGTTTCCTGTTTTCCATCTGGTTTTGACTGCATTGATTTTGTTTGTGGGAAAAAATGTTTTAAATTTCATGTAATCCAAATTGTGTATTTCACTTCCTGTAATCACTTCTAACTATTGTTTGGACATAAACTCTTCCCTTACTTATAGATCTGACAGGTACATTTTTCCATGCTCCCTCAACTTATTTATGATAAGACTCTTTATGTCTAAATCATTTATTCACTTCACCCTTATCTTTCCATAAGGTGTGACACATTGGTCTATGCCTAGTTTCTGCCAAAGTGCTTTCCAGTTTTCCAAGCAATTTTTGTCGAATGGTGAATTTTTATCCCAAAACCTTGGATCTTAAGGTTTTTAAAATAGGAGATTCCACTGATCCACCAATTTATTTCTCTACCAGTAACAAATGGTTCTGATGTTTACTGCTTTGGAACATATCTTGAAATCTGGAATGGGTAGGTCATCTTCCTTAATATTTATTTTCATTGATCCCCTTGATATTCTTGAACCTTTTTTAGATTAATTTTTTTACTGTTTTTTCTAGTTCTGTGAAATAATTCTTTGATAGTTTGTTTGGCATGGCACTAAATGAATAAATTACCTTAGGTATGATTGTCAATTTTCATTATATTGTCTCAGCCTACTCTTGAACAATTAATATTTCTCTATTTATTGGATCTATATGGGTGTGAAAAGTGCTTTCTAATTATTTTCACATAATCTTTGTGTTTGTCTTGGCAGGTAGACTGCCATGTATTTTGTATTGACTACAATTCTTTTAAAAGGAATCTCTTTTTTCTATCTATTCCTCCTGGATTTTATTTGTAGAATGTAAAAATACTAAATATTTATGTAGGTTTACTTTATATTCTGCACCTTTCTTGAAGTAATAATTCAATTAGCTTTTATTTGATTCTCAAGGGTTCTCTAAGTATACTATCATATCATCTGCAAAGAGTGACTTTTGATTCCTCGTTGCTTATTTTCATTCCTTCAATTCTTTTTTCATGTATTAGTGCCATAACTGGTATTTCTAGTGCAATGTTGAATAATAGTGGTAATAATAGACATCCTTGCTTTATTCCTGATCTCATTGGGAAGATTTCCATTTTATCCCTGTTACAGATGATGCTTGCTTATGGTTTTAGGGAGAGGCTTTAAAAAATGCTCCATTAATTTCTATGCTTCCTGATGGTGGTGTATTTTGTCAAATACTTTTTTCTGCATCTATTGATGTAATCATATGATTTTTATTGTATTTTGTTATTGATATAGTCAGTTATGATGATAATTTTCCTACCATTGAACCAGTCTTGCATTCCTGGTATAAATCTCACCTGATAATAGTATTTTGATTTTTGTCACATATTGCTGTTATCTCCTTGCTAGTGTGTGTGTGTGTGTGTGTGTGTGTGTGTGTGTGTGTGTGTGTCTGTAACATTTATATGCACATATAGGACACCTTGAAGTTGGCAAAACACTTTAAAAATTTTATCTCATTTAATCGTCATAACAACCACTTGAGATAAGTGTTATTATTATCCACATTTGGCAAATGAGGAGACTAGGGGAACTTGGAAAGATACATGAGATGAACCTTGAATGAAACTAAAAATTCCAAAGAGGAAGAAGATGAACTGCATTCCTTTCACAGTAGGCAGATCCCATACAGAGGCATTAAGGTGGGAGATGAAAAGCAAATGGTAGGGTAGAGCACTGTCTCACATTTTAAGTACATGGTTGGAAATAATGTGAAACAAGTCTAAATAGGCAATCATGATAGCCAGACAGGGATTTGAATGTTAAGCTGAGGATTTTGTGTTTTATCTTAGCTGCAATCTGAAGAAACTAAATTTTCTTATTTGGGAACAAGTTAGTGAATGAAACAAATCAGGGAATTAAAAAAAAAATTAATGTGCTTCCTAAGTGGAAAACATTGTGGAAAGCACTGAGAGTGCAAATGAAAACATAAAACAGGTCTCTAGGAAAGCTCATTTTTCAATGAAAGAGATAAATATAAGAAGTTTTAGGTACAAGTCAGATGGAAATTCTCTGTGATCCTACTAATGAAACTTTAGAGATGTCTGTGTTCGATAATTTTATAGTGCAAAAGATTTTGTCGATGAGAAATTTCTTTTTGGTGTACTCAGGGAAAATGGCGTGGTTCACTGTGTACTGTAGGAAAATTTTGCCTGTTGTGTGAAGGACAAATTTGAGAAGGAAGAGCTTGGCCCCTGAGAGTTCAATTAGGAGACAGATTCCGTAGACTCAGACAAACAGATAAGAGACTGAATATGTTGGTGGAGAGAAAGGTACCAATGGCAGATACGTTTAGGAATACTTAGTAACTGACAAATAAGGCATGTAGGATGGAGGCATGGAGGAGGGGAAAAATCACAGACAATTCTGAGGTTATGAATGTAGGTGGCTGAAAGGATAATGAATCCATCAACAGAAACAAAAGAAAAATGAAGGCTAGGTTGTTTAAGATAGGAAAATAATGACTTTTGTAGAGTCTGAGATCTCTATGGGATATCCATTTGGGCATATATAAGGGTAATTCTGTCAAATGTATTAAATTAATATGATTATATTTGCTTAAATTTTAAAGACTTAGTTTTTTTGTTTTTTTGCATTTGGAACTTAGAATATATCTGTGAAGTTATGTTCAGTTACAATAATAATAATGGTAATATTTGGCTTCTCTGTTTTCAGTGGCAATATCAATTTCTCTAAAATGTTGCCCCTTGCAACCTGACTTAGAAACATAGAATATTAGAAGTAGGAGAAACTTGAGGGAATCATATCATCCAAACACATCAGTTTTTCAGGAAAGGAAACTAGAGGTTAACTAGAGAGACTTAAGTCAAACAGCTGGTTAGTGGGAGAACTGGGGCTTCTTGATTCTGGTTCCCGATCCATCCATCTTGTCACAATTTCTCATAGCTTTTCCAAATGCTGTCTATCTCTGATGGTTATAATAAGCATTTTACCATTACACATTTCCCCTGTTATTTTTCTTCATAAATGGCAATAATGATAACATATAATAAGCATATCTTTATAGTTTAGGGATCGCTATCTTTACAAACCTTGCGAGGCACTATCATCTCTATTTAACAAATGAGGAAATAGTTAAGAATTGTCGGTGCCAGAACGGAAATCCAGATCTTTGGTATCCAAGTCCGTTGGTTTTTTTTCCTACTATTGTATCACAGTACTTCTCAAAATGTTTTCTGGGAATGTTGTACACAGCGACAGCGATGCTATATGATAATCAACTTATGACAACCAACTAACTTAGCTCTTCTCCGTAAAACAGTGATCCAAGGTGATTCCAAAGGACTCATGATAAAAATTGCTGTCCACCTGCAGGGAAAGAACTGATGGAGTGTGAATGCAGATAAAAACATACTATCTTTCACTTTCTATATTGTTTTCATTTTTTTTTTACTTTGGATCTGTCTTCTTTCACAATATGACTAATAAGGTAATATGTTTTGTATGATTGAATATGTATAACCTATATCAAATTGCTTACTGTCTGGGGAAGGGGGCAGTGAGAGAGAGAGAGAAAATTTGGAACTCAGTTCTTTAAAATAAATGTTAAAAATTATCTTTACATGTAACTTTACTGATACAAGCAAAATATTATTTTTTTAAAATATTTCCCAAGACATATGGCAGGGGAAATGACCTATGAGCATAATACCATGTGAAGTAACTTTTTGAGACATTTCTGGTCACCCATTTAGTGCCCTTATTACTTGTAATCTTCTTGGGTACAGACTGTTTAAGGTTTTTCTTTCCATCATCAGTGCCTAGTACAATTCTTGAACATCATAGGTGATTAATAAGTGCTTAATGATTGATTGGTTATGGTCCAGTGGAATTTGTAGTGAAGTCCTGGTGTAGTTCAAGACTTGCCTATTGAAGGAATGCCTTTGTCAATGGCTAAAGAATATATTGGTACTCTTTTGGAGGGCAGAATTGGCTTAAATCACATGAATTTCATGTTGAAATCATAGTAGGAAACACACGCACTCACCAAAAAAATATTCACTTGGACACCTAATGGCAAATTCCTTTGGGATGAGTAAAATAGTTGAAAAATATCTATGACCCTCTCATTTATCACCAGAGGACTGATCCCCAGACAGCAGGATTTTTTTTTTTTTTTTTTTTTTGCCACAAAATCCATGTCTGGACTTCAATCAAGGAGGAATGTGGATATCAATCCTGCCTTTACCACTTGATAGTTGTCACACAACGGAGAAGTTCCTTATGTTGATCCTTTTTTCCTTGTATATGAAAGGCTAGTGCTCTCCATAGTGGCACATAGTTAATGGGTTCTTGGGAGGAACAAGTGAGATAGTGTCTGTGAGGTCCTTTACAAATTTTCAATCCCTATTTGAATGGCTATAGTCATTAGCATTACTAAAAGGCAGAGGGTTTGCAACAAGAATCAGGGTGGGAGTAAGCAACATGAATAAACATGTGAATGCTGGAAGTATGGGGGCTCTTCTAAGTAGCTATATTGCATTTGCATAGTCCTCTGTATGAGTGACCGAGGAACCCTGGAAAGAGGAGAATGAGGACTTTTTTTTTTTTTTTAATAATAAAGCATTTGCTCAGGTGTAGCATTTCCCTCTTGCTGTTAAGCGTGGTGATGCTGAGCAGTCTGGCTGGAACGTTATCAACTCTGACAGACTCCTGCCTTCCACAAGGGATGCCCTACACTTGATAGTAAACAAGATATATATTTTGATTTCCCTTATAGTCTCATGCTTCTGCTTGGGATTTTATTTTGTTAAAGGTGAATCTTGACTATGATCATGAATCTTTAGTTGAAGGTATGAATATCAGAAGAGAAATTTCCCTCAACTTTTATCACAAAATAACCAAGTTTCTTCACCATGATTCTTTCACCATATTTTAGGAACGATTTTTCTTTAAGTAAAATTGGTACGGAACTTGTTGCAAATATGTTATTGTCCCAGCAATGGATGTTTCCTCATCGTCATCTGTACTGAAATGAAAATAGCAATTCATGGGATCAGATAGGCTGTGGTGAAGAGCTGTCTTCTGTGTGATATCTGAGCAAGTCAAAAGATGTTTTTGTAGACTTCAACCAATATTGGATTCTTGGTTAATACTGAGTAAAAAATAAGGTGAGCTTAATTATTATAGAGAGGCTGTCTGATAGAGATGATATAGATTAAGGCTTAAAGTCTCAGGAAGATAAATCTTCAAGTTCAAGTTCAAACTCCAACATATACTCATTTACTGACTTTGAGACTATAAAATTATATAATCTCTCAGGCCCTAGGCAACTCTCCATAACAGAAGTGCGAAGTGTGTCTGCACTATTACAGGGAATCCTTAATTTAGAGCTCCTGATAGCAATAAAGGTCCAGTTCTCTTTCCCCCATATCTTAAAAAAAAAAAAAAAAAAGAATGAGAAACTCAGTCAAAGGTAAGTGATATATATAGTAAAGAGGAATCTTATGAGAGACTAAAAGTTAGCATGCAGTGTGGATTGTGCCATAAGGTGATTTCATTCAGTGTTAGCCTGACACATAGGAGAAATAATCACTTAGTTTTGCTGTGCACTTTAAATGGGAAAATAAAGAGCCTCATTCCCAAAGTTCCCCTTTCTTTCCATGTGGAATTTTACCATTAGAGCTTTATTCCTTTGATTTAAAGATATATTTTCTGGCTGAACTGCAAATATCCTTGGGATGATAATTCAAGCCTGTATTCAAGTCACTTTTATTTTAATATAAATGTATGTGTAGTATACTTTCCAAAATGGTTGCTAACTGAAAAGAGACTTCAATTGGGCAGAATAGAAAGAAAAGCCTAGAATAGATGTTTTTCCCTTAAGAAAACAAGAATGGATATAAGTCCTTGATCTGTCAGCATTCACTGTGGAGGAGACGGTGTAGTAAAATAAGAGAAGGGTCATGAAAGATATTGGAGGAGTTAGTATTTTGCCTAGAATTGGTCCTGCCTAATATGATTGATAAGGCAGTCATACCCTAAAACCCCAAATAGTAAGGCCATGATTATTTCGATGTATATCTATATCTATATCAATTTCTATCTCTCTATCTACATATACATATATGCACACATTTATATATGGACAACAAGCATTTATTTTTCAATGTGTTTCTTACTGGACATATTTTGTCATTTTAATTAATGTAGATGCCAAAGGTCTCACAGTTATAGGAAATCTCTCACAAAATAATCTTATTCCCCACTAGCGTAGTTGGAGGAATGGCAAACCAGGTTTGTTTTTTTTTTAAAGATGGTTGTTAATATTTGCACACATGTCTCCCAGTGGCATTCCACCAGCTTAGAGGCTTGTGCTGTCCCTCTTAATCTGAGTGAGTGGTTCCAGATTCACAGCAAGATCTCAAGGAGAGCCAGATGATAGAGCAGATGGCAGATGACTAATTTGGCAAGCTTTGATGAGTGGAAATTGTTTGTTTTAATTGCTTGTCAAGTCCACTACCTACGTTAAAGTTAAGGACCAGCACTTGCATTAGGAAAAAAAGCCAACCCAAACAACCACCCCACCCCCCACGAAACAAAGACTTTTTTAAAAATTATTCTTAGAGTTTGAGAAAGAATGGAAAGGAATGTCAATAATCACCAAAATGAATATTTCAGATTTGTGATTAAAGGATGCTTTGGTCAATTTCCTGCTTTATCTATCCAATGTTGTGCATTTAGATTTTATAATATATGTTTTCATAGTGATGGGATTTAAAAAAAGAGAAAACATATATGGTTGAACATAGAAAAATAGGAAAGTGGTAGGGATGAGAAACTAAGGAAATCGATAAATAGTTAAACTCAAATTTGATTGTTACATGTTTATCTGTCTGTAATTTTTATGTCATTTTGTATGTCTTTTATTAAACTAGATTATGAAATGTAAAATGAAAAAAGTCCAGACTGCTAAATGGATGGCACATCAAATAATGGAAAAATAAATTAATGTAGTCCCCTCACAGAAAAATAATCATTCTTGATTAAGAAACAATCATTTTCAATATTTAAAGCTATCATTCCTTGTGATAACCTTATAGGATGAGAAAATTTCCCCTTGAAATACACTTTAGCAATTCAAGGAATCCTCCTGACACCAAGGGGCGATGTTTGCCAGGCAGGAAATATGACAAGATCTGAATGATGAAAAGTTGTAGAAAGCAGACCAAAAGAGAACTCATGATCTAATACAATGAAAATGGACTTATCTTTCAGCTGTTTGTGATGTATCATGCCTTTGTCTCCCCTGGCTACAACTCTATTAGGCAATGGCTATCTTGCCAAATGTCCCTTTTCATTTGGCTCAAGGATTGTTCAGAAAATGTTTAGCTAATTTCAGCTGAATCAGAGGTCTGTCATTTGAGGAGCCACTGAAGCGTAAGGAAGATGACAGCGATTCCTAGATAAGCCTTGGTGTCACCTATCTGCTACAATCTTTGTTTCATTAAGGTGTGAAACTCATGGTTTCCAGCTTTACAGAATGTGTGCTACCTTGCACATTAAGGACATAATGAGTATTTGTTTATGTGAATCTAACTGGATCAATCACACAAGAGTATTCCTATTTGAGGATAAATATTGCTGCTTCTTTAAACTTTGTTTCAGTTTCGATAATGCCCAATTGGGCATCCCTTGTAAAGGAATGTTTAAAAAATTTATTTCAATGTTAATATCTGATGACAAACTTTGAGAAATTCAGTACAGAGACTTCAAACTGACATCTGCCAATATGAATTATGATGTCATTGATGTGAATACTTCCTTCATTGGTACAATTTAAGTTAATTAAACAATCCTTTATTAAGCACCTCTTATATGCCAGGCATTGTGGTAGGCACTGGAGATTCAACAATGTAAATTAAAACAGTATCTTTCCTAAAGGAAATGATAGTCTTCTGGGAGAAACTATATGCCCTTGGAAGCATAAGTGCAAAATATACGTAAAGTAAATGTAAATTTATTTGGTGGGAGGACTAATAATTGAAAAGGTCACAAAGAGTCTTTAACAGGAAGTGGCGTTAAGACCGAACTTTCAAGGGAGCAAGTGTTCAGAGAGATGAAGGTAAGGAAGGCAGAGAAAGCATTCTAGACAAGGAAATTAACCATTATCATGGTATCAAAGAGAAACAACATATGATGTTGAAGGATGTCAAATAGGATATCAGGGCTGTAATTTAGAGGTATGTGAATAATATGAAATAAATCTGAAGAGAGAGAATGGAGCTAGATTTCAAAGGGTCTTTAAATTGCAAATAGGAATTTGTCTCATATAATATATGAGAGCCACTGAACTTTCTTGATCAGAAGACTTCTGTGACTATACCTTTCATGTAGGAATATTAATATGAAAGCTCTGTAGAGCATGGATTGATTAAGGAAAAGAATGAAGGCAGAGAGCTTAATATGAAGACTATTAGAATGATCCAGGAGAGAAGTGATGAGGGATTGAACTGTGGTGGTTGCTTGAGTTGAGAGATGAAAAGCTATATGAAATATATAATGAAGGTAAAATTGGTACATTCCAAATGATTGTATATGAGGAGAGTGAGATAGAAGCAAGAGGTGATGATAAATGACCTTTTACATCTTATTGACTAGAAGAATAATGGTAATTTGATAGAAGTAGGAAAGTGAGAAAAAAAAGAAATGAGGAAAAGGAATGGATCTGGAGAATAACATGACTTGTTTTGCATATGTTATTTGACATGACTGTGCAGTATTCAGGTGTAAATATCTTATATTAGGTGCCTCTATGAGATTGGATCTTGGCTAGAGATGAAAATTAATGGATGAGGTTTGATGAAATCAATAAAAGAGAGACAAATGATGATGCATTAAAAAAGACTAAAAGACATCAATCAGAAAAGAAGGAGGAGAACCAGGAGAAAAGATCATGCCAAAAATTCAGAGAGTACTCAACAGGCAAGGGTGGTCAACTGTATCAAATGCTACAGAGACAGCAAAAATGACAAAGAATAGTAAAAGACATTTGAATTTGCTAATAATGAGGGCATTTGGAACCTTGATGAAGTCAGTTTCCTTTAAATGGTGGAACTTGAATCCTTATTTGAAGGAGTAATGAGCAAAAAGGGAGGAAGAAGAGGTTATTAAATATTTATTGGGTTTTTTCTTATGTGTTTTGACCATTCATGACTTCTCAGCCTGTGATATATGGTCATGTCCCAGGGTTCTCTAACTTGTGTACCATCTGGGACTTAAGGTATAAAGGTAAAGGTTTACTCATACCCTTTCTTTTCTCTCTATCTTTTTCTTTCTTTCTCTATTTCTTTTCCTTCCTTTTTTTCTTTCCATGTAATGCTAGTTGCCATGAAAAAAAAATGGCTGTATTGATGCTAAAATATTTACAGCACCATCGTTTGACTGGAAAAATAGATGTCTATTGATTGTGGGATAGCTAAACAAATTAGGATGCATGAATATAACAGAATATTAGTGTGCTATAAGAGATGACAAATGTGAGGAATACAGAGAAGTATGGAGACATGAATTAATATAGAGTGACTTAAGGAAAGCCAGAAAAAATGGCTATAGTAATGTTAATGGAAAAGAACAGTTGCCACATAATAATTGATGATGTGTGCTGTGAAATTATAAAGAACAAACTTGGCTTCAAAGAAAAGAAAGGTGGCTATACCTCTACTGGCTATTTTACAGAGATGATGAAGTTGCCATAAGGTTGATTTTTTTCACAGTATTGATCAGTTTTGCTAATTTTTCTTTTTCATTTGAAAAATTGTGCAAGGAACACATGCTAGAATAAGGATATGTAGGACATGGGGATATGGGATACGGGGAAATTTAGTTGAACTAGAAACAAATAGTGCCTGTATATTCTACAAAAATACAATACATGATTTTTAATAAACGTTTTCTTCCCCAGTATGGAACATCTTGAAGCTCTCGATGCTTTTGAAAGTTTTCTGTCTTCAAATTGGATAAAATATTTCCATCTATTGTCCTTCCAATTTCATTTTAATTGCTATTGGAAAGAATATAGAAAATGTTTTTATTGAAAAAAATGTGGTGATTTATGATATTCTTTATCCTTTTTGTTAGAAAAATTAATTAAGAATATTTTCCTGGAAAACAAGGTTCTTTTTAAAAGAACTTATGTTCTTTTTGTTTTAGTATCTTACATCAAAATGGATACAATTACATGTTTAAAGGGCAAACAATTACTTTTATTTCTTCCATGTCTATGGCATTCTTAGAATAGCTACTCTGGAAAATAAAATAAAATATAAAAGCCTTCTTTCGTATGAATTATGTCAATTTTCCATAACATAAGGGAACACAAATGAACATTTTTTGGTCCTGTAGACCTACCTTCTTAGCAAATAGTCTAGCAACTTATGTCATCTAGGAAGAATTTGGTGTGGATTCCGCAGAAAGTGCAAAGGCCTTCATCAGTATTCCCATAATGTCAAGTTTAGGTTTATAGCCAATAATGAAATTAAAATTTGAAAGGTATATTGAGCTCATACCACGTTTGTCATAACTGGTTTGGTGTTTAAAACCATTCTTAAATATCTAATTTAAGTAGATTTTAATTCAATCAGTTATATAGATTTAATATCAATCCTCTCCCCTGTACTTACCACCAAACAAGTGTAGACCCTTTCTTGCCTGGACTATTGCATTGAACATCTGACTGGTTCCCTTCTTCTAGTCTCTTCCTTCCATTCCATCCATCCTCTCTCTTATCAATCCATCCTTCAATGACTTGCTTTAAGAAATTGTGATTTCAATGTAGAGGTGGTGGCTCCACTTATGCAGGTGGGTCTTCATGAATTATTGTTTATAATTTAATCATGATTTAATCAGCCTATTGATATGCTTCTTTAAATTTAGCTATATAAGTTAGGAAGGTTTTTGGTTTTTGGCTTGTCAGAGTCTTCTAGAGTAATTGTCCTTAACCCTTTTGTGTGTCTTGTCCTCCTTTGGCAGTCTGCTAGAACCTGCAGAGCCCTTGTCTAAGTAATGTCTTTATACACATACAATAAAATAAATAGAATTATATTGAAATCTTGTTCTATAGCTTATATTCCAAAAACCAGTATTCTCTCCATTCTTGCCATCATAGCACAAATGAATGGAAGCCATCCTTCTCATAGCTGCCAAAATAGCAGTTTTAACTCACAAGTCTGGCCACATCCAAAAATTTTATGAAATATTTATTGGCTTTTGGATAAATAGAAACATCTGATTGCTTCATTTATGAATTTCTGTGGTCTAATTGGAGTCTACTTTTCCAAATTTAATCATCTTCTTGCATTATATATTACAGCCAAACTGGAGTACTCACCATTACCCAACCTCCTACTGCCCCTTCCTCCTCTGTCTCTCCATCTCGTCTCTATCTTTGTCTCTGTCTCTCTCTTAAACATGACTAGTATTCTAAAGTCTGGTGGCTTTGCAAGGCCAACAAGATGATAGATTACTGTCTGTGTTCTGCAGGGCATCCAGTAGATACTCATGGAAAGAAAAAGATAGAAATATTTGGTTTTGTTTTCTAGCACCTATATTTTGTAGAAATGATAAATTGAGGATATAATCTGATATTCTCCCAGTTATTACTAAAGTACAAGGTTACCATGAAATTATTCAGTGACGTACTCAAAAGTAACTTGAGCTGATAATCTCCACCCACATTGTTTTTGCACCTATTTAATTCATGCACAGATTAGGTTTCATAATATTCTATAAAATTGAGCTTTGAAAAATAGTCAATAAAATTGTAATTACAGTTACCTAATGGATCTGAAAGAGGAGCTTGATCTTTTCCATTAGTTTGACCAAAGAGGAAGCTGAAGTTCTAGAGAGGGTGACTTACCAAAGGTCTTTAAGACAATTAGTGATAAAGCCAAGACTAAAAGCTAGGTCTCCTGACCATCTTCACCATTCTCTATACGATAGCATTTTTTTGGAAGTCTAGACTGATGATTTCATTGGTTTGGAAGAATTCCTAGTTGAGACACTTCTTTCACTGTTGCACATCAACAACTTATTTCTAATTTATAGTCCTAGAGATTTGCCTTAGATGCAAGAGATTGAATGACTTAGCCATCGCTACATGGCTTCTACACATGTATTAATGACAGAACATGGAGCAAACAACAATTGCCATGACTCCAAAACTTCCATCCTTGATGTCAGTTAGTCAGTCAATCAACATTTATTAAATGCTTACAATGTTCCAGGAACCATGCTAAGAGCTGGATGCAAAGAAACATAGAAGACAATATCTGCTCTTAAGGAGCTCTGAGTCTAATGGAGGAAGACTTATGCAGACAATTAGCTACAAACAAGCTTCTTCCAGGCTAAATTGAAAATAACCAACCAAAGGAAATCAGTAAGATCAAAGGGAATTAGGGAAGGTTTCCTGTGGAAGGTAGGATTTTAGCTTGAACTTAAAGGAAGCCAGGAAAATCAGGAGACAGATATAAGGAAGAAAACAACACGCACTGTTGTTTTTGTGTTTAGTCATTTTCAGTTGTGGTTGACTGTGAATTTGGGGATTTATTGGCAAACGTACTGGAGTAGTTTGCCCTTTTCCTTCCAGCTCATTTTACAGATGAGGAACCTGAGCAAACAGGGTTAAGTGGCTTGTCCAATGTAGGAAGCCAGACTTGAACTCAGGTCTTCCTGACTCCAGGCTCTGCACTCAATCCACAAGCCACCTAACATTTTATGCATAGGGGACAGAAAATGAAAATTCCTCTTCTTGGAAAATGGAATATCCACAAAAGGGAAAGAAGAAGATATATGATGCTAGAAGACTTGAAAGACTGGGGGAAGTTATGAAGAGCTTTAAACGACTGAGAGAACTTTAAAGTTAATCCTGGACATTATAAGGAACCATTGGAATTTACTGAGTAGGGGATGATATGGTCAGATCTGTACTTTAGGAAGGTTGCTACTTCTCAGTATACTATCTTATTAAAACTTTTATCTCATACAGCTTTTTTTTCTACTAAGATATATTGTCATTTAAAAACTATAGCAGGCTCAGTACACATGTTGTACTGTGTGGTAATGGAGCAATTGCTTTCAAGAACATTTGATTAATACTTGATTAACTGGCATGCAATGATAAGCACTGAGGTTTAGGTTAGATAAATATTTGAAAGGATTACTTTATTTTTAAGTGAATGGACTGCTGATTCCAGTATCCACAATGAATCAGAAGAAGTATTTTATTTTTGGTAACAGTTCTAAAGGGTTTTTCTCTTTTTATAGAAGAAGCCTCTTAAAGAGCTTCATCTTCTAGTATATTACTGGAAGAGCCAGATAAAAGATTTAAAAATTGTTAACTCTTTGTATATTAGAGGGAATTCTTCTTTAGGTGTGGGATTGGACAGACAATCCATGAGGCCCTTTCCAACTGTTAACCTATGACATAAACTCCTACTGACCTCACTGTTTAACAAATGAACAAGGTACAATGAAAAGCATAAAAGATTTGGAGAGGAAGGATCTGGGTTTGAATCCAAACTTGCCCACTTACTGTCTAACTATGAGCAAGACACTAGCTCTCAGACTCCTTATCCGTACAATGAAAGGATTAGATCACATATGTCTTTTCCAGCTCTAAACAAAACAAACAAACCAAAAAACAATCCTATAATCCTAATCACAGTCTCATTCCTGAAATTCAATTTCAGGTAAAAAAAAAAATAATGAATGTAAATCTGTGAATCTGGCTATTCTTTAAAGGGCCTTCCTTAAGAATCAGTACTATTAATTGGTGCTTTTATTATAGTAATATAGCTATAGTCTTCAATTGAAATTTCAGGCAAAGATCCCCAGAGAGAATATGACTTCATGTTCTTTATTCCAAAGTATAGTCATGCCTTGTCTATAAATAAATCCAGGTTTATAAAACCTTGAAGCATTGTTAGGCTTATGTTTTATGTAGTTTATAATGGTTTTGGCAAGAGATACCAAATGTTATTTAGCTTGTTTTGGCTGGCGAGAAGGAATTTTCAATTCTATTTTCATAAACAGGCTCACGAAATCAATGAGCTTGATGTTTTAAGCATTGTCTTGTATACATTGGCTGCTTGTAGAATCGATTGACAAAGGAGAATTGTGATGCACTCAGTCAAAGCCTTCATGTAGAGAAACACAAATGGGGATTTTATGCATCCTTCCAAAGTAACATATTTTTTAAATCAAGTCAATCTCTCGAAGTAAAAATTATGATGAATACATTATTGATTCTGAATTGAATTAAACATAAAGTATGAGGAAAAAATGTGTCAAAATTATCTCCTAGTTTGTAGCATATAGAGTAAAACTTTGATAAATTAGAATGCTTAAACATGGGATATTCTGGATAATCAGAGTTTCTGGTTAAATGGAAGATTAAGCACTATTTTGTTTGTGGCAAACTTTCTAAATGTACTCATTTCAGTTTCTTCCTAAATGTGAAACAGAATAAATATTTGATTTGACCACTAAAGTTTTGCATTGCTTTACTGTCATTCTCTAAACATTAGTTATCATTGTGTACTGAGTTTAATGAACATTTATTAAGTAACTTAGTATGTATTAGGCAGTAGTATCACAAAGGTTGCAGAGGAGATATAGGCCCTACCTCAAGAAGTTTGCAATCTTTTGGGACAGATAAAACATATGTAGAAATAAACACAAAACAATTTAGAATCTAGTAAGTATATTGTGGATTCAGTAGAAAGGAATGACAGACTCGATGAGGAAAGGCTGATTTGTAGCTGAAGGTATCATGGAGGGAAAAACTTCCTAGAGGAGGTGGTGTACAAGTTGAACTGTGAAGAAAAATAAGGTTTTCAACAGGTAGAAGTAGAATGACATTTGTTCTACAACAGAGAAAAGTCTGGATCCTGGACTCCAAGACGATCTGAATTGTCAGAGAACAGCTTGTTCCCATTATGCCGGGTCAAAGAGGGCATGGAGGTATATGCTTTTAAAGAAGGCTAAAAAGTTAGGAGACAATAGACTAAGGGTTGTCTGACCTAGTAGACTGAGCAGTTGAAATGCTATCCTTTGAGTTAAGTTTTCACATAGCCTGCCCAGGTGTCTCTAATTTTATATCTTCTCCCTAAGAATATGATTTGAAGAATAATGTAAAGTTAAAGTTGGAGTGGGTGAGGGCATGAGGACTAGTCAGTAAATTATGATAGTATTACAGAGTGTCAGGTAATAGGAATCTGAATTATGGCAATGGGATTGAAAAGTAGGAAGAGCTGTGAAATGCATTACAGAGGAAGAATCGAGAATACTTGGTGACTTGGATATGCAAGATGGGAGAGATGAAAGAGTTGAAGATTACTCCAGAGTATTTGGATAACTGGGCAACTGGTGGTATTGGTAGTAGAAAAAAGGAGTTAGAATAAGAGTCAGATGCAGAGTAGATGACTAATATATACGTATTTTTTAATTTGTAAAATAAGATTATATAGAGGTGTTTTACGGATTAATAATAATGTGATGGAGTACAACCAGTAGTCTGTGGTAATTCAGGAATTTCGAAAAGGAGGATACAAAAGGGAAAAAAATGCCCTTGAATTTATTGTATTTTGAAGTTAAGTGATCATTAGTGATCCTGAAGAGACCAGTTTCAAGACTGAGGAGGAGAGAAGTTAGAGAGTAGTCAGGTCCACAAGTGAATAGGCATTTAAAGACCTAGGATGCCATCTTGGCAAACAATGTATTTATGTCATGTTTTCTTGCAATCTCATTTTATAAAAACTCCTTAAGAAAACATCCCCCACCACCAAAGTAGGTGCAGTAATTTATAGGTTCACTTGGTTTCCACTTGAGTGAATTACTGTTTCATATATTGTCAGATTACATTTGTTTGAATATAATTATTTATACAAGTCACTAAAAAAGTGAAGAAATTCAAATGATTCCATGATCATAGTCTTGTGCTTATGATGCATCTTTGAAAATACATTTTATTATTTCATTAAATATTTCCAAATTACATGTAAAGTTTTAATATTCATTTTTTTTAAATTTTGAGTTCAAAATTTTCTTCCTCTCTCTCACCCCTGCCCCACCCCTTGAGAAGGCAAATGATGATATCAATTATACATGTAAAGTATAAAGTCTTCCCAGGTCCTTCTGAAACCACCCTGCTCATCATTCCTTGTTGCACAATATTATTCCATCACAATCATATACCACAACCTGTGCAGCCATTTCCTGATTAATGGGAACCTACTAGATTTCTAATTCTTTGATGTGGCATCTTTTTAGCATGTTATTTTTACTCCTCGTCAATTACATCATGTTACATCATGTAATTTTCTCATTTTAGCAATTGTGGAAATCACTAGAACTCCTGTTCTAGAAAGCAATTCATCTCATTTCTGTTTTTGTAATAATTAACCTTCCTTGAAGACCTTGATGTCTCTGATTATTGGCCTACATATTAGTTTCTATAACATTTCTAAAGTATCTTAAACACTACTTCTTACTTAAGAAATCACATTACTAGCAAGTATTTTTTATAAAAATTGAAAATTGTAGATAGCTACATTAAACAATACACAAAATGAGTATTAAAAGAAAAAAGAATATTTCAGAAAAATTAATTTAAACACGATCTTTAAGAGTCCCTTTGTTTCTCTGCTTAAAACCAAAGAAATTTTGAGTGATACATAGTTTTGAAGGAAACAAGCTCAAATAGACCTTCTAAATGAACTTTCCCTGCTCTCTACTGCTGAAGGTAATCTCTCCCTCCTCATATTTCTCATGCCATTTTTTACTTCTCTGTCACATTTGTATTATACATATTTCTATTTTCTCTCTCTTGTATTTTAAGCTTCTTAAGAGTAGGAAAATTTCTGGTGTCTATTGTGGGACTTTGCACATCGTAAGGACTTAATAAACATTTGTTGAATTAAACTAAAATGAAACAAAGCCCCTCTTCTATGTAATAGCTTATTCCTCACTGATTCTAAATAAGACAAGATGTCATGGGTAGACAGTGAAGTTTGGAATTGAGTTCTCTGTCATATACAGTTGGTGGTATATGTACAATAAAAGAGTGATGTCTTTTCTAAATCAGTTTAGAAAACTAGTGCTTTCAAAAGTTATAAGAATGACAGAAGACAGTGCTGGTGGGATAGGTAACATGAAACATGTGATTGCTCCAGATACAAAAGCCTAGCATGTATATATATATGTATATAAAACCAACATAAGTGCTCCAAGAAAAATAAATTAGTTTTGCTAATCTGACAAGAACCACCTCTTAAATTTTCACTCAGTAAGGTGTATGAAATCATCCCCCAACCTGGATATGGATAGATTTTTATTCTCTGCTTGAGGGAAGAAATAAATTGCTTTTTATGACAGTTGAGGTTTTGAAACAGATAAAATTAAACAATAACTGTATTCTATCATTTAAAAAGATGCTTTAATTAGGAAAGGTGCTAGGATTCTCTTCTTTCTTGTTTACTTTTAATATAGATTGGCAAGGACATATACTTATGTCTACGTAACTACTCTGAATGTATGTCCATGTGTATATCTCTAAAAATTATTTCTTACCAATGATCTATATCTTGACTGACCATAACTCAAGTGGAAAAAAAAATGGCAGACTTACTGCTTGAGGAATAAACAGCAACTGATTTCTCCCCTTTGGTGCAACTTTTTTTTTTTAAAGTGATTAGTTTACATTGTTGAATATTTGTGAAAAATGGAAATGTTCAGAACCCATTTTTTAAAAAGTCCTTTAGGTAAAACTTTCTATATAACTTAGTCTGAGTGACTAGGGTTGCTTGTTTATTTTATAACCAAACTATTTGAGGAGGTAATAACAGTATTGGCTGGGACATCATGGAAAAAATAGAGAATGTCTCCTGCTTTACTTGCCCATACAGACACATATATGGGAGTTACTCATGCTCACAAATGTAGGAAGGGATGAAATATCTTACAACATGCATCTTTTGAAAGTATCTTTGTTCTGAGATATCTGTCTGTCTATCTACTTCCTCCAACTGCTCTAATACTGAGAAAGGTTACAAATGAGTTACACATATCATCCTTCCATGTAGAAATGTAAACAGTTCAACTTTAATAAGTCCCTTATGATTTCCCTTTCCTATTTACCTTTTCATGCTTCCCTTGATCTTGTATTGGAAAGTGAAGTTTTGTATTCAGTTCTGGTCTTTTCATCAAGAATGCTTGAAAGTCCTCTATTTCATTGAAGTTCCATGAAATATTATACTCAGTTTTGCTGGGTAGGTGATTCTTGGTTTTAATACTAGCTCCTCTGATCTCTGAAATATCATTTTTCAACCCTTTTGATCCCTTAATGTCAAAGCTGCTAGATATTACATTATCCTGATCGTATTTCCACAATATTTGAATTGTTTCTTTCTGACGGCTTGTAATATTTTCTCCTTGATCTGGGAACTCTGAAATTTGACTACAGTATTCCTAGGAGTTTTTCCTTTTGGGATCTCTTTCAAGAGCCAATCATTGTATTCTTTTGATTTGTATTTTACCCTCTGGTTCTATAATATCAGGACAATTTTCCTTGGTAATTTCTTGAAAAATGATGTCTCAGGTCTTTTTTGAACATGGCTTTCAGGTAGTCTAATAATAAATCTATTTTCCAGGTCAGTGGTTTTCACCAGTGAGATATTTCACATTTTCTTCTATTTTTTTTTATTCTTGTGGTTTTGTTTTATAATTTCTTGATTTCTCCTAAAGTCATTAGCTTTCATTTGCTCCATCCTAATTTTGAAGAAATTATTTTCTTCAGTGAGCTTTTGAACATCCGTTTCCATTTGGCCAATTCTGATTTTTAAGATATTCTCCCCATTGGCTTTTTGGACCTCTTTTGTCATTTGGGTTAGTCTATTTTCAAGGTGTTATTTTCTTCAGTATTTTTGGTGTCTCCTTTAGGAAACTGTTGAGTCCTTTTTCATGATTTTCTTGCATCACTCTCATTTCTCTTTCTAATTTTTCCTCTACTTCTCTTACTTAATTTCCAAGATCCTTTTTGTGCTCTTCCATGGCTTGGGCCCAATTCATATTTTTCTTGGAGGTTTTTGATGTATGAATTTTGACTTTGTTGTCTTTTTCTGGTTGTATGTTTTGATCTTCTTTGTTACCAAGGTGAGATTCTCTAGTCAGATTTTTGTCTGTTTCTTTGTTTTTTAGGCTGTTTGCTCATATTCCCAGCTAAATACTTGACTTTCTAACTCTTTTTCGAGGTAGGACTCTGCTTCCAGTGGGGTTGCGGCAGGCGTACTGTCTTGGGCTTCAGGGGTTTTGTATCAGCCACTTGATCACCAGTCTTCTGTGGACCCAGAGCTTTGGGAGCAGCTGCAGGTGCTGCTGCTGCTGCCACTGCTGCTGGACCTCAACCCTCCTCCACTCAGATGGGACAGAGTTTTCTCATTGACGCTCTATGCTGTCTTTGGTATTTATGGGTTGAAAAGTCTGGAGACAGCCACTGGTTCCAGTGATTCAGTCCCCTGAGGCTTGCTCAGGTTTGCCCTGTCTTTGCCAGTTCAGCCCATGCTGGACTGTGCTGTACTCTTAGCCCAATGCAATAGACCTTTTCTGTCAATCTTCCAGGTGGTCCTGGGCTGAAGATTTGTATCACTCTGTCATTTTGTGGGTTTTGTAGCTCTAGAGTTTGTTTAGAGTCATTTTTTACAGGGATTTGGGGGAGAGTTCAACAAGTTCCTGCTTTTACTTGGCTCTACTATCTTGGCTTCACTCCCTGTAATATGTGGGCAGCACAGCATTAAGTACATTATAGTATTATTTAATTTGATCTTCACAAGAACCCATTTCATTATCTCCATTTTGCAGCAGAGGAAACTGAGGCAAATAGAGATTTTTTTTTAAGTGACTTGCCAAGGATCACATAGCTAGTTAAGTGTCTGAGCTTGAATTTGAACTCAGGTCTCCCTTACTTCAACCCTAGCACTGTATCTACTGTATTGCCTTGCTACCAATATGAAGAACTATATATTGGTGATTCTCCAGTCATACTTTTTTTCACATTCATCCCTTTCCTGCCATCAAAAGATTACCACCCCAGTTCAGATGACTACCATCCATGTCACCTGTGACCTGAATTGCTGTAATAGTTTTTCAAATGGATCTCCCAGTTAACTTTTTCTCCCCTCCAAACATCCATTTTCCAAACAGATGTCAAAATAGCCCTCTTAAATACAGGTTCAGGAAAGTAATTCACATTCTCAGTGATTCTCAGAGAACCATGAAATAACATAACTTTATTTCTTATCACCACCCCCTTCATGAACTTCATGAACTCTATCTTCTAACCAAACCAGAATAGACAATGCTGTCTAGACTCAGTGTTCTATCTACCACTTAACTTTATTTGCAAAGTCTATTTCCTGTATCATCTTTCTCATCTCTGCATAGGCTGAGCTTCCTTTAAAGCTCAGCTCATATGTCATCTGCTTTTAGAAGCCTTTCCAGATCCCTCATATTTTTAATGTTGCTTCTTTCCTAAAACCTCCCCATCTCCTGCTTATTTTCTTTTCTTTATGCCTGTTGTATCTCTTTCTCCCTTTCAACTTTGGAAGGAGGGGGAACTTTTCCATCAGTCTTTATCTCTCCAGAGTCTAGCACATAACAGACATATAAGGAATATTTGTTGTTGTACACTGTATGTTATTGGACATATTCTGTGATGGACCAAAGATTCTAGACTTGTAAGGAGCCAACTTTACTTCCTTGTAATCAATTTTGACCAACCTCTAAAGGCTCTCTAGTGAATCTGAACACATAAGCTGTGTATAGATAGCAAAGAGATTCTAAGGAACAGTTTGAAAAACATTACCTTGCAACTTAAGTAAAGGAGGACTTGTCTGTCAAATCAACTGAGTACTTGCTGGTAAAATTCTCCAACATCCGGGGAGGGGAATATGATGAGCCAACAGAAGATAGCATTTCTACTCTCAGGGAACTTTGTTTAATTGGGGACACAAAACACATACATGTGAAACAACTTATTTTTTGGTACAATGATTAAAATAATAAAATATAGATATTATAGAATTCAAATGGAATATATAATTGAGGAGCACATATGGGGAGGAGTGTAATGGGAATAAGTACGTTAATAGGACCAGAAATTTGTTAACCAAAGCACAGTTTATTGAGTTCACAAGCAAGAGTAGCTCTCCTGCTCCAGTAGAGTCACACAGTTCAGGGAGGGAACAGTGCTTTTCATAGGGCCAGGCAGGAGTAGGAATGGGGTATCTGTTCCTAGGGTTCTGTGGCAGATCTTGCATCATAATTGTCTGCTGATCCCAGGATATTGTGCTTTAGCAAGTTCTTAGAACTGGAGTGCAAAACATGCAGGACATGTTGAAATCTTATTTTAAACTATTTGCATTCTCAAACAGGAAGTAGGTGAGGGGACCATTAGCATTTGTCAGGATTGTGTGGTCAGGATTCATACAAAGAATAGGGAGAGACTGGATTGGAAGCTATCACCCTCATCATCACTTGTGTTCTCATTCATATAAATACCTCACAGATAAAAGAAAACCAAAACAACCCTTTTTCAGCAGATTCACCTTATAGTTTTAGAGTTGCCTAGAGTGATGAAGGATTAAGAGACTTGCCTGGGGGGACTTCCTATGTGGAATCAAGATGGCAGGATAGAAGAATTACTTAGCTGACCTCTCCTAACAATGTCCTCCAAATAACTTTAAAATAATGCCTCAAATCAAAATCTGGAGTAGCAGAGTGGACAGAAAACAAGGGTGAGGCATTGTTTCAACCCAAGACAACTTTGGAGGTGAGAGGAGATCTGTCACATAGGAGTGGAGGTTGGAACAGAGCCGAGGTGGATGAAACAACATTGATGAGATTAGGTGGTGGTGATAGAAGCAGGAGCAGCTTTGACACTTGTTTTAAAGGGACCAGGCAATTGGTCAGAAAAGAGTTTACATTGCAAGCACTGGATGTAGTAAGGGATGATGTTTGGCAATTTCGTTGCCTATACACCCTTCTGGATCACAGTTCGATAACAAGGACCCTGATATACACAGTACAGGTTCTTAGATCTGCTTTTCTAAAAGGAAAGAAACTTTTGAGGGGTGAACAATTACTTTAATAAAACACATATATACACTTCACTTAGTTTAGGGGAAGAAGTCAGCACCTGAACTTCAGAGAAAATACAGAGAAATCAAAATCAACAGACAGAGTTTCCAATTGTCTGACCATAAGCAATCCATACATAGTTACCAGAGCAAGAAGCACCAAAATCTGGGTTTTCAAAGTGGGTGAGTCTTTAGCTGCTGCCCAGAGTCTCTTCTGGAGAAACAAACACTTCCAATGAGTAACCCCCAAAGTAAAACCTCACCTCTGAGTATTTATGCACTTTGAGCTGGAGGGCATTACAACCCCTGAGAACCAGTACCTCATTAGAAAATTAACAAAATGTACTTGAGGCCTATTAATGGGCAAAGATCTAATTAACATTACAAGTTCAAGGGTGAAGAGTACTTTTGGTGGAAGAAGCAGGGGCCCCATTAGCAGTATCAAATAGTATCTCTTCTAGTCCCAAGAACAATTACCTTCAGAAGCAATATCCATTGAAGTTCCAAGAAGCCAGGGGCCCTTCCTGAATGAGTACCAGAGCCCAGACCAGGAGAGCATTGACCATACCTGTCCCCAGATCACAGCAACTTGGAAGCTCTGGAAACTACCAAATCCCCAGTAGCAGCTGTGGAAACAGAAGTGCAAAAAAGCCTAAAGCTTGGGGCACTCCCTCTACATCCCCACACAGGCCCTTTTTGAGCATCTTGTATTTCTTTTGAGCTACTTCAATTCTGCTTTGCTCTCGGAGCACAGCACATTCTCTGATGAGAACACTCCATAATGGACAGTACTTTGCCAGCATCTTCCACATCACAATCAATTCCAAAGTTCTTAAGAGAGATTTTGAGAGTGTCCTTGTATCACTGCTTCTGACCACCATGTGGGCACTTGCCCTGTGTGAGTATATGGCAAGTATTTGTTTGGCATTCAAGCAACAAACCCATTCCATCAGAGTTGTGCTCTGGGCAGTTTAGTTGGAGAAAGGGCCTCAGTGTCTAGTATCTTATCCTGCCAGGTCATCTTCAGAATCTTCCCATTATGATTCAAATGGAAACAATTCAGTTTCCTGACATGGCTCTGGTATACTTCCTTGGTGTCACAGACATACAACAATGAGGTCAGCACAATGTCTCTGTAGACCTTCAGTTTGGTAGTATTCTCCCTTGCACTTCCCTTTGGAGCCTCCCAAACACTGAGTGAGCTCTGGCAATGTGTGTGTCAACCTCATTATCAATGTGTACATACCTGAAAAGTAGACTGCCAAGGTAAGTGAACTTATCCACAGTATTCAAAATTTCTCCATTTGCTGTAACTGATGATTCTACATATGGATGGTGTGCTGCTGTCTGATGGAGCACCAGTGTTTTCTTGGTGATAATTGATAGGACAAAATTAGTACAAGCAGCAGAAAATCAATCCATATTTTGTTGCATCTCAGCTTCAGAGGATGCATTGAGTGAACAGCCATCTGCAAACAGAAACTCATGCATGAACACTCCCTTCACTTTGGTCTTGGCTTGTAGCCTTTTCAAGTTGAAGAATTTACTATCATGGTGGTAGCTGACCTTGATACCATGTTTGTCTTTACTGAAGATGTTTGACAATATGGCTAAAAACATCTTGTGCTAAAAAGCATGGGGCAAACAAACAGCCTTGTTGCACTCCACTGCTGGCTGGGAGAGTATAAGAGCATTGTTCATTATACAGAACATAGGCAAGCATGCTGTCATGAAACTGATGTACAATACTGATGAACTTCTCCGGGCAACCAAATTTTGACATAATTTTCCATAAGCCCTAATGACTGATAGTGTCAAAGGCCTTGGTAGGATTGATACATGTCATGTATACACCTTTTTTTCTGCTCCTGGAATTATTGGGCAGCAAACACCATATCAACCATTCCTTGTCCCTTTCTGAAGCCATATTGGCCCTCAGGTAGATGACCATCTTCCGGATGAAGGATAAACCTATTAATGAAAACTCTGGCAAGAATCTTGCCAGCAATGACTAAGAGAGAGACCCCCATGCTTGTCACAGGACAATTTTTTTCCTTTGCCTTTATAGATATGGACAATGGAGGCATCCTTGAACTCCCAGGGGATAATCTCTTTCCATATAACCCAAAAAATTTAAGTCAGCTTTTGTATGAGCAATGGACTCCCCACCTTATAAATCTCAGCCAGAATAGAATCAGCACCAGGTGGTTTGCCACATGAAAGGAGCCTAATGGCATTTAAAATCTCTTCTTTAGTTGAAACTTTAGCTAGGGTGGGATCAGTATCAACCTGAAGTAAACAGTCAGTGGTTTCAGCATTGATTGATGACAGTCTGTTGAGAACACTATGGAAGTGTTCATGTTGTTATCCTTAATCAATGTGACTCTGTAAGCACTTAATAGTTGAGATGCACCGTAGGTCTTTGGCCCATAAATAGCCTTCAGGGCATCATAAAGGCACTTTGGATTGTTATTATCAGCATAAAATTGAATTTCATCTGCCTACTTACTGAGCCAAGAATCCTGCATCACTCTAAGCTTCACTTGTATTTCGCTTCAGATTGAATTAGATGCTGCCTTCTTAGAGATGGATGAACTATCCTGCTGGTAAACCCTGTGGAGTTCTCATTTTTCATTGAGCATCTTCTGAATTTCCCTACCATTTTCATCAAACCAGTCTTGATGTTTGTGAGTGTTCTGACCCAGATGAGCAAATGTAGTTCTGTACCAAATCTTTGAAAGTTACCCACTCCTTTTCTGTCCCACTGTTGCCAGCTGTGTGTTGGCTCAGTTTTCCCTCCAAGTTAGCAACAAACTGTTTCCTGTCAGAGAAGTACTCTGACCTGTCAACATTAATTCTTCTAGCAGTTATTTTGCCTTGGGGCTGCTGCTTTTGTTGAATGCTAATATTTAGCTAGAAGAAGATAAGTCTACTATCCGTCCAGCACGCTGTGCCACACATTGCCTTCATCAATCTCACTTCTTATCTCCCTTCTCCTTACAATAGTATAGCCTATTAAATGCCAGTTTTTGCTGTGAGGATGCATCCATGAAGTTTTGTTGCATTTAGGTAAATGGAAAACAATAATAGTGATGAGATGGTCATGCAGTGCACAAGTCTTCAATAGTAAGTGACTGTTGCCATTCCTGTTTCCAACTTCATTCCTCTCAAGGACTCCCTGCCATGTCTAATAATCTGAGCCTACTGTAGCATTAAAGTCACCCAGAATTATAAGCTTGTCTTCTTTTAGCACATTGATAATAAGGGTCTCCAAGATTTCATAAAATTTTTCTTTGACCTCATTAGGGTTTTTCATATGGGAACATGGGTGTTGATGATGTTGGTATGGTGTTTTCCTGCAGGTGGTAATCACATTGTCTTGAACCTGTTATTCACTCCTTTTAGTGATTGTTGACTAGGTTAATTTTGATTGCAAAACCTGTACCAGCTTCAGGATTCTCCCTTTCACTGTGGCCACTCCAGAAATCTCTGTGTCCAGCTCTGAGATCAGTAACCTGGCCTTCATTTGTTAGCCTTGTTTCAGTCAGTGCTGCTATTTGGATGTGATACCTGCTGAGTTCTCTCACAAGAGCTGTTCATCATTCATGCCTACTGGATTTTGTGTTGTTTATAAAGGTGTGCACATTCCATGTGATGGTGAGCGGCATTGTCTTTGCAGAAGTTTTTCTGTATTTATGTGTGTGTGTGTGTATTGTGAACTACAGGGTGGGATCCCTACCTCCCACAGTAATCAGGCTAGGATTGGGTAAGCAGACATTTTTAGCATACCTTTTCTAGCCCCTTCCTCATAGCAGGAGGTGAGCAGTTTGATTCTTTTTTCTTTAATTTATTTATTTTTAGTTGTCAACATTCACTTCCATAAGTTTTACATTTTCTCACCCTTTCTCCCTCCTTTCTCCCCAGGATGGCATACAATCTGATCTGGGCTCTACACATACATTCCTGTTAAACACATTTTCACATTGGTCATGTTGCATATAAGAATTATAACAAAGTAGAGAAACCATGAGAAAGAAAAAAAAACAAAAGAAAAAGAAACGTGAAGTAGTTTGCTTCATTCTGCATTCCAACTCCATAATTCTTTCCATGGACATGTATAGCATTTCGCATCATGATTTCTTTGGAATTTTTTAGGTCCTTGTATTGCTATCAAAATCAGTCATTGCACACTGTGCCTCTTTTTGTGAACAATGATCTCCAGGTTCTGCTCACTTCACTCAGCCTCAGTTCATATGCATCTTTCCAAAATTTTCTGAAGTCCACTTATTCATCATTTCTTATAGCACAATAATATTCCATTGCATTCATATACCACAACTTACTCTGTCATTTTGCAATTGGTGGGCATCCTCTCAATTTCCAATTCTGGGCCACCATGAAAAGAGCTGCTCTGAATATTTTTGTACACATGGATCCTTTTCCAGTCCTAGTGGTACTGCTGGGTCAAAAGAGTAGGTACATTTTTATAGCCCTTTGGGCATAGTTCCAAATTGCTCTCCAGAATGGTTGGATCAGCTCACAGCTCCATCAACAATGAATTAGTGTTCCAACTTTCCCATGGAAGTATGATTTTTAAAAGGCCACTCAGACACCCAGGAGGTTGCTAAATCCTAGTGCTACTTGCAATGAGATGACAACCCTATAGCTCAAGCTGCTTGTGTGCAGGGATGCGACTACTACAGCTTCCAGCGTATCTGCATCTACTGCTTCATCACATATTGCCGTAGGACTTTGAAATAGTAAAAATGGTTAAGTGGCATGACTGATGTCTTTGTGTGTAAATTGGATTTAAATGAGGCGGAGTTGCATGGAATCTTTGGCCTCACTCTCTCTTCCAGGTCCATCACAGTCCAGTGGAAGGACAGTCAAGATAACTGGTGATGGCTCCAGATGCAGTGCATAATTTTGATATTTCCAAAGTCTAACAAAGTTCTCAACACTCCACAGTGCTTGCTCAGCTGCTTTCATTGATATTGGAACAATTTTTTCTCATCTATCCATTCCACCAGATGGATGAAATTCCATCCCCCATATCCATGCTTGGGGTAAATATCCCCAAACTCACCAATGTGTTTGAGATCCCCTCAGGTTACTGTCAACCCGGTTTAGGCCCTCAGTTGAAACAGTTGACCAAGTTATGGCTGCTCTGCATGCTACATACAGCTTCTTGGAACCACAGGTGAGAGGTGGATCAGGTGGACCGCAAAGGTGGAAAGCAGCCCTTAAAAGGTATCAGCAACCCTCAAACTAGTAGTCTTCCCTGAACACACCCTACATCAATGAAAATACAATAACAGCATGGTAAAAGAGGCACAAATATACTGAAGAAAACAGAATTGATTAAATGGAAAAAAGAGGCACAAATGTTTACCAATGAAAATAATTCCTCAAAAAGTATAATTGGCCCAGTGTAAAAAGAGGTCCAAAAATTCACTAAAGAAAATACATAATTAAGAATAGGAATTGGTCAAATGGAAGTGAATGATTCCTTGATGTATAAAAGAAACAACACAAAGTCAAAAGAATGAAAAATTTGAAGAAAATATGAACGATCTCATGAGAAAAGCAACTACCTGGGAAAATAATTCAAGAAGGCATAATTTAAGAACTATTGCATTACCTGAAAGCCATGATCAAAGAAAAAAAAAGCCTAGAAATCATTTTTAAAAGAAATTCTCAAGGAAAACTGTCTTGATATCTTAACAGAGAGTAAAATAGTAATAATCCACTAATTCACACCTGAAACTGATTCTGAAGTGAAAATTATCGTGAATATTAGAACCAACTTGCAGAGCTACTAGTCAAAGAGAAAATACTTCAAGTGAAAAGAAGGAAAGCATTCAAATATCATAGAGTCCCTATCAGTATCACACAAGATTTAGCAACTCCTATTTTAGAGGAGTGAAGGGCTTGGAATATGATATTCTCAAGGGTAAGGGGCTAATATTACAACCAAAAATAATCCACCCAGAAAAACACAGTATAATCCTTCAGCAGAAAGAAAAATTGATATTTAGTGAAATGGAGCATTCCTGACAAAAGAACCAGAGCTGACAGAAAACTGACTTTCAAATACAAGACTCAAGAGAAGCATAAAAAGGCAAACATGAAAGAGAAATCATACTCAGAAAGGTTTAACTTTTTACCTTTTTATTTGGGAGAATGATAGGTATAACTTCTAACAGCTTTATCATTATTAGGGTAGTTAGAAGGATTTTACACACACACAGGGCATGACAGTGAGTCAATTATGGTGGGATTATGCATCAGAAACTGAGCACAGCTCCTTCCATGTTGGTAAACTGAGCACAATTCCTTCTATCATGTGTTAAGCATTAGCTCACCAATTAAAGGATCTTCTTGCTTTACTGCTTGCCCCAATGACTCCTCAACAAGAATATTCTGGGTAATAATTCAGTGAGATTTTAAATGTTCCCTGGTTTCATGAATCAGCCTAGTCATTTAGGTCAAGGTATCTTATCAAAGGAACCAGCTCTTGCAAAATACCCTCTCAATATCATTTTGCTTTAAACCTCTACTGTCCTTTGTAGTACATATAAGCCCCATGTAAACTTATTTTGGGGAACCTCTGCCCCTGCAGGTGGGGCTCCCTTGTTCGCAAACTTAATAAGTCCTAAGACAAGTTTGATACTTTGGGGTCTCATTATTCATATATCACCCACAATAGTTTTGCTTAAATGTTTTCTTTTGTTGTAAGGAAAATATTCAATGCGTTAAAAGATAAAAGATGTCAGTAAAACTCAATTTAAAAAATTAACATATGCTGTACAAGTATCAAAGAGTAGGTGACATAATCATTTTTTCTTTTATTTGGAAAATTTGGAATAGCTTAAAGTGATTCAAAGGAGAAAACATTGCCCATACATACTACATTTAGCCTTTTATTTTGTTTTCTTTCTCACACTGTATTTGTCATCTTTATCTTATAATTTTCATTACGTTCATCCAGCTATTCTACTGGAAAATAGGCAATTTGTGAAAGATATTTAGCCTGGTAATTAATGCTTTGTAAGGAAATCTAAGTATATCAATATACTTTACTGTTCCTAAATCCATACTTGAGCTCACATCATTCCTTTTGCATAGAATACCCTTTATCCCCATCTACATCCATTATATTTTAGGTGTTCAATCAAAACCAAGGTGAAAATCCCAATTCTTTTATGAAGTTCTAATTTTCACAGCTGGAAGTAATATCTTCTTAAGTGTGCCTGGAAGATTTTATCAGTGTAGGTATTCCTCTGCTAGCAGAAATTGTAAAATCTGTAATTTCTCTTCATTAGCAGTTCTTGTTGATATCTAAGTCTTCAGAGGATAAAACCATCTGCTTTTGTCTTTCCAAAAATTTTGCAATCTTTGAAATGTTTTGAATTGATCATTTTGTGACTTTGAAGCTTTATTTTTCAGTCAAAGGTTTTTTTCTCTATATTTTGGGGCAAGATCAGTTGATTTTGGTCATTTTATCTTCTTGGGTGCTCCTCCTGTTTCTTTTCATAGCATGTGATACCTTGAAATGGTACAGTATAAATGTCATGGTTCTATTATTTCTCCTACAGAAAAAAATAGTAAGCTAAGAATGGATTTTAATACATTTTAGATACAATAAACTTTATTTAAAAATTTTAAAAGATCTTAGCTTGGGGTCTGTACAAAAGTAGACAACCCATCCCAATTTAGGAGATGCAATTTGGCATCCCATTAAATTTGTTTTACACTTTGAACTGTATTATACATGGCTGATCTTGAAATAAAGCTATTTCAGTAATCAGTCATTCCCTGTTTGCTAGTTCATAATCAATGTAGCTGCTATATTTTGAGAGTCTAGAAGAGCTACCTTAGCGTGCTTGTCCCATCCACTGTGTTCCCATTCTCCTCTTTAAGGAAAAAATCATATTATGCAGGTATGAGATTTCTGGATTTTCTTCAAGTTCTTTTCTTCTCATTCCCTAACCTGGAACCATATTTTTCAACAGTTTTCTATATCTGCCTCTGTTCTCACATTCATATTGTAATCACCAAGCATCAAGGCATATGCTTACTTAATTTGTAAGAACATATCAAATTTTCACAGAATTTCTTTACTTCATCTTTTGCAAAGGATGCTGGTACAGAAATGGCATTTTTCTGTCCTGTTATGTTTTTCATGAACATGGCTAGATAAGATTGGTGTGTAACTCATGAAATAGGACTTCATTTTGTCATGAGGAAACCTCTCTGTGAAATTCTTTTCTACAAGTTCCCTTTTGTGTTTGAATGAAACTTAATTCTATCTTCTGGTTTTATTTATATGAGCAATTTCAGTATGGATATCACTGGGTAAAAACTAAATAGCAATTAATTAAATTAATTTTTGTAGAAAATTGAGGAACTATTATTCTGGTATTACTTTTTGGAATTCCATTTCTTGCCATTGTGGTCCTGGAAGGGGTTATATGGGCTATTTTATATTTTTCTTCATTTCCTTGGTTAGAGATAGGTCCTTGATGGTGGTAAGAAATAGATTTGAGATTTTGTTATTAAAAGGATATAAGAATGAGAAAACTCTACCTATGCAGGTTGGCATCTCTTCTGTAATATATAACCTTAAAGCAGGGGTCTATGAACACACTTTATCCCCATCCCCCACTGCCCCCTCCTGTCTCTCTCTCTCTCTCTCTGTATGTGTGTGTGTGTGTATATGCATGCATATATGTATATATGCATATACATTAAATGCTATATAATACTGTATATAATATATGTAATTGTGTATAATACTATATTTCAGTATAATTAGTTTCCTTTTATAATCAGATTTTCTTTTATGTATTCAAAATCTTTATTTTGAGTAGACCCCATCAGACTGCCAAATGATTCCATGACATACACATAAAACAAAAAAGTTTAAAAACATTTGTTTTAGAGAATTTACTATACAGCATGGAGAAAAAGTGATTTGTTCTGGATGCAGTCAGCATGTGTCAAAGACTGGTCTGAGTCTAAGGTATTACCAGCCTGAAGGCTACTTGAATATCTGACATACCACACTGAGTGTACACCATGCTTCATGCCCCCAGTTACCATGGTTTAAAAAAAAATCACTGCATGGTACCCGGCTTCCTGATTGTGAAATTTTCTCCATTTGTGGGTCCTCAGAGAGCAGACACAGGCTGCAGTCTGAACCAAATTTGACTTGATTCCATAGTAATCACAGAAGTTCCATAGCAAAGTGTGATTTTTGAAAAGGCTCATATACTCATATACTTGTGACAAAATATCTTGTATTTTTTTTTTGTTTGGTAAATGTTTCATACTATCCCCTATAGAGTATAAGTTCCTTAAGGCTAAGGACTATACTCATATTTCCACATTATATTGAACATATTTGTATGTTGTACGTACGCACACACACATGCACACATTATTTTTACTTCTAACATTGAATAAAGTTAACTTATTGTTTGTGTGAGTGTATGTAAAACATTCCACTTTAGGCTGAATTCTGCTGATGGGTTCCATTGCTTTTCTCACTGTTGCTAGTCGGGGTTTGTCTGTCATATTCTTAACTGAGCAGTCAATCTGAGCGAAATCTATCATAATTGATTTTTGTTCGTTAAAGTGTTTGTGTTATTCAGAAGGCTGGGACTTTATGCACGTGTATATATATTTGTTTTTGCAGTGTGTGCTGGAACAGAGAACAAACTGAGCTCTCTCTCTGACCTGGAACAGCAATATCGTGCCTTGCGTAAATACTATGAAAACTGTGAGGTAGTCATGGGCAACTTGGAGATAACCAACATCGAGCACAACCGCGATCTCTCCTTCTTACGGGTAAAATGTTCTCTCTGTCTCTCCCTCTTTCCTTTTCTCTTCCCTCTTCTCTTCACCGTTGTCACAATGCATAAAATCAGGCCTACTAGTTCGTAACTGGAAAAACAATGATCATTCACCTGGCAAGTACCATGAGTGTAGGCAGAAAATAAGAGATACTGAAGGCACAAAAAGGGAACGGAACAAGGGTAACAGTTCTGTCAGAACTGACATCCTGAGTATAGAACGGTTACAGTTACTCAGAATGTTTTATAGCAGATACTGTTAGTGCCTACTATATGACATCCTCTTTGTCAGTTTCCAGGAGGTGGAAAGCCATTTAGGCTAAGAATTGGGAAGGGCAGAGGACAAGTGGATAAGCATTGGTGGCTTTAGCGGGTAGTGCCCTTTCCTTTTCCTTCTTGGTTTTCTAGTTTTTTGAAATATTTAGACCAGCATATGTTATCGAGTTGAGACCAAAGCAAATATTGCATAAATTCTAAGTTTAATATAATGTGACATATATATTTGTGAATATGGAAAATGTGTACATCAAAATAAGTGTAGATGAGGGCACTCAGAGATGACAGTCTTGAAAACTTTTTTTTTAAGTTGACAAGGTATTAGATTAAAGCGATCAGTGATGCTTCCTCTGTGAGGAGGAAAAACTGAATATAGATATGTCTTGCTTTAAGAAAAATGGATATAAGAAAAATCTACTGTATAAAAAAGGGTAACAGTGGGGATGGTCATTTGTGCTACATAACGATTTTTTTGTTTTATATTAAGTACGATAGTAGTGTGCTTTTTAAAACAAGAATTCAATAAAATACTTAAGTATTATTTAATTTATAGTAATTTTATATACAGATGAAGTTTTGTGAAATTTGCATTTTATAAATCATGGGAGAAGAAGGACTTACAGAAATACCTATGAAATAATTTGTTTTTTGTTCTCTATTGGGCAGTAGAGTTTTCAGCAATATAATTAAATTTTTATAACTCCTTGTTTGCTCAGGCACTCAGAGACTTTTGACCTGCATTAATTTAATAAGCACTTCTAGGATAGATGATGCCTTTTCAAAATGAACTACCACCAAATTTTTAATTATAGGGATGAGATTATGATTTGCAAATCTTATGTTGACTTTACATCCAGGATTGGTGGAAGAAATGAGCACAACTTTTAATGCTTTGATGGCAGAATTGTGGGTCTGTTACTGGTGTCTGAGGCTATTTAATGAGATTTTTTTTTTAATATTAAAGGTAGCTAATGAAAATGTTTTTTTTTTAAAGAACTTTAAAAGTCATTATCAGAAACCATCTGCTTTAGTAATGAGTCACTTTTTTGCAGCTTTCTTGAAAATGAGTTAAAGTTTAGCACTGAATGTAAATCTAGAAACTTGTAATGCCTGTGGCAAACACAAATTAAGCTTTTTATTATTACTATAAACAAGTAAGTGGTTTTCTGAAGGACACGGATTAACAAAAACTACCTGAAAAAATATCCAAATGATAAAAAATGGAATTATATTGAGAATTCTTTTAATTGATCCTACTATATGTCCACTAAAATGGTGAAGATAGTTTAATTCTGGCAGGTCTGAAGGGAGAAATAACCAAGCTACATTGTTAGTGGACCTATGAACTGTTGGGTTCTTTTTGTAAAGTATTAACACTGTACAATTAGATCTGAAAAAAGAGAAAACTGTTCGGATCCTTTAACCATAGGATCTCACTATTTAGATTATGTGCTAAAATGTTACTGACTGAAAAAAAAAGTCTACTTACACAAAAATATTTGAAGGGACATTATTCATAGTATCAAAAAGTTGGAAATAACTTTAGCTCAGACTAAATATGCTTGGTATATAAATTGGTAAAAGGAATGTAATAAAATACAAATATGAGGAACACAAAAAATAGAAAACTGATATGAAGTGATTAATATCAACTAGTATACACACTGATAACAATGTACAGATAAAAGCTGTACCAAAATCCAGAAGAAAAATATTTAGAAGAAATAAAATTCATGAGGAGGTTTAGAAGCAATAAGACGTTTTGGTTACTATCTTGATGATGTTTAATTCAATTCTAGTCATTAAAAATGGAAAAGAAATCACAGTAGATTACTTTGGTCAACAAGTAAAAGGAGTATTTGATTACTCCTGCTCCCTGATTTTCTTTCGTTAGTTATCTTGTAATTTATTAAGCTCCTTTAGTGGGTTAACAAAGGGGGCACAGCATTTTTTAAAAAGACTTTTCAATAAGGTTAGACTTTTTGTTCCAATATAATCATTCTTAAACTTGATGTTAGGATAACCATTAACATCTACAGTTACCTATCAATTACACAATTCCTAATAACTTATTAAAAGCTGCTATTCATTTCTAAAATACATCCTATGTGGACCTTGAAAAGGACAGAAACATTGTAAAATTATGCCCTTTAAAGGGCAGTATTAAACAAAACACAACACATAACTGAGTGTCACTGTGTTTACTTCTTTCCTTTTAAATGAAATGGTTCTTAAGTGAACTATGAACACTTCTGGTTTATTCATTATCCAGTTTGTGAGTGGCTGTGTTAAATAAACTTGTTTTCCTACACATTAGTAATGACCACAAACCCAAGCGGTTCACTCTAGCGTGTAGATCCAGGGAAGAGAATTAAAGCAAACACAAAATTCTCCCACAGATTCATGGAAGATGAAGCTTGGTTTACTTGATGCAGTGCCGACCGTAGCTTCTGCAACATCTCAGTCTAAAACATACCTCCTAAATGTATTTGATGTGTGAACATGGCATCATCAATTGAGTTTTCTGAGTTCCAATTTACTGATCTGTAAAATAGGGATAATGCCACCTACCGCAGAGGGCTGTTGTGGGGATCAGATAAGTTTATAAAGGATGATGTAAACCTTAACACACAGTGTTAATATTGACAGCTGATATTTTATTTCACTTTTGTTAACTGATTTTGAAAGTGCATGGGGTGCAATAGATTCTTAAACTAGAAGTCAGGAACAAAAATTCTTTTTTTTTTTTTTATTACACCTGGGAGATGTATCAAGGGCTTCATGAACTTGGATGGGAATTAAAAATACAGCTATAATTGGACAACCTTTTGGTTTCCTCTCTAATCAGTCCACTTAATTTTATTTTATGCATCAAAAATATTCTGAGAATTTTATTTTTCCTGAGAAAGGGTTCATAGATTTTACTGGAAGGCCAGAGAGTTCCAAGATGTAAAAATGTTAAGAACTAAAACAGAAATTCTCACGTGGGATTAACATATGTGGTGGGATTTTTTTTTTTTTTTTGCCTCTGACTGCCCTTGCATATCTTACAAAAATGGAGTTGGCACCTTTCCCTTGGCTTCAGAATGCTCCTTATTATTCTTCTAGGCAAACTAGGACTACAGATCCTGTTCCCAGAAGGAATTAATATCCTCTAACTCTGAAGATTTGTCAGTTTATTTGGTTCCTTTACACCCTATTCCCCCACCCTCCCAATCAGATCTCCAAAGACCAAAATCAGAGATCAGTCAATCAGCTCTAACTCTTTGAAATCACAGGGTTCTCATCTTTCCACTATCTCAGTCTTGTCACTTCTTATTCTGAGAAATGTAATTGAATCAGTCCTACCATTTCTCTGCAAAGGACCCAGTTATGCCTTACCGTATTTTTCCACTCACCATCAATGTGACTTCCTGGATCAAATTACATTTCCCTGGTCATCACCCCTAATCCAATTCAATAAATATTTACTACTATGTCTCTCTCATTAGATGGGAATAACTAGTTTTTGTATTTGCATCCCTAGTGCTTAGCAAGGTACTTGGTACATAGTGACTGCTTAATCTTTTTTTTTTTTAGCTCATTCATTCAATTCCCTTCCTTGGCATTAGTTGTATGACCATGAGCAAGTCACTTATCTTTTCTGAGCCACTGTTTTTGAAAAATAGGAATAACCACACCTACAGTACTTACCTAACAGGGTTATGTTGAAACTCAAAAAAGACTATATACATAAAACTGCAAACTTTAAGATGTTCTATAAATATCAGTTGCTGTTGTTGCTGCTTAGACAGAAGGTTATTTTTACCTCTTCCAGGAAATATGTAAATATAAGGCATTTTCTCTTGAGATTAATTTTTAAACAAATATATTTCCAACTATAATTAAAATTCATTTATTAAAAATTTAGCAAAGGTTTGTGTTTTCATTGTAAATTTTTGGAACATAACTTAAATCTTTAGCAATTCTTGCTACTGTTCTCATAGGATCATGATATATACATATATAGTGCTTGAATGGACTTCAGCTATCTAGTCAAAGCCCCTCATTTTACATGTGAGGAAACCATTTCACAAAAAGAGCAAATAACTTCCTCAGAGACTTTAGACTCACAGTTGAGTTTTCTCCATATCTTACCAAGAACAGATCCCCATATGACTTCCTAGCTATGATGAATGAAAAGTTCCAAAGAAGTAACTTCTGGGTAATTAATAATTTTATTAATTATGGCTAGTTAATAATTAATAAAAGGATGATCATTTGACATTATCTCATAAACAAAAAGACCCCTCCTAGAGGCCTCTTGATACTTATATCCCCTTGGAAGACTGGGAATTCCCAACAGGTAGCAATCAACTCTGATCAACTGTTAGGAATTAATGAGACAATGACTGTAATAATGAGAAGTGACCTATTCTAATGAGGGCCTGGCCACTTGACTTTGATTATTTCACTGTTACTTCAAAGACCACCCTACCTTCTGGCAATCTAGACAAAGCAGTCTATCCCTTCCCCTCTACCCTCTCAGACCTATCCAAGTAGAACACAATGGGCCAGGTTTCACCTAGAGCAATTCCACCAAGATAAGATGGTCTGTATAACCAATAGGGATTTATTTCTAAATGAAATGAGGAAATAGAAACAAATTTTAGTTTTAATTAATAATTGGTTATTAATATGAAATAACCATTTCTCTCAGAGCTCATCCAAATCATATTCCTAGCTCACCTTAAAGTATTGTCTTTCCTCATCAGTAGGTCAACTTCTTGAAGGTAGGGGCTGACCTACTTCCATTTTTGTCTTCAGACCTTACTTAGCACATACGTTAGTGATAAGATGGATTAGTAAGTGCATTTTCACTCACTCACACCACTAGCATGTAGGAAAGATAAGATTCCAAAGCAGGACCTCTGACTCCAGTTTAAAGTTTTCTTTCCATTACATTAGGATATCCCTCTCATTTCAGGTGGTGTGCCCTTTTATTCCAGAAACATTGCTCTTCATTTCATATTCATCATGATAGCAATGGAGATATTTTGTGTTCCAGCATCATTTGTTTACATTGGACTGACATATAAAAATTACCAAAAAAAAAAAAAAGTAGCCACTAAAGAAAAGACCATTAAAAAAATCACTTAGTCATTTATTAACCACGTACTATGTGCCAAGCACTGTAATAAGCACGGGGGATTCAAAGAAAGGCAAAAAACAGTCCATGCTGTCAAGGTACTCCTAGTCTAATGGAGAAAAAAATATGAAAATAACTGTATAGACAAG
Organism: Bettongia penicillata ogilbyi; assembly: GCA_023548195.1. NCBI lineage: Eukaryota > Metazoa > Chordata > Mammalia > Diprotodontia > Potoroidae > Bettongia > Bettongia penicillata. Next base: position 6,062,013 of record JAJHZJ010000003.1, read on the forward strand.
CAACATATACATGATAAATTGGAAATAAAGCACTGTTATTTCATACTGGCTATTAAATTGCAAAATGAATTTTAATAATAACTCAATATTAGCTTACATTTTTGTATCATCTTTTTCACTAACAAAGCATTTTTCTAATGACAATAACTCCTTTTTAATAGGTAAAGAAATTGAGGTGAAGCAAGGTAAAATCAAAGGGTCACATGCTAGTGGGTATCTGAGTCAGGACTGTTAAGCCCCCGACCTATTGACTCATAGAGTCCATTTTTTTTTTGGCCTCTAGGTGGTGCAGTGGATAGAGGGCCAGATCTGGAGTCAGGTAGACTAATCTTCCTGAGTTCAAATTTGGCTAAGATATGTGACTGTGCAAGTCACCTAACCTGTTTGCCTCAGTTTCTCATCTTTAAAATAAACCGGAGAAGGAAGTGGCAAATCACTCCAGTATCTTTGCCAAGAAAATTTCAAACAGGGTCATGGCAAGTCAGACAGGACTGAGAAATGATTGAGCAGTAAGCAACCAATTTTTTTAAAAATCCATTCTACCATGTTTTTTTTTTTTTTTTTTCCATCTTACCAATTGAAAATCCTTAAAGACATAGTGGAGGCCTCATGATTTACTGAGTTTTGCTTTTGGCTTTGATTCTGAAATCAGTAATTCTCTCCATAAATTTAGGGAATTTTCCTAAGTTTCCTGAACCATATTTTCCAACTGTTCAGCCATACATAGTTCAAAGTAACTCTTCCTTGAAATATGAATTCCATACTCCATGTCCACACCAAGTAATAATATCAGCACATTGAGTATTTTACGGTAATTTTATATTTCCTATGAACTGAATTGCTGAATTTTATGTCTTTACTTGAATTTTAAATCTTTATTTTGTTTTGTTTTTTAAGTGTACTGGAGTTTTATGTATATACTAAATGCCAAATGAAATAATGTTTTAAAATGCAATATCTTTTTAATAATACAGGTAAGTTATTCAGAAATACGATTTTTTTTTAACTTTTCAGTATTGTTATCATCACAGCAAACCACTGTGCATGTAGAAGGTAGTTGACAAATGTTTGTTAAATTCATGTAGCAATGAGTTTATACAGCACTGATTTTGCAGACTATTCATGCTCATCTCTTATGGATAAATTGCATTTTGAAAGAGGAATTCTAGTTGACAATCTTGAACATTCCTACTGCAAGGGATAATACAGTTGACAAAAAAAAAAAACCCAAAAAACAAAAACAACAAAAAAGCAAACAAACAAATCAAGCCCTAAAGCTTATTTATTACACGGATTATTGTAAGCATAAAGTTAAGGCTTATAACAGAAAACAGCAAAGCATAAAAGCACTGACTTGGGATTATTGTCTAGTACTAGGTGAACGCTCAACAGCAAAGGAAAAAGTAACAAGGAACAGAAATTAACGATTAGATCTTTTACCCTTGTTGCAACTCTAGAAGCTTTCTTTTCCCTTGTCAATCCACCGATCTTTGCCTTACTAGAATTCAGTAATTCTCTAAATCTAAAGAGTTCCTGACCTACAAGATTAAACTTTAAGACTTTCATTAAACGTAAAGTTTTCTTTAAGTTTTCTTTAAGTTTCTTTAAGTTTAACTTTCTTTTAAGTTTAATTTCTGTGGTCTGTAAGTTTAAGCTCATTTCAAATCAATAAGTAGTTACTGAACTTACATTACATGGAAAATGTTTTTCTGGGAACTATGGAACACAGGAGTGAAATAAAACATAATCTTTGTACGTTGTGGATATTTTGTTTCCAAATTGGTCACCTGTGCCTGCAAAATAAAACTTATCACAGGGACATTAGGAGACAGGAAATGTTAAAATTATTGAGAAGAAAACCTATCTTTCATTTTTTATTTGTGACCTTGAAAATCAATACTAATAGTGTATTTACCATAATCCTCATTCAATGCAGATGAGAATTCTTGCTCCCTATTTGTCAGTCTTTGTTGTGGTTGCGGCAACATTCCCAACAGTAATTAAAAGGCAAAAAAAAAGCATCTATTTTAAAGGTGGTGCAATCATTATTCTAGGATCCACTTAATATACATCAGAAAAGCAATGAAAAGCTGCTAGAAGGAGCAAATGTCAACAATTTGGGGGCAACTGACAAAACATGTTAATTTTTAGAAAGAGAAAAATTTCAAAACAAAAATCTCACAGAGACTGGATTTATTATATATCTGACAGATCAAATGAGATTTCCCCACAATTAAAATGTTCCCTAATTTAGCAATTTTCTAAATATGGTCTGGGATCTAGTGGGTATCCCCAAGATCATTTCAGGGTGTACATGAAGTCAAAATTATTGTTCATATTAATAGGAAGATGTTTTAATTTCTAATGCAGTAAATATCGTTGGCTATAAACTATATAAATAACCTTTTGTTGGGAAGTGTTTTAAAAGGGTTGTTTTAATTTGTATGGCTTAACTATTCTCAGAAATGATCCAAAACAATTCTGAAGGACTTATGTTAAAAAAAAAAAAAAAGACTATCCACCTCCAGAGAAAGAACTGATTGAGTCTGGATGTAGATTGAAGCATACTTTTTAAAACTTTCTTTATTATTCTTAGGGGAGGATTTTGGTTTTTTTGGTCTACATTTTCTTTTGCAATGTAATATGGAAAAGTTTTCATGACTGCATATGTATAATCTATGTCAAATTGCGTGGCTTCTCAGGGAAGGGGGAAGGGAAGGAGGGAAAGAATTTGGAGCTCAAAATTTTAAAAAATGAACGCAGAAATATTTTTGCATATAATTGAAAAACTTAAATATTAATAAAAACAGTGTAAAGAGGTCTTGAGATCAAGAAGTTTGAGAATGGTTACCCTAATCTACTCGATATCCCTTTCCCCTCTCTTCCATCTGAAGCCACAAAGAGAAAAGTCTTCTACATGTCATTTTGTACCACTTTAATGAGTTATTGAGCTAGGATAGCTAGGTGGAACAGTGAATAGAATGGTGGGCATGGAGTTAGGAAGACCTGAGTTCAAATCCAGTCTCTCAAACACTCACTAGCTGAGTGACCCTGGGCAGTCACTTAACCCTGTTTGCCTCCGTTTCCTTATCTTTAAAATGAGCTGGAGAGGAAAATGGCAAACCAGTCCAGCGTATTTGCCAAGAAAAAGACTAAACAACCCATACTACATGCCCATACTACATTATATTGTAATTGTAGTTTTTTATGTTTCATACTGTTTGTAGATTGTGAGAAACATGGTTGTGGGGATCACAGAACTTTGCATGCAGGGTCAAGGAGTTAGCCTTGACTACCTTCGGCTGTCTACTACTTCCCTAGTAGCTTGCCCTTAGGAAGATCCACATGATAGGCCACTTAGCCCAACTGTGGGGATCACAGGGCTTCCCAGGCAAGGTGAGGGATTTAGCCCTGGACCAGATGCCCTATCAGATGCCTTTGCAAGACCCACGTGATAGACCCTTTCTCATTGAAAGAATTCAGAAACAGAGTGGGCAGAGGAAGATTTTTGTTTTTACTCTTCTCAGTAAGAAGTAGGTGTGGTGCTCTCTAGCAACACCCATACCTACACAGAAGCAAGAGTGAGGTTATCACAGTTCTGTCCTTTCTGGTAGAGTTAACGTTAGTCAAATTCCTCATTCATTTCCCTACATTCTCTCCTTATGTAGATTACGTAGGCATCATCTTGAGGCTAGGGTATGAACTGTTTGTCATGCCCCACCCTTCTAGTTTCCCACTCAGGCCAACTTGTATTTGACCAACTTTCAGGCAGAACAGGTTACACATGCAGGCTTATCTTACCACAACCTCCCATCAGGTTAGGAGTTTTACTATTTTTCAAGAACATTTGTGGAGGCAAAACTAGAGGAAAAACAATATCCCTTCTTACATAGATTAATCTGTTTGAGGAAAGAGACCACACTTTAATCTTTCTTTCCCCTGTCTCAGTACCTACTACAGTTACATGAACATAGTAGGAAATTAATAAGTGTTTGTTAAAGAAAGGTGTCATGGAATAGGACTACCTTTCAACTCTTGTTCTTAAGACCTATTTTCTCACGTAATCCTTTCCTACAAATCATGTGGAATTCTAGTTATTGTATGTCTAAGAAAACAAGCCACCCTTTAATTGAATCAAGTTGTAAATCAACAATGACTTATGAAGTGCCTACTATGTTCCAGGTACCAGTATATATCATTTGAATATTAAATAAATAATAGAGAATGGTATTAGCTTGGAGGCAGTAAGACCTGGGTTTAAGTTCCACTATTAATATGCATTAATGCCTGGACCATGAGCAAGTCGCGGAAGTTCTCATTGCCTCAGGCCATTCTCTGACCATACAAAACAGATGAGCTGTCAGTTTGCCTTGCGGGAGGAAATTTCCACAGCAGGAGTTTTCAGTACCAATAAAATCACAGGCCCATAGCTAATTATAGCAACAATAGACAAACCCTCATCAGCTATCTGCAATATCTCTTTAACCACCAGCTATCTCTCCTCTCCCCAACTAAACTCCTTGAAAAAGCCTTTTATACACAGCTTCTCCACTTGCTCATCTCTCACTGTGATATCTTTTATTTTTATATTTCTTGGATTTGCCCCTGTAATATCTCCTCCATCCCCTCCTGTCTGCTCACCTTCAGTCTCCTGTCTCTGAATGCCCATTGGACATCTCAAACTGAATATACTTTAGATATCTTAAACTCAGAAAATCCAAAATTGAACACTAGATTTTCCACTCTCAACTTTGTCTCTTTCCCAATTGCCCCATTATTCTTGAAGTTACCACTTGCTCCCAGTCTCCCAGCTTCACCAACTAGTTGGCATCTGGGATCCTCATTTTTCTCTATTGTTATATCCATTTCATTGCCAAGTCCATCATTTTTATCTTAGCAACAAGTCTTAGATACGGGCTCCTTCTTTCCTCTCAGAAGGCCACCACTCTGGTGCAGGCCCCCATAACCTCTCATTTAGACTGTTACAACAACCTACAATAGTCTGCCTACCTCCAGTCTCTCTCCACTCTAATTTACAATGTATTCAATAGGCAAATTAATCTTCATAAAGTGTAGATCTGACCATGTCACCCTAGTCACCACTGAATTTAAACTCCCTATTATTTTCAGGATCTTTAAGAAATCCCTTTTGACTTTTCAAGACCTCCATAAACTGGCCCCTTCCTATCTTTCCAAGCTCTTACAACACCTTATTGGTTTTTTTTTTTTGATCTAGTGATACTTACTTTTCCTTACATACTACATTTGATCCCCTAACTCCATGCATTTCACTGTTTGTCCCCTATGTCTGAAAGTCTTTCCTTCATCTCCACTTACTTGGCTTCCCTGTTTTCTTTCAAAATTCAGACAAAATCCTGCCTAGAAGATACCTTTCCTGAACCTCTTTAATACTAGTGGCTTCCCTTTGAGATTATTTCTAATTTATCTTGCATTTTTTTCTTTACATGCTGTTTTGTTTACATACAACTAGTACTAAATATTGGTTGTTTACTTGCTATCTCCCCAACTTATATTATAAATTCCTTGAGGGAGTGGGTTGCTTTAGCATTTCTTCATATTCCTAGCACTTTAGTAAAATGTCTAGCACATAGTAGGCACTTAATAATTCTTATTGACTTGCTGCCATCTAGTATATTAAGAAATTAATGATCTTTGAACAATAATAATGATGATGACAGCTGCTTTCATCAGAAACACTGCAGGAGCAACTGTTTTTTTTATTAAACTCAAGCAATTATAATATGTTTTAATCATGTGCTCATTAATCTGCTTTTTAAGTGTTTTATCGCATGTTGGGCATTCATTTATCAACTAAGTATCTCAAACAATAATAGCATTATAGTAAATGTAGTATCTCAAACAATAGACCAGAAATACATGTAAATGAAAATAATTTATGCTTTTAACTTCTTCCCTATCATTTATTGCATATAACCAGGAGAGTGGTGGCAAGCATCCAGATACTTCACATTTTTCTTTTGTAACTCATTTATCCCGTCTTCTGAAAATGGCTATGCATACGCAGAAAGTCATTCCTCTACTTTAAAATAGACACACTTTCAAACTGTGTCTCTATCTAAATGACCTAACTTTGTTGGTCTTAGTTCTCTGCTAATGAGGTCAAAGTCTTGGGTTGCCAAAGTCTGGTTAGTCTCTTACAGTTCTGGGTTAACAAATGACACCATAACCCTTCCTTACTTTCCTAAAAATGTATGTCATTTCTCACAAAGGGGTCAAGGTATGAGAACATGGATAAAACTGTTTGCATGTTTTTAATACATTTATCCATTGAACTCATTTGGGCAGAACATTGTGATAAGTTCTGAGAAACATCAATTAAATGCATCTCTTGCTTTCATGGAATTTACAATATTGCAAGATGAATGTGTGTTTGTGTGAAAATAATGCTTATACAAAGAAGTATAATGTGTATCAACTTCATAGATGTGGAAAAGGAAAAAGGTTATTGTCCACTGGGGAAGTCACTGAGTGGCTCATGGGAAAAGTGGAATTTGAGATGGCTTTTAAAACATGAGGAGAAATGACTGACTACACAGTTTGGGAAAAATATTATACTGTTTAAATTCAACTTTATATGATTAAACGTTGTCCACATTCTGAATTTTTCTTGATCCCAGTAATTCTCTAGGAATGCCAGAGATGGCTAAAAATACTTCCAATTCCCCTACACCCTGAATCCACCCAAATAATTGTTTTGGTTTACCACACCCAGGAACTCTTCAGAGGACTACCCCAAGCTTCTGTTTTGGGTTACTTATATATGTCTCCATCTACCTTGCTTTAAGGCTTCCAAAATTACTTAACTGTATACCTGGTGTATGTAGGATTCCTGTGTGGGAAACCTTTCTCAAAAATCCTATATGATATAAATTTTCAGAATCTAGTGAGAAAAAGACACAGCACCTTTCTGACTTGCTTTTCTCTACCAAACAGCCTAATAAATTCTTCCTAAAACTATTTCAGATTCTGGGATCTGTTGTCATGAACAATACAGGATGGGTCAAAATTTGATTAAGTTGAGGGGAAATGGAATAGCACATTTTAAGGAGAGGAAATGTCATGAAGAACCATAATAGCATGGGAAAGGAAGGAAAGAGGGGATGTCAGCTAGTCCACATTTCGGAGAGAAAATCAGAATAGAAAGACAAAATGGAGCAAGACTGTGAAGGGCTACGAATGCCAGGCTATTTGAACTTTACTTACAAGACAGTAGAGACCTGCAGAAGTATCTGAATATTTCTTTCCAAATCTTAATGTATCTGGAGCTATCAGAGTTGTGAATGTTGTATTGAATGAGGAGAGGGTAGAGACCAAAAGATCCTTTAATAGATATTTGTAGCACTCTGATTGGATGGCAATAAGATGACCGGGGTGATGTTAATAGGAAGAAAGTGGATAGAGGTGAGAAGTGTTGTGTAAAAAAAGTCTGGTTGTTAAAATCTTTATGGAAGGTGTGGGGACAGGAAGGAATAAAAGTAGAAAGCCAGGTTTTGAACTTAGGTGACTTTGTGTACCATAGCACAAATAAAGAAGTAAAAAGAGTGAGCAGGCTTAGGAGAAAAGAAAAGAATTTTTCTTTTGGACATACTGAGTTTAAGGTGCTGGGGTGAGATCCATGTGGACATGTCCTATAAGCAAGAGTAAACATAAATAGGTCTTAAGAAGAGAGCTAATGGCTAGCAAAATGGATTTGTAACTTGTCAGCTGAGAAGAAGCATTGCTAGCCATAGGAATATACAACCATATACATACCATACATACCAATATACAACCATAGGAATAACAACCATGTGCAAGGGCATCAAGAAAAAAAGCGAACAAGGTCAATAGGAGACCTGTGGTCAAACATCTACACTAAGGGATTAGAAAGAAGACAAGGAGGTAGTGAGGGAGAAAAAAGAGATTTTAGATTAGGTCAACTACTAATGCCAGAGGAATAATATGAACTACCTAGGCTATAGATAATAGGTGATGGCAAGTTCCCAAAGGCCATGCCATTAGAGTAATAAATAACCCTAACCAGTAAGATACACAATTATGCTTTCCTGCTATTGATGTAATCGTATATCCTTGATGCAGTGCACTAAAAGATAAGGACAGTTTTAGGAATATCTTGAAACTTCATTGGAGTTGTTGTTTTCTCATTTTTAAAAATTGGATTGATGTAGAAATCCCTATTGGTCCTGGTAAAAAGTATTATACTCCTGGTATATCGTTATAGTCATTTTCTAGAGAGCACTCCCCAGTAGATAAAATAACTGCTTTTTGTCACTGAAAAGATCCTTGGTACCCATTTAACAGTAAACAAGACAATGAAGATGATGTGTACCTTACCTTGTCCCCATGGGATTTTGATTTCTTCAATTTTGTCTCTATACTTTGAATGAATGTTTTAATGCCTGGGAACTTGGATATTCTGGGGATGGTGACAAAATTGGAAATGTTTTTTCTTAAGATTTTGTTTGGAGTTTTTGATTCATTGGTGAATCAATGATACACTGGACTGGTCATGGACAATAGTACAATCTGTGATAATTGTATGGTTCCATACAGTTCATTTGGGCAAGTCACTTAACTTTTTTCCTTAATCTATTGGAGAAGAAAATGGCAAACTTCTCCACAAAAGCTCCATGAACAGTACTGGCATACAATGGTCCACAGGGACAAAAGAGTCTGACTGACTAAACAATAACAGCGAAAAGAGTTAGCAGTTTATTAACCTGGTCCTCCAGATTGGCCGTCAGCATTGTTTTGTCCTGCCAGCCTCGAGTCCTGCCCAGCAAGTAAAGTAGCATTGCTGTCCTACAGTGTCCCAAAGCCTGTCCTTATGGAGAACTTAGTTCTAATCTAGGTCTTGACACTAGCTAGTTGTGCGATGTTAGGTCAAACAGTGAAGAGTCTGGACCGCCATTTACTCATCCATTTGTTTCATTTGTTTATGCATAAAATAAGGACTATATGGACTATATGATGTCTAATGTCCCTTCTACCTCCAATAATCTATGATTTTGTGCCTAGAATTTAGCATAAAACAAGGGTGAACTAAAATTTATAATAAAGAATCACTATTACATTGTTCACAAGAACAAACCTCAAAATCTGAAATAGTTTTGGAGAGAAATTTATCAGGTAGTTTGGTAGGAAAAGAGAGCTGGAAAGAATGGGTGGTTCCCACCTCAGATATTTGTGAGGTTACTCTGTATAGAGTTCAGACAAAAGTATAAGCCAATTTGCCTGAGTGGATCATTAGGCATTTGGTAGTCTCCAAGAGAAGGGCAATTTTAAGTGTATATCAGTAGGTAAGTCACTCTATTTGGGGGAAACCAAAACACAAGCTTTGGGTGGACCCAAAAAAAATCAGTGAGAACCTAAAACAAGTACGGACTGGGATCTAAGCATTCCTTACAATCACCTGGCTTCCCTGGAGCATCTCTGAGGTCAGACTGACCTGTACAACAAACTTTTTAGATTAGATAATTTTCTGGCCGATATAAAGCTAAGTTGAAATATTATTAAAGAAGAATAAATAATAATCCACATGAACATCAAAAAGTAGATTAAGAGGCCATAAATTATAGTTCACCAAAATTTAGAAACATTAAATTTATATTTCAAGTTTTAATTTTCTTAACTTTTTTTTAAAGAAAAACAAAACATTCCAGTCATCCTAATCTATATCTGGTCATTGGATGGAGATGACTTTGGAGGAGAGAGTGAGGCTGGTGACTTTGCAGAGTCCTTCCTCAGTTAAATCTAATTCATTTGCAAGTCATGGCCTCATCTTTCTGATGTCACACTCCTCTTCAAGAAAGAAGGACAAATCATACTCAATCACATACTCAATCACAGACTTCTCAAATGTTTATTCAGAATGCTCATCTTTCCTTCTATGTTGCCCATCAGAATATATACTGCAGGAAGCCTTATGGTCCTGCGTGAATTTATTTTGTTTAATAATTTTTTCAGTCATATCCAATTCTTCACAACTCTTTTTAGAGTTTTCTAGCAAAGACAATGGAGTAGTTTGCCATTTCCTTCTCCAGCTCATTTTGCAGGTGAGGAAACTGAGGTTCAGTGATTGACCAGGGTCATTCAGCTAGTAAGTGTCTGAGGCTGGATTTGAACTCAGATATTCATGACTCTATGCCCAACACTCTATCCACTGTGCCACCTCGCTGTGTATTTAGTCATTTGTGTCCCAAGAGAAGGCATTTCTCAAGACATGTAGTCATGAAACAGGCATCACAATAAGGCCATGGGGTTGAATCCTTGTTCATTTTCTTTTCGATTTTCATTTTAAATTATTTAGGGAGAAACTTGGGCTAATTGCTTTGGTTAGATAATTGCCCTTTCTTTTGAGGTCAAGTGGAGAGCAGAAGATATTAGGTTTGCATACATGAGGATGTTACAGAGAAATGTCAGTGGAGTCAAAGCAGAGCTTTTGAATCAATAGAATTTTCAAGAGCTTGATAATTCTTGAAAACTGTCAGATTGTTATGTGCAATTCAAATACTGTTTTGTACAGGTCTACAATAGGCTTTTAAGTGGAGAACTTGGCACTTGTGCTAATTTCTATTCAACACATTTTTATTTAAAAGAAAATGAGAGGCATTAATTCAATTTACAATTGGAGAAGAAAATCTCCCATTTGGTGAAATAGTATAGATCTGTAAACATTATCCATTGAGGGAGACTCATGCTGCTTTGGGGGAACCACATTTTAGATATTAAAAGATCCCCATTGTGTTTAAGTTTATCTCCTTAATTATTCAAGGTGCACTTTTAAATAACAGTGAGGTTAAGATTTTCTCTCGACCCATACATATGTGTGGGTATAATTCTAAATAAATCCAACAGTGCCTTTCATGTTTTGAACTCAATACATATTAGACTAAAGGAGGAAAGAGAAGGAAAACAAAAATAAATGAAAGAGGAGAGAGAGAGAAAGAGAGAGAGAGAGACAGAGAGAGAGAGAGAGAGAGAGAGAAATGGGGGAGAAGAGAAAAGAAACCCTAGCATCTTCAGAATGCTAACATGTGAAATCTGTATGGTGAACCTCATTCTGTCAATGGAAATTGAATAGTCCTAGAGTATTGCCTAGGGCATTGTGACTTGCCATGGGTCATCCAACTAGATTATGTCAGAAGTAGGACTTGAAGCCAAGGGTGCCTGAATCAAGGCTGGCTCTCTAATCGGTATGTAGTCAAACCTCTATGATCTATGCTTATTGTTAATAATAGTATTAAAACAACATCTTCAAATAATGTTTTAAAGTTTGCAAAGAGCTGATCAATAACTGATGGTTATCCTCCAGTGGCAGAAGTTCAGCAATCATTACTGATTTGACTATATGGTATTTCTAAAAATAAAATAAAATAAAATAAAAAATCAAGAAAATAAAAATACTTAATGAATGATTTTAAGAACAACACCAAAATCTAAATACTCCTAAGTCCAAAATGCCCTTATTGCAAATTCATTGAAATTAAAAATGGATGTATTAAGATACAGAACAGATGAGTTCTTTTGCCCCTCTGGGAACTGGGGTATTTAAATTTGGCTTGAATGGTGAGTGTAACGAGTTTTATAGTCTTATCTCAACTTTAATTAGACAAGAATCCAAATAGCAAGCCCATTTCACTCTGTGGTGCTTTGACATGCTTTGCTCAAGGGAATTAAATGCATAAAGGTTATTTATTCACTTTCACTTAAATAACAAGCACCTGCATTCAAAAACAGGAAGCAAGGATAGTCTTGTATGTGTCCTTCTTTGGATAAAGACAACATATGTTGGCAGGGAGCCACTCTTGTGATTTTAAAAGTGGACGACATAGCTAAATCAAAGAGTTTTGTCTTTGTGGTTAAATGCATTTTCTATTTACATTTTTTTTCCTGAAGATTAAAGCAGTACATTTTTTTTTCTCCTTTTGGGGGAATGAGAGAGTAGAAAAATTTTTTTTTTGAGAAAGCAAATACATTTTAAAAATTTTTTGAAAATCAATTACATCACAGCTTAAGGGTTAGAGATGTCATCATAAATTGAGAAAACTGATGTGAGTTATATCAAATATTCTGCTTGATATCTATTCAGTTTCCAATTTAAGGGCAACAATTTTAATTGTAGAACATATCTATAACAGAGCTGACAAAATAGTTTTTGTTAAGAAATGAAGGTCTTTTCCTTCTCCCTCTTCTTTTTCTCCTCCTCTCTTTTATTCCTTTCCTCTTTACACCCCCTCCATTCTTCCTCCCTTCCCTAACTCCCCCTATGACCCCTCCTCCACCCACCTTGCTTCTATTAAGAGCCTTTTTCTTGAAGAGTTTGCCTTAAAATTCTGGCCATTGTATACTTGCTAGATAGAAAACAGATTTGTAAGTCACAAATATCTTTTTCTAAAGCAGCAATCAATATATAATAAAGCAAAACTATTAAAGAAGTACCAAAGCTTATACTGGGCAGCAGATAGTATAGAACAGTTATTTTAAAATGAAGAAATAGTATGAAAAATTTTAGGAAGATTTAAACATAAAGAAATTAGTTGAAAAATACAATTAAATGCTAGAAAAAATTAGCTAAAATTGAGGGGGTTCTGGAGGAGAGATGAATGTGTGGATGGGCTAAACTATTTTTGTTCTATGTTTTTTTATTTACAAGAAAAATCAATTCTATAGGAACAGATTCACTTTATTTGCTTTTCTTATTAACAATAAAGTCAAAGGGGAAAAAAGTTCCTTTCTATCGAGTTCTTCATCTCCTGTTTATTATAAAAATGTTTATCTCAGTTGTATATAATATATTGCTTATGGTGAGTATATCAACATTGACCCTTGCACAGAAGACTTGTAGAGGTAACCATTTACTCCTTGTAATTATAACTGACAATTTTCATTTCTACTTAAGGTTAGGGGTGGTACTATTGATACCATACTGTATACTACTATATATTTGAGGAAATAGTAGGACGATCATGAAAAATGAATGCGGTATGGGGCAGCTAGGGGGCACGATGGATAGAGAACTGGCCCTGGAGTCAGGAGGAGCTGAGTTCAAATCCAACACTCACTAACCATATGACCATGGGCAAATCACCTAACTCTAACAGTCTCCAAAAAATAATGGAATTATTACAAAATTCACCTATTTTATAATATAACAAAAGAGTGAGTTTGTAAATTTATGCTAAGTATTGAATTAAATATTTCCTCAGTAGCTATTATGTGCCAGTTACTATAACAAGAATGTTAAAGATATGAGAAATATAAGCCTGATTCCCATGATGGCCACAGCATGTTCGTGAATAAAGAGACAAGCACATAATGAGCAGTCTAAAGCAATAAATAAGAAATGACACATTAGTGATGACAGTATTTTCTTCAAGACTTTGAAAAAGGAAGAATTCACATCTGTCTTGGGGAGTCAGGAAAATTTCATTGGGAAAAGTGGGATTTGAGTTGTCTCTGAAGGATGGGCAGAATTTCAACAGGCTGAGAGTAAGGAGCAAAACAAGGGGAAATGCATAGACAGAGGTGGGAGGTTAGGTAAGTGAAGACTGGATCAAGGACAGTGAAGATGGCAGTCTGGTTATAGCTGAGGTCATACTTAAGGATTAGATTTCACCTTACAGGAAATGGGAAGTCAGTGAAGTTTTGCGCAGGAATATGTTTTAGGATAAAAATAAAATTTTAGTAATCATATTCTGGTGGCAGTGTGCACAACGGATTGGAGACAGAGCAGAGTCATGGATTTCCATGAGGAAGTTTTATGAACATAAAATGATGATGGCTTAGAATATAAGAAATGGGAGGGGGCGCAGGGATCAGCTTTGGTGAGAACGCTTCTCTGGTCATAGAAACAATGACTTTACACAATTGAAGTTAAGAACTGACTCACAGAAAGTGAATTTGAGTGGGAGGCTGGCAGACTAAGGTAAACCATTCAGAAATTCGCTAAGTGCTGGTTAAGGAGGCCACTTAGGCAATGCAGATGTTAGACAGATAAAGTGTTTTATTTATGTAACTGCCATTTGCAAAGACCGTTTTCTAACTTCCTTTCTATTTCTTTTCTATTTCAAACTATAACAAAATTTAACAAAGGAGAAGTTAAGCTCTGCAAATAAAAGGTTTAGTTTGAATTGACTTTCTCCAAAAACTTTTCTCTTTCTTCTCAAGGGCTTTGGTTTTCCCTTGGGAACTTCGTTTTGCTTACTTTCTGAACTTAATTATGACAATTGGAATAAAGAGTGGGACATGCATCCTTTTCTGTTGGTGCATTTTCCTCAGAATGAAACTGGAAGTCATTGCCTTGATAAACAATGCAGGTGATATATAGGCTCTGGGAAAACCGCACCTGGATCCTTGTTCCTGACTTAGGCAATGTCGCTAAACGCTTACCTGTTATCAGTGGAGTGGCCCTCAGTTGGATAGCCTCCAATTCTCCTCCTTCAGGGCAAGCAGCACCAGTAGTAGCAGCTTTGCTTATGTGGGCACATCAACCTCCAGGGCACATTTGTTGGCATGGAACCAGGTCCTATGGGCTCAGCAATCCAACATCATTCATAATGAGAAGCTTGGCACAAATTGGGGCAGGGAGCAGTGGAGGAGAACAAGTTGATGAAAGTAAGAGAGTAAGAGGTGGACAGATAACTGGGGAGAGGAGGAAGCAATTAATAAAAAGAATGGGGAGGGGGTTGGATTGCTGAGAGGAAGCCAGGAGTGCAAGAGCATACTCATCATAAGCTACTGGCAATGTTTAATAAAAGATACACTGTTAGAGTTGTTCCCCATACTTTCCAGAGCTTAGATTTTTAATTGCATGAGTGGGATAACAGTACTTTATAGACCTTTGACTCCTCCATTAAAGATTTATAAGGCACCTTTTGCCTTTGTATCTTGGCATTTAGCACAATCTGTCTTTTTAATTTAGCTTTTCCGGCCACCCCCGTGAGATAGGGGAGCTTCATTTTATAGATGAGGATATGGAGATCCTGAATGGTTAAGTGAATTGCTCAAGGTCATGCATCCAAATGTTGGCAGAACTTAAACCCCTGAAGTCCCCCAAATGCTCAGTTCATCAATATTATAACAAAGTTCAACAGCACTGACAATTAAGTCCAGTTTACATTCTGTGCCTTTCCTCTACCTTTGCAGAATTCATGGCAGTTTATGACATGGTAGAAGAAAACCAAGAAATGAAGAGTTTGAGTACACTTCCCAACTAAAATGCATTTTATTCTCTTAGTCTTAAACTATTTGAGTCATGTCTTACTTTTCTTGCACTTCTACAAAAAAAAGTCAATTTGTGTGAAGGCACATATGTAAGCCTGGCATGAATGATCCAAAAAATGTATGACCTGGTATAGCCTAGACTTATATAGGCCATAGATCAACAGAGACAACATATCAAGGGATTTAAGTCTTAAATCATGAATACAGCATTCAATTATTGCTCCCACCTTTTAAGATATGTGATAACAAACTAGAATGAATTCAGAAGATGTGGATCAGAATGGTAAGGGGTCTATATGAATGTGATTGTAATTGGAGGCATTCATCCTCCAGAAGAGAGACTGAAGGAGGTATTGTAGGTGCTGTCAAAGATTTGAAAAGTTGTAATGTAGAGTAGAAATTAGACTTTGACATTATACTCCTTAATATTGGTAAAGTGATTTGTTTCCATCATACTTTTCCCTGAATCCCTGGAATCTCCCTATATGTGGCACACAGAGCTGGCTTTATGAATAGGAGGCCAGATTAGGGGGTCTGCATCAGGGACAAAATTCCCAATCACCTTTATTCATTATATTACTATTGTATCTCTAAATATTGGAATGACCAAAAAATGCCAACAATGTTAAAAGGTTATGAAAAGATAGGCACAGTAATACATTTTTGGTGGAACTTCAATATGGAACAATCATTTTGGAAAGAAATTTGAAATATGCAAATCAAGTGACCAGAATGGCCATGTCCTTTGGACCAAGAGACTCCATCATTGGGTTTATATTCCAGCAAAACCATCAATCAGAAAAAAGTATCCATGTATTCCAAAATATATAAAGCAGCACTTTTTGTGATAGCTAAGAATTAGGGAAAAATTGGCAAAAGGTTAACAAACTGTGGTACATGCATACAATAGAATATCAAGGTACTATAAGAAATGTGTGTGATGAATACAAAGAAGCAAGGAGAGATCTGTATGAATTAATGTAATGAAGCAATTGAAGCCAAGTAAACAAAATATACAGCAACTGCAACAATGTCAATGGAAAGAACGACACTCTAAGAAAGCTAAAGTAAACGTAAGAAAATGACAAAGATCAAATTGGACTGGAATGAAAAGACATGAGAAGACATCCCAACCTTCCCCTTCATGGAAGTGGGAGATCCAGAACATATTGGAAATGTTTTCAGGTCTTTTCAATGTATGTATGGATCCCTTGTGCTGACATTTTTTTTTTAATCTAAAAAATAGTGTTTTCCATACAGATGCTTCTGTGGGAATAGTAAGAGGGACAATGGGATAGTGGGGTGATATAAGAAACAGAAAATATCAGTAAAAAATACTTTTAACAAACAGATCATTGAAACTTTTTTACCTTTAAGATTCTGCTACCAGGAAGAAAATCTCACTGAGAGATAATTTCTGAAATATGTTAAGCCTTATTTTAGCTGGGATACACTGCAAACCATCTGAGAATAGGCTCTTGTGAATAAAGAATCAGGATAATATCTTGACCAAAGGGTAAAAAGAGGGAAAAGCAGGGGAAACAGAGAGCTGGTGAAAAGGCACCATTTACCAATGTGGTGAAGTGTTGCTTCAGTTGGGTTTTCAGTCAGGGCTCCTCTCAAAATGTTTCACCAATCAAATCATCAATCATCAAGCATTTATTATGCACCTACTATGTCCAGCCTCTGCGCTAAACACTGGGCATTCAAAGAAAAAATGAAAACAGTCAGTGCCTTTAAAGTGTTTACAGTGTAATGGGAGATGTAGCAAGTATATAAAGAGTTACAGGACATACAGCACACATATATAGTGCATTCATCAATCAAACATTTATTAAATCCTCTAAATGTGTAAGACACTGTGCTAAGCACTGGGGATACAAAAAGAGGCAAAAGACTGCTCTTGCTGTCTAGTGAGGCATACAGGGTGTCCATTAATAGTTATGGTACAAAGAACACACCTATAGAGTAATTGAAAGGTAGATTCAGAGAGGAAAGCACTGATGTCTTAGAGGACCAGCAAAGACTTTCTGTCGAAGGAGATCCATAGTCTGATACTTAGAGAAAGCAAGGGATTTTTAAGAGGTAAAATCTTAAGAGAAGGAGGTTTAAGATGAAATGAAGTATTGTCAGTTAGGAAAAAGACATTATAGACAGTGGAAAAGGCAGGCAGATCTAGGTGATGCAAGAATAGAGTGTTGGACCTGAAGTCAGGAGGAAATGAGTTCGAATTAAGCCTCAAACACTTATTACTTGTGTGACTGACTAAGTCACTTAACTGCTGTCTATGTCAGTTTCTTCATCAGTAAAGTGGGAGTAACGATAGCACCTTTCTCCCAGGATTGTGAGAATAAAATGAGATATTTATGAAGTGCTTGGAAACTTTAAAGTGCCATATAAATGCTATCATTTTTGTTGGTATTAAATCCAACGTGACATTGAGGTAGATAACATTTTGGAGTTGGACAGCAGAGATTGTGGAAAAGAGTTTCTCCTTCAACAATGGTGGTCCATATCACTGAGATAAAGAAATTGAGAGGGTAAAAAAGGGGTAAGTATATGGCAACTAACCATTGGGAAAGAGTCCAGGCATCAGTGAATGGGAAGAGATCTTCTAAAAAAGGCTGCTAATTAGAAGTTATCCCTTGTGGTCATTCTCTTGCAGCCGGTGTTCTTATATCCTCAGAGGCTTCATGGCAGATCTAGTGAGGAGAAAGTATATTCAATTTCCTGCCTGTCTAAACTTTTTCTACCTGGTGTCTTTCTCTAAAAGGTTCAGCTTTTCACTAGTTTGTGACTCAGATTATATTCTTTTTGATAAAGTTCTAATCTCAGTAATGCAGGATTAATTTTTGGAGCTTTAATATAATTTTAGATGCATATGCTGTGACATCAAAATTCAATTCTGCTGTGATTAAGTGAATTCAACCTCCAATAATGAGAAATACTGGAGAGAACTTTGCTAATCCATTTCTCATCAAGCAGACCAGAATGGAACAACAGTTTACTTTAAATTCAGAATCCAGAAAACTATGGAACATGCTTTAAAAAAAATTAAAGGATAAAATCTGTAGATCATTGGATACTTTTCACTTGCATAAATGTTTGGCACACAAGCTAGACTTTGAAAGGTTAATAGACTGGGCAGAATTTTCCAGTCTTTAATTGTTTTACACAAGAAGAAAAACAGAAACTAACTATTGAATTCAGTTTAAATTTTACTTTGCCTTTTCCTATAAGTAAAGTGAATGGTTGATGAGTTGGAAGTTCATTGGCCATTGCAGTTCAGATGTAGCTATCTCCAAAATGAAGGTTATGTTTATAATTAGAAATTATCAGAATAAAATTACTTCTTGGTTACTTTCAAAAACCAGTGAAAGGTTTTGTTTATTATCTATCATTTAGCTTTTTTTTTCTTGTTTTTCCTGGTAGGTGAAAAGAGGGAGAAATAAAGGTCATTTTGTTAATATTTGACATTAATTAGTCTAAATTTAAACACACTGCCATCTTAAAATGATATCAGAATACTACTAGAAATTATGATATGTTGATTTCGGTCTCTGCAAGGGGTATTAGTTGTTTTCATGATTCTAAAAGAGAAAGTGAACTCTGGTCCAGAGCTCCTCACTGGGCAATGATTTTGCAAAGCTTTTGTTTTCTCTTTAGCTAAATAAACCAACCAAAGCAGGTAGGCAGATTCCTTTGTTTTTCTTTTTCCTTTCATTTCTTTCTTCTTTGAGTGGCAAGTGTCCACCCATTAGTAACGTGTCTTCTTAAATGGCCCCTGGTTCCCTGGGTCTCATTTGCTAATGGAAGAGAAAATGCAAGCAGTGAGCTGCTTCCTTTCTTGTGGGCTGGGTCATGCTCAGCATCATATTAGCAGAGGAGCCAGTAGCTTCTTGACCTATAAAAGAGGTGCTCAGGCTGTTGCTGTGAAACAGGAGGAAGAGGATATCAGATTGGGAAGGAATAGATCAACCAGAAGCAGCTTGGGGGAAATAACCACAAAAACCCTAATAAGCATACTATTCCTTCTTTCCTAACCTTTTTAATCCAAGGGAGACTTGGGAAATTCCTGCCAACCCTCAGACTTTGCTACATAATCTTCCAAATATCACACCTGTATCTCTCATAGAAATTTGCTTGTTGAAATTCAGTCTGAGGGCAGTTTATCATACTGACTTTCATGGGGAATTGATGCTACTGAGTTTGGAGAAACTAATTTCGGGCTACTGGAACAGAACTATCCGAGAAACTTATCATAATATGACTTTCTGCTTTCTGAGTATAAAGTGTCAGAGAAAAAGAAAAGGAGGGAAACACATGAAATCGTGTCACAAATTCAATCACATTTGATAAAAGGGTATTTTCAGAGCCCTATGAATAAGGTGTATATTTCCTTCAGTTAAGAGATTTATGGTATAGGAGAAACGAACCAGAAGGCTTGCTAGCTATATGACACCATGGGCAAGGCATTAACCTCTTGAGGCATTAGTTTCCTTCCTCATCAGTAAAATGAGGACAATGTCAATTGGATGAACTGCCTCACAGAATTGTCAGGGAAATGTCTTTTATAAACCATAAAGTGCTTTACAAAGATGAGCCACTGTTATCATAAGGGATGTTGATGTTTGGGGAAAATTGAAACAAAGCTAGCATCAACTAGAAAAAAAAATTAAAAAGAGAAAAGGCCATTAACAGAACCATAAGTCAGAAAAAACATTCTCCTTAGTATCTTTCTTTCCATTTATGACACAAAAGGCAATGTATTTAGTTTTATGCTGTAGCTATATCTTCACATATCTCAATCACTAAAACACTCTGGGCATCGGATAACATTTTTTTTAGTACAAATATATATTTATCTTCATCACAATAAATATATTGAAAGCAGACATGTATGAGTAGCAATATATGCCAGGTCATTCAGGAAGAATGCTGATTTAATTCATCTTGCTACCTAAGCATGTCCTGGGGGAGGGCTGATAAATTTTTAGTGCTTATTTTCAAGGCTGATAAAAATATACCCACACACCCCTATACACACACAAATTATTTGCTTAGCACTTGGTATTTTATAGAAAAGTACTTTGAAAAAAGATTCCTTTTATCTTTCTCTCTTTATTTAACTCAGAAATAAATCATCATACCGTTATATTCAATGTCAAGCCCAGGGCATCAATTTCTATGCCCCAAAGAAATGTCATCTGTGGTCTTGCTTGCCACAGGTTTAGTCAATAGTTATCCTGTCTTTGGGATCCATTTGCTTGGACATTTGGGCCACTTTATATCTTCACACTTTCATCTCTGTGTTTGCCTGGGTTGTAGTATTCAGAGCACACAGCCCAAGTTCAAATCCTGGAATTTCTATTTGCTAACCATGTGTAAAAGTAAGAACCCTGACACATCCAGGATGTCCTGCTGTACAGGTTCTTAGATTTGCTTTTCTAAAAGGAAAGCAACTTTTAGGGGGTCAACAATCACTTTAATCAAGCACATATATCATTCACTTAGTTCGGGGGGAAAAAATCAGCATCCTGAACGTTAGAGAAAATACAGAGAAATACAGAGCAACAGACAGGGCTTTCACCTGCCTGACATAAGCAATATGTACATCACAGATCAACAGACAGATAACTGTCTGACTATACATACATGGTTACCAAAGAGAGAAGTATCAACATCTGGGTTTTCAAAGGCCCAGAGTCTTGTCTGCCAAACAAAGGCTTCCAATGAGTAAGCCACAAAGTACAACCTCACCTCAGAGTATTTATACACTTTTCAGGGCCAGAGGGCATCGCAACCCTTGAGAGCCATGCCTCATTAACAAAAGATATGAGTCTTCCTACAAATCTCCCCTAATCAAACTCCCCTTAATGGACAGGCCCATTAATGGGTGGGGAAAATCTTTAATCTCATTAGCATACCCCATGGGACCTTGAGCAAGTCACAAGATTACATGAGAAGGTTCCTTGTGGCTCATGACTGCTGACAAATATTCCTTGACTTGGCATTTAAAGCTTTTTATAATCTAGCCCCTACCTATCTCTCAAAACTTAGTCCCTATTACTACCCTTCACTGTACTTTATATTCAAGCCAATCATAATTCTCTTTTCCACTTATACACATTTGAATGTGCTGTGTCTCATGTCGGGTATTTACTTCCTCCTCACCTATACTTTCGTGGAATTCTGAGGTTCCTTCAAGGTTCAGCTTAGATGCCCCCTTCTAGCAGAAACTCTCCTGATCCCTTTAGCTTTGCCTCTCTTTCCATCTTGGATTATTTTGCCTGGACTACTCTTTTTCTAATTTGTGGCCCCAAATCAATTAATAATCAATAAAGACTTATGAAGTGCATGCTATATGGCTAGTACTGAGCTAAGCTCTAGGGTAACAAAAAGAGGCAGACACTGTTCTTGTCCTCTAGGAGCTTATAATTTATTAGAATATAGGCTCCTTGAGGAGAAGGAGTCCTTTTAAAAAAAATGTTTAATTTTTTTTCGTGTAACTTAGTATAATAAGTTGATTATACTTGGTGCAGTAAGGCACTTATAAGCATTCATTGATTTAACTTAATTTAGTAGAATTAACTGAATGAAATGATCTTCACCCCAAGCTTAGAACTGACATATTTTGGAAATCTAAATTCTAGGTAGAAACTTGGTTTTTGTTGTTTTTGCTTTATTTTTGTTTCGTTTTTTAATCCTTTCGTGTTTAGTTAGCACTTTGCCAGTACTTTGCGCACAGCAGAGACATTAAGAAAAAAATGTTCATTAAGTGAATCAAATTGATAACCTAATGAATCTGTCTTCATTAAACCAACAGAGATAGACAGTGATGGGATAAGACTTTTAAAGTTCTGGGGTTACTTTTAACACAGTTACAAAGTTTAGCATAGAATGGCATGAAAGAGGAAGCAAGAAAGGAGAATGTTTTATTCTACAAATGTTCCCTAGACTTGCTAAAAAAAACCTAAAAAGTATGCTCTAGAAGGACCTGGTATAATTCATAGCCTTGACAAGTTGAATTTACTCTTAGGTAAAAATGTGACAGCTGGTTACTCCAACCAATATAGAAATGTGGCAGCCAAACTGGGTTTGGGTACAGGGATGTTTCAGTGAATAAGGGGAGTAAAGAGAACTCAAGGCTTTGTGCCTTTTAGATTTTCCTTTTGAAATAAAAACTACATGCCCTCTATTGAGGGAGGTTTTAGAGATAGACAGTCACTTTGGGTGACGGTCTCTAACACGGCTGACTTGAGGCTGTATTCTCATGCTTCTTCCACATTGCTTGAAGTCAGTGATTAGCCTTAGGTCCATTTAACCAGTTATCAAAGATTAGCTTTTATAGAAGGTTCTTTACTTTGAAGATATTGCAAGAACAGAAGTGCAAAGATTTCCCCTAGCATTTGAGGGCATATCCTACAACCACATTGGTTCCTGGGAAATGTGGGCTTGGATTTAATGTAGTTTCTACTTAATTATGGTAACACTCAATTTATTTATAAATCCACGTAGAATGACTGACTGGTTGATAAGTTTATATATCTGGTGCTGCTGAACTGGTCTAGGCAGGTCACTTGGCTTCTGGCATCTGGCTTCTGACAAACCCTGACACAGAGTGATTCCTGGAATTCTGATTCTGATGACAATTTGTGACTCAAAAGCTCGTAGCCATCTCCTTTACTCTTCATCTAAAAACAGGAAAGAATAGATATAACAGACAGAAGCAACCACAACATATTCTCACAGGCCACCTGCCTGAGTGAGATGATCAGACCTCAAGTCCCTTTCCCTAACAAGGGAAAAGTGTCTGCAATTGAACACAGTCAGGCAGGAGTAAGGACCCACTTATTGTGCCTGGTTAGTGCCTTCTGAACTTAATGCAATTCTCACTGTGCAGTCAATTAGCAGTCTTTCTCTTCATCATGTGATGAAGCAGACTGAAAGTGTCCAGAGAATACCTGCATATGCAACAAATCAGGGGGCCTTTTCCAGAAGAAGTTTCCCTAGACACTTCTACATAGGATTGCCTCCCTCCTCCTCTGTCATTGAACTAGTAATAGCTTGTCAGGTACAGAATAACTTGGCAGACCACCAGAAGATAAAAATTTTAGAATTGCTTTATTCCGTCACTCTGTTTGACAGGACAGAATAAAATTATCCCAGCATGCTTAAGACCAATCCCAAGTCCCTCATTGCCTGGATCTATTGGTGTCTACTTTTTTTTTTTACAGGCACAGCACTGATATTCTTAAAGGTTGGGGAATGATCTCTTTCCGTGTTCCATGGATCTTGTTTCCTAACATCACTTATTATTTTCTTGCGATGAATGTGTTATAGTCTCCAACTACTAAAACCATGGAATTTCATAATTTTCCTCTTTTATTGTTTTGAACCCAAATATGATTCCTTGTAATTACTGGGGGCTAAATTCTCCAAACCACCCAAAAGGAGATTGTGTATACCCTGCAAAGGTAGCAGTAGAGGGAGAGCAAAGGGAACAAACATTCAAGATCTGCATCCTCTTTCTTTTTATAGATCAGTACAGGATAGAAATAACCAAGAACAGAAAGCTTCTAATGATGCAATAAGATATTAATGCAAGCTCAGAAACTAGACATCTAAGGCTTAAGGAGCACCAAAGCTTTTTCACCTAAACTTAGTTCTTGATATTTAGACCATTCAGATGAAGATATACTTCTGTCTCAGCCAAAACTCTTTTCTTTTAATTTTTATTCCATCTGGATCCATTGATTATTTATTTTTCTCAGTCTGTTTTACACCAAATTTCTAACAAATAACCCACCTGAGAAAAATACAAAGTTTCAGAAGTCTGGCATTTTTGCTATAGATTACTTTTCCATTTAATTGAAAAAAAAACATGGAGAAGAACACTTTTTTATATAACATATAAAAGCTGGCATGGAATATTAGAGCTTAAAGGAATTTTATAGATTATCCAATCCTCCACCTTCTGCCCCTTTTCATAGATCCTTAGACAGGGGACATGAATTGCTCAAGATGACACAGAATAGACCCCTATTCACAGTTCTGCATATGGTAATTAATAAATTTTTATTTTATTAAGGTATGTTTGCAGACCATGGAACACTATAGTCTTCAAAGATTTGAGGTTGAGGATCACCCATTTCAGTGGAGAGGCATACGGAGGGGAATGGTGTCTGAGCTGGCTGTGATAAATTACAAACAAGGGATTACACAAGAAAGGAGATGTAAAGAATATTAATGAAAAAAATGAGTGTTCGGAAAAGGACTGTTCATGTATTGGGAGCAAAGAATAAGCAATGCACATTTGAGGTATTCCACTGAAATACTTACCATAGGGTAGCTAGGTGGTATAATGGATAGAATGTCAGCAGACCTAAGTTGAGATGTGACCTCAGATCCTTACTCATTGTGTGTCTCTGGGCAAGTCCCTTAACTGTGTTTGCCTCAGTTTCCTTATCTGTAAGATGAGCTGGGGAAGGAAATGGCAAACCACTGCAGGATCTTTGCCAAGAAAACCCCAAATGGAGTCATGAAGAATCAGACATGACTGAAAAAAGGACTGTACAATAAACTTAGCACATCTAGAGAATAACTAAATAAAGATATTATTGTTTTTACTATTTTTGTTACTGTTTCTAAGAGAAGGTGAAGAAGGCCCTCAAGATGTTTGGTGGAACACCTTTGATTACTTTATCACAAAGCATTATCCAGAACGTCTGAATTACTAGAGGGAGTACTCTCATTGAATATATTAGAGTGCTATGAAATGTATTAATTAACGAAACAATGGGATAAAAATATAGAGGTAACACAAACCTGTCAGGTTTGGGAAAACTCTCCCTCATATGCTATTCAAGTAGAAGGGCAAAAAATAAATTAAACAGTCAAATGACCCTGTATTTCAATACAAATACTTTTTTAACTGAGTCACAATAATTGAGTCACTGCTTTTGGATCTTGTATTGGTTGGCTAGAAGTCTGATACAAGATGCACTACTATAAGTCATGCCGACAATACTGTTTCGTTCCTCTGCTTCCTGTAGTGAAATTGACCAATGACCTTGAATCAATGGTATTTTAAAGATTACAACACTGGAGCATATAGGGAATCCTTGCAGAAGAGGGGAAAGCTCTCAACACTTGGACCCAGAAGGAACTTCAGACTCCATTTCATCCCTGCCTCTCATTTCATTCATAAGAACACAACAGTAGGACCATTCAGTGATTTGCTCAGGGTTGCACAGGTAGTAAATGTTGAATTTGCATCTTAAAAAAACAAGTTCCCAGACTTAAGGACCATTGTGCCTTTTGTTGTATTGCATTCTTCCCTCATGAAACTCAAATATATCTTAATTCAGTTCAAGAAGGTCAGAAAATGTGTACCAGATTTCTCCTTTTTTTGTTTTAATATTACACTAGTCAGTAAGGGTCAGGGACATTCAATTTAATTCATCAAATGTGCAAGATACTGTAGCAGGCAAAGAAGAATCACCCAAATCTCTACTTTTTTTAATTAATAAATTTATTTATTTAGCTTTTTACATTCATTTTCACAAAATTTTGGGTTCCAAATTTTCTCCCCATTTGTCCCCTCCGCCCACCCCAATACACTGAACATTCTAATTTCCCCTATCACCAATCTGCCCTCTCTTCTATCATCCCTCCCTTCCCTTACCCCATCTTCTCTTTTGTCCTGTAGGGCCAGATAACCTTCTATTCCCCATTACCTGTATTTCTTATTTCCTAGTAGCAAGAACAATACTCAACGATTGTTCCTAAAACTTTGAGTTCCAACTTCTCTGCATTCCTCCCTCCCCACCCATTCCCTTTGGGAAGGCAGGCAATTCAATATAGGCCATATCTGTGTAGTTTTGCAAATGACTTCCATTAATAGTCGTGTTGTGTAAGACTAACTGTATTTCCCTCCATCCTATCCTGCCCCCCATTACTTCTATTCTCTCTTTTGATCATGTCCCATCCCAAGAGTGTTGATTTCAAATTGCTCCCTCCTCCCATTACCCTCCCTTCCATCATTCCCTACATCCTGCTTATCCCCTTCTCCCCCACTTTCCTGTATTGTAAGATAGGTTTTCATACCAAAATGAGTGTGCATTTTATTCCTTCCTTTAGTCAAA
Source organism: Bettongia penicillata ogilbyi (assembly GCA_023548195.1). NCBI lineage: Eukaryota > Metazoa > Chordata > Mammalia > Diprotodontia > Potoroidae > Bettongia > Bettongia penicillata. The sequence continues at coordinate 6,088,427 of JAJHZJ010000003.1, forward strand.
TGTGAGGAGAGTAAACTTCATGTTTTTCTCTCAACTCCCTTCTTTTTCCCTCCACTAAAAAGTCTCCTGCCTGCCTCTTCTATGACAGATAATTTGCCCCATTCCATTTCTCCCTCTCTCCTCCTAATACATTTCTCTCTCACCGCTTAACTTCATTTTTTTAAAGAAATGATCCCATCCTATTCAATTCACTCTGTGCTCTCTGTCTGTGTGTGTGTGTATGTGTGTGATCCCACCAACTATCCAGATACTGAAAAGTTCTAAGAATTACAAATATTGCCTTTCCATGTAGGAATGTAAACAGTTCAACTTTAGTAAGTCTCTTATGACTTCTCTTTGCTGTTTACTTTTTCATGCTTCTCTTCATTCTTGGGTTTGAAAATCAAATTTTCTTTTCAGCTCTGGTCTTTTCATCAAGAATGCTTGAAAGTCCTCATTTCATTGAAAGATCAGTTTTTCCCCTAAAGTATTATACTCAGTTCTGCTGGGTAGGTGATTCTTGGTTTTAGTCCTAGTTCCTTTGACTTCTGGAATATCCTATTCCATTCCCTTCAATCCCTTAATGTAGAAGCTGCTAGATCTTGTGTTATCCTGATTGTATTTCCACAATACTGGAATTATTTCTTTCTAGCTGCTTGCAATATTTTCTCCTTGACCTGGGAACTCTGGAATTTGGCCACAATGTTCCTAGGAGTTTCTCTTTTTGGATCTCTTTCAGGTGGTGATTGTGGATTCCTTGAATACTTATTTTGCCCTCTGGTTGTAGAATATCAGGGCAGTTTTCCTTGATAATTTCATGAAAGATGATGTGTAGGCTCTTTTTTTGATCATGGCTTTCAGTAGTCCCATAATTTTTAAATTGTCTCTCCTGGATCTATTTTCCAGGTCAGTTGTTTTTTTTTTCCAATGAGATATTTCATATTGTGTTCCATTTTTTCATTCTTTTGGTTTTATTTTGTGATTTCTTGGTTTCTCAGAAAGTCATTAGCTTCCATCTGTTCCATTCTAATTTTGAAAGAACTATTTTCCTCAGTGAACTTTTGAACCTCCTTTTCCATTTGGCTAATTCTGCTTTTGAAAACATTCTTCTCATTGGCTTTTTGAACCTCTTTTTCCAATTGAATTAGCCTATTTTCCAAGGTGTTATTTTCTTCAGCATTTTTTTGGGTCTCCTTTACCAAGGTATTGACCACTTTTCATGCTTTTCTTGCATCTCTCTCATTTCTCTTCCCAGTTTTTCCTCCACCTGTCTAACTTGATTTTCAAAATCCTTTTTGAGCTTTTCCATGACCTGAGCCCATTGAATATTTATTTTGGATGTTTTGGATACAGAGGCCTTGACTTCTACGTCTTTCCCTGATGGTAAGCATTGTTCTTCCTCATCAGAAAGGAAAGGAGGAAACATCTGTTCACCAAGAAAGTAACCTTCTATGGTCTTATTTTTTTTCCCTTTTCTGGGAATTTTCCCAGCCAGTTACTTGACTTCTGAGATTCCTTTCCACACCCACCTCACCTCCAGATCCACCCAGCTAGAGCTTGGGGTCTGAGATTCAAATGCTGCTTCCCAGCCTCAGGGCTTTCAATGGGGGCGGGGCTGCTATTAAGTGAGAGATTAAGTTCTGTTGCTCAGGTGGGGGTAGGGCCGCCTCACAGGGCTCAGTTCCCTCAGAGGGTTTATGTGGAGACCTTCAATAATGGATCTGAGCTCCTGTCTACTTTGGGAGCGCCTGTCTGCTACTGTCTCTGCAGCTGCATCCGGAAGGGGCCTGAGTTATAGAGATACCCTGCTCCCCTCTTGGCCAACCAGTCTCTCTCACTGACCTGTGCGCCTGTGGGTGGAGGGAACTGCATGACTGCTGGAGATTCTGTCCCTGAAGTCTGCTCGGATCTGCTCCTCTTGGTGCCACATGGCCAGGGCATGGCTGGGCTCTGCTCCAGTCCCGTGCGCGACGGACCTTTGGTGTTGGTTTTTCAGGGCTCTCTGGAACAGAAATCTCCTCCACTCCATTGTTCTGTGGCTTCCATTGCTCCAGAATTTGTTAGGAGTTCTTCTTTACAGATATTTTATAGGCTGTGGTTTTGGAGCTAGTGTATATGTGTCTTTCTACTCCACCATCTTGGCTCCTCCCCCCCCAAGTCTCTACTTTTAAGAAATCTAAAGACTGATGGCAGGTATCACAGAGGAGGGGATGGGAAAATGAGCAATTGAAATTCTAAGCGATAGCAGATTCAGTTGAAGAATTTGGAGTTAAAATAGCAAAAAAAAAAAAAAGTTAAAGGGACAAATTGATTTCCTAAAAGTAATATAGGTTCAAAACTTGTAGGCAAAATTTCATGGTTAAAAAAGGAATTAAACTTTTGTGAGGCTAACACAACTTAGGAGTCAGTGTGCCTTTTTCCTTCCTGAGTGAACGCTATTCTAGTTTTCTAGAAGATACAAGAAGCAAAGATTGCTTTTTGTCTCTTTAAGGTTTCTACTCAGGTAGCTAGCTCTGGACCAAATAGACAACGAGGGGTGGGCAACCTGTGGCCTCAATGATACATGTGGCCTTCTACATCCTCAGCTGCAAACTTTTGACTGAATCCAAACTTCACAGAACAAATCTTCTGAATAAAGGATTTGTTCTGTAAAACTTGGACTCAGTCAAAAGATAGATCCCAAGGACATAGGCTATACATGGCCTTGAGGCAGCAGGTTCCCACCCCCCTGAACTAGATACTTATAATGCAAAAAGGGAAATCAATTCAAAAACATAAAGAGACTTTTGAGGAAGAGGAAAGGCAGTGAAGATTTCAACATATTAATCTGGAAGCACCCTTTTTGGTAACACTTTAACTTGTGAAAACCAACCTGGGGTTTGGTTGCTCAATAATAGTATTTATTTCTGAACGGGGCAAAAGGAGGAATTCCAATGGGACTGGCTCCATTGCAACAACTTTTTCGCTTATTGACTTTCAATGTCTTGTAAGTAATTTTTATTCTAGGAAGACTCCTATGTGCCTAGGAATTTTTGTACCTTGGACAATCATCATAAACCTCATGTTTGGCAAGTGGCAGAAAAAAGTAAGACAGCAGATACCCTCCCGAGGGGGTGACAAGAAAAGGTGACTGAGATACTGAAGGCAGGCTGCCCCTCCTAACCTATAGGGATTGGGCCTTTGGCAACTTCACTTTTAAACTACGTATTTTTTGATAACCAGGTTTGTTTCTTCTATGGGTGTGGCAGAGGTTGGAATGTAGTGTTAAACGTTGTAAAAACAGATACTTTTGAGAAGATGTCAACACCTTAAAAAACAAAAACAAAAACCTACAAATGTAATAACATTAGAACTGAAACTAGTAATAGAGACTAACTACCTAACCATCTTGTTTATAAGATGAGGAAACAGATCTTGAATCAGTGTCAGAACAGAGATTAGCTTTCAGTGCTTGTCATCCATGTTGTTGAATTTTGGCTTTCTTAGGGAAATTGGAGACCACGCTTGTAAGGCAGAAAGTCTAGCTCTCCTGACTCAGGGGAAAATCAAAAACCAAAAACAAACTTCTAAGCAAGGAGGGAGGCCCTTCAGACCTTCCTGTACATACCCTCATACCCTTGCCCCAAACTTTAACATTTAAGTAACTTGAGAGGGGAAAGTTTTGATAAAAAGAGATATTGCGTGATAGATGAGATAGAGGCATTGCTAGGAAGGCATGATATGCAACAGGGACTCAGGGGCTCAGGGTTTGAGGATTCTCCCTGCCTTGAAATGCCTGAAGTGTTTCCCCTTCCTCTTTTCTTGAGCCATCTGTGAAGAACCCCTAGGCCTAGGAAACACCCCCTTGCGCCTTCTTGGAGCAACTCCTTACCTGCAGGGTCCTGGCATCTCTGAATTGTTCCCTTGCCTCACAGTGAGACCTGTCAAACATTTAACCAGCTCCCAGGAAAGTTAGAGCAAGGGAAAGCAAAACTTTAGGGGAATACAGGGTTGCCAGAAATAGAGACAAAAATATCAGGGAAGCTCAGAATGTGCGTTTGATTTGTTGACTAAGAGATCATTGGCAAGTTTGTAGTGAACAGTTTCAGCTGAATTTTCAGTTGCAGTCTGAAGTCAGGCTGCAGAGAGTTTTGAAGACAGCAAGAGGAAAGGAAATCCAAGACCAAAGCACTGATTTTAGACAACCTTGAAGGAATTCATTCAGGAAAGGGAGGAGAATGGGAGGTTAGTTAATACAGATGGATGGACAATAAGAGCTTAAGGTAGAGAGAGACATCAGTATGTTTGTAGGCAGAAGGGAAGCAACGAGTAGAGTGGGAGAGATCGTAGATAAGTGGGACAATGGGAATAACAGAGGGGCGGAATGCGGAATGTGTTAGCATTAGCACGGAGAAGGAATGCCTTTTCATGTGTGACAAGGGTGAAGGAAGAAATAGTGGGAGAAAGTCATCTAAATCACATGAGATGAGGAAGAAAGAGAGGATGCTATCAGGGAATGCCTTCATTTTTTTCCTTTGTAAAATATGAGATAAGGTTCAGAGCTTGGGGTTTGGGGAGGAACCATGGAAAGTTTGCAGAGGATTAAGGAGATTTGGAAGAGCTGTTGTCATTATTGATATAGTGAATTTATCAGGGAGATATAAAGGAATTGTCTTGCTACAATCAGCTCCCAATTGAGTTTATGCAACACAATTTGGACCCAGTCAACAAGGTTCAATGATTTTCTCAATCTTCCTTTAGCAACAAATGAGTAGTGATGATGGCAGAGGTGGGAGCAATCCAAGGCCGAGATTTGACAGGGTGACATTTTCAGTAGAATCCATGGGCAAGAGATTTAAAGTAAGGAGATAGTATTGGGCTGAAGTGGTTCACCATGGAGTCTAACTACAGAAGGGAGAATCAGTGATGGCCTGGGAAAAAATTAAGGGATGGAAGGGTTGAGTGTCATGGAAAGGAAGAAGAATGGGGTTGGAGGTTGCAAAGCAGAGAGAAGTGAAATGACTGTAGACTGTGATGATAAAAAAACATTTCCAAGTTTGTGATTATGGCAGTCCATCCTAAACACCAGCTCTGCCTGACCACAAGGCCCTGTGCCTGCTTTCCTCTTTAGAAGAAAACAGCTCTTTTATCAGTATCCATTTTGATCCCTTATTATTACTTTTCTAGGTGGAAAACAGCCTAGAATTTGTTCTTCTGCAGAAGCCAATGACTTGGAGAACTTCTGAAGAGAGGGGCATTATTTGCCTCTGCTGTTAGAGGGTAGTCTATGAGTAGATCACAAACTCTTAACTTTCATCAGACTTTAGACCTCAAAGTCTGCTCTTCTGTCAGCTTTTATGTGTTCTTTTGAAGCTTCACCCTTGTCATAAGTGTGAACATAGACATGAGCTAAGCTGAATGTGATCTGGTTTATGGTGTATATAGATGAACATGTCAGTTTGCAAAAAGACCTATCTAATAAGAACTTGTCAAGTTTGTTGTGGTGCGTGGTCAGTCATTTCAAGAGTATCTGCAAGGAAATAAATGTTTTGCCCATTTCCTTTTCCAGTTAACTTTACAAATAAGGTACTGAGATAAACAAGGTTAAGTGACTTACCCAGGATCCCATAGCTTGTAAAGCCTCTAAGAGCATATTTGAACTCAAGTCCTACTGACTCCATGGCCAGTGTTCTATCCATTACACCATCTAGCTGCCCCTATTTCAAACTGATCCACTGGAAATTTGGTGAAATATTTAAATCCATTTAAATGAGAAAAAAAAAAAGAATTAGGAAAGTGTCAACATACTTGAAAAGCAGGTAATTAGCAATGCAAATGTCAAATTACTACTGGTTTATATTAAGCAGAAGAAACAAAACAAAGAATCTTGTGAGACAATCAGGCCCTTAGTATTTTATAGAGGGATGAGTCAAACTCATTAAAGCAGATCAGGGGCATCTATTTACAAAGGGCAGATTTCTGAGCCTAAGCCAGAGAAAAATGGAAAGAGAAACTAACTCCTCTGTCTCTTTTACACCGAAGGTGATCTTGAATTCTTTATTTTTAAATGCACCTGTGGTTTCATTGGTTTTGGAACCTCACAGTGATTAAACTTTATCTCCCCAATACATTCTCTAATTCACAGTCTTGGAGAGTTTTCTGAAGTCCTGAGAGGTTAAGTTAGCTTAACCCAGGGTCCCTTTATGGATATGTGTTAGAATCCCTCTTACCTAACCCTTAGTCATTGAATCAGTGTTGCCTCAGACAAACTGAGATCTGGCAAAGACCTTAATTTGAAAAGGCTCAGGTCTACTGCATCCTGGGACATCACAGGTCATCTTAACTCTTGACGTGCGACTGGACTCTGATGACTCTAGAGGAGAGTTTGTGCCAAAGATTTTGTGCATATTTCTCTCACTTAAATCTAATTCACACAAGGCAAGGCATCATCCTTGTTATTTCATCAGTCCTCTTAGAGAACAAAGGACAAACAATCATAAATAAGCAAAAAATGAGACAAACCATAAAGCCAAATTGTCCTCTCTCTGAACTGACTCTCCATACAATACGCCATGTTGTAACTCACATTTTTTTTTTGTCTGACAATAAATATTTGTGAGAATTGTCAGGTGCCTTAGAAATAGTGATAACCACTTACCTTTAAATTGTCATGGAGAATCTTGAGCATTAAAGTGTGGCTGAAAATCTGTCTCACTCTCCTGGTGTCTTTCTCACTGCCTTCAATACGCATAGCCATTTTCTTTTGTGGTAAATGCTGAGATCTGTAATTGAGGCCAGGATGAGGTTCATTGATGTAACAAACCATTAGCTAAAAACAGTCATCCTGTCAATTAGATCTATTGCAGGCCATCAATTTATCCTGGGGTTACAAAAACAGTGCCCTAATAAATACTAGGTAATGACACTAAAATCATTGATACAGTATTCCCTTGCTGCCAATTCACTTTAATATGGATATAATAATCCATCCTCAGTACACAAGCTATTTATAAACCATAGACTACCTATTATTCATCTTTTTACCTGATAGATAGATTTGATTGGCTGCTTATTTGAGTGGCCAGCAAGATCACCACTATTCCTGAAACAGCCTTAAAAACCCATAGATCTTTCACTAAATGCTGAGTAGTTTAAGGTGAAATTCTTTCCTTTATCTTCCCTTCCTCCTCTACTTTCCTTACCTGGATGACTTGTAGAAACAAATAACTACTTGGAAATTTAAAGGTTATCAATACTAGACATTTCTTTTTAGATTGAAAATGTCAAATTTCCCAAGTGATTTTGATTAGTCTATATAGCAAATGACCAAAGAGATTAGAGTTTCCTTAAATGGACAGTAGAATTCTAAATTGGCTTTGCCCTTGACCCAAAGCTGATGCTGTCAGAAAAGACTTGGCTTGTAAGAAGGCAGGATTCACATGTTTGTCCTATTCAGTAGAGATCATCAGTCTGTAGCTGTAATTGCTACAAGCAAACCGATGGCATCTCATTATATGTGCCTTGCCTCCTTGGCCTCAGAGGATACTATAGTAAAACTCACCATGATTGTAAGTAATTAAAAGAACACATTCATCACCAAAGCATTACAATTACCATAATAAGTTGGAAAACTGTATCATCATTTTAATGTATTGATGAATAAAATATCATTAGGCCTAGTGAAAATAATATCTTAATTATTTCAAATAGCCTAATGACTAAATGATATATTAACTAGTTTTGACATCCTACACAATAAATATAAGCCAAAAGCAGTTTAGTGTCATGTAAAGGGTCCTGCTCTCAAAATCAGAAGACAAGGATAGATTTGAGTTCTTGCTCTGGCCCTTCTCATGTGGTATAGGGCAAATTACCTTTTCTCTTTGGTCTTCAACTTTCTCTAAAATGGGAATAAAAATACCTTCATTTTCAAGGTATTTACAGGATAAAGTAAAAAAAAGGATAGTGCTTTGTAATTCATAAGGTATTATAAAATATAAGTAGTTATTGGTAATATCTACTTGTACTAGAGTGGATAGTAACTATATTATGTCATTCTATTTATTAATCACACTCCAGTTATTCAATAATTATTTTTAATGAGCCAATAATGAGAGTAATCAATCCTAACGAGAGATGTCATAAAGATTACTTTAAACATTATTCTCCACTATATGATGAAGATACTAATACTCACATTTATAATACTTTAGAGTTCGAGATGGTATTTTCTCTCTCTTATTCTTTCTTTTCCCCTCTCACTTCTCTACTCTCCCTGTATTTCTCTGTTTCTCTCTGTTTCTGCCTTGCTTATAATTTGATTTTAATAAAAGTCTTGTAAAGATAAGCAACATGAACATTTTACTATGAGGATACTTAAGCTAAGTGAAATGATGGAGCTAGTGGTACTATTGTTTGAGTCCCTGTCAAATAAATGCTGCCACCCTTATTCTTAATCATCTGGTGTTTCCTATACTTTCCCAGACTTTTATTTATTCGTTTATTTTTTTCAAGTCATTTATCTTATCTCATCTTGTTCTCTTTGATCCCTTCGTCATCTCATTTTTCTCTTCTGTAAAATAGAGTTAATAGCAATTCAAGTTAGAAGCTTACTTTGTACATTGGAAAAATTAGTACAAGACAATTGACATCAATAAACTACTTAATTTGAAGATGTAAAGCTGTCATGCTTTGTACAATGATAAATATGTTATGTGAGTAACTCAAGTTAGAATTCTGAACAAGATGGAAATCATTTGAGCTCAGATTCAGCCGTTACTTCACTTAATTTAGACCATGTGTTATTATTATCACTGAAATTCTTTTTTGGTGACTGAAATGACAGCATTGAATCAGGGAGTTAGGGAAAAGAACGAGCATTTATTAAACATCTACTTTGTGCAGGTAATTTTTTATTTGACAATATTTGAAGATGACTTCTTTTAGTGTTCTTTAAGATGTGCAAAGTGATATATTATCTTTCCCTTTACCTACCTTTACATTTCCTAAATTATCTCATTTGATTCTTCCAACACTCTCTCAGCTTTTTATGTTCCTATACTTTATCACAACTACTTGTATTACTATCCTCTTTTTATATAGGAGGAAGTTGAGTATCAGAAAAATTAAAAATAACTTGTTCATGGGCACACAGGTAGAAAGTATCAAAGGCTATATTGGAACTGACATTCCCTACACTTCTGGTCAGGAAGACAAGTCTTTCTGACTTCAGGCCCAGCACTCTATCCACTATGCCATCACTGTGACACACACACACACACGTACACATACACACACATACACACACACGATGCTTACTGAGGTTTCTTGGTATATAGGAATCTCTGTTGTCAACATCGATCACATAGGATTTTTAGCATTTTTTTTTTTTTGTTTCTATGTTTAATTTCTAACCCGTGTAAAAGAACGTGACATTTCCATCTGCCCACAATGGCTTGAGCAGTTCAATTTTTCAGACCTTTTCCTTCTCAATCATTACCTCCTCTAAACTAACTTTATAACCTCTCAATTTCTAAACTATGAGTAACTGAAGCCATTTCTAGTTGTCTTTATTCTATTTAGAAGCTGTCATTTCTAGATAGTTTCGTCTTTTACAGATTTATTTTAAAAAATCTTTTAACGTTCTTCCAAATTCTGTCACAATATTTAGACATAAAGACAATAACCCTGACTTCCCACTGAATAACTGTCCATTGTATATCAGGCTGACTTCATCTTGAAATTCAATGGTTTCAAAATGAAATTGAATTAATAACTTCAAAAATATTAAGATGTGCCTACTCTATGAAAAACACCAGCATCCTGCTGGGAGAAATACAAAGATTAACTTAGATCCACGATCTGCCCTCAAGGAACAGAGAGTTATTATAAATAATAATTCTATTAACAATTAATGATTAGTACACAATATAAAATGTAAAATATAACATATATGTGTTTTAGATATGGTATGTATGTTATTTATAATTTATAGGATATATTAAATATGTCAAATCTATAAATAGTAAATGAATAGAAATTATAACATGTTAATTAATCATAGCATGCAAAATAATTAATTTGTTTAATTTTATTTATTAATATATTAATTATACACATCTAAAGTAAGTATTAATAATAATAGCGATAATTGGCATTTATATATCATTTAAAAAGCATCTTATATATGTTCTCTTTTGATTCTTACAACAACCCTGTATTAGTCAATTTTACACATGAAAAACCTGAGGCTAAGAGAAATTAAGTTACTTGCTCAGGTCACATAGCCAGTAAGTATCTGAGGCAAAATTTGAAATAAGATCTTCTTTTACTTGATGTTAACAAGCAGCTAGGTGGCTCAATGGATAAAGTGCCAGACCTGGAGTCAAGAAGACTCATCTTCCTGAGTTCAAATATGGTGTCAGACACTTACTAGCTGTCAGCCCCAAGGTAAGTCACTTAAGTCAGTTGCTTATCTGTAAAAAGAGCTGGAGAAGGAAATAGCAAACCACTCCAGTATCCTTGTCAAGAAAAATCCAAATGGAGTCATGAAGAGTCAGACACAACTGAAAAATGGTTAAACAGTGACAAAGCTTCACATGAGACCAATAGTTAAATAGCTCTCATCACTCTACAAATTCAGGGTGTGCTCTTGTTTCTCTCTGTCTGTCTCTCTAAATTTACTCTGAGGTAAAAGAAAAAAAAATCTGCCCACATCATAATAAAGAGATTAGAATACATAATATCTAAGGCTTTTTACAATTCTTAAAATCTGTTATTTTAATGCTTAGAGCTTTTGCACTAAAGATTAGAACTAGTTGGGTCATACTAGTCTAGAAATTTCATAGGGAGCATATATAATTATATTTTATAGCACATGTGATTTTTAAAAAAATTATCCACACCTATCACTAACATTAATAATCAAGAGTTGTGTCTTGACGTTGTTGTCTTGAGTTATGTCTATGTGTGTCCTTCCTTTTGAAACTGTTTATTCACATAAAAGAGTAAAATCAAGCAGAAAAAAAAAAATATTGAATTTTATTCTACCAAGGAATTTGGAGAAGACTGTCTGTGGCTTAGGAATGGTGTCCCCTCTTTTCTCCTTAGTATTTACAGCCTTTAAATTGGTGTTGTCTGTGAGGGTTTGTGCATGGTTGTCAAGTACGCTCAGTGGCTTACCTCATTTAATGCTTTCTTATAAGTAGATATCTTTTTTCTTTTATCATTTGTATTACAATGCCATGAATTCATTCTAATTTGTCTAGTTGTCCGATAGAATGGTATAAATGGAGGAAAGTATAATCTTTCCCTGGAAGTCATTTGTCTCCCTACTTATCTTTCTCTGTGTGTATACAATCAACTCAGTGATTTGCACTGTTCAGGGTGGGGAGGTGGGGAGAATGTGCCATGGATAATCCAAAAGTAATTTGCAGCAGATTTACCTTCCTGATTTGCTTTAGTTTGCTTTCCCTGAACACACACCAATTGAGGTGGGGTGGGAGTTGGAAAGTACTCAGAGGAGGCGGGCAGAAACCTCTGCCTTCTGTGCCCAGTGGCAGAAGAAAAACCTAGTTAAGGTTTTCTGTTTTTATTATTAAATTGCTGATACAGTATACATATGCAGATAATTGAGAGCTGACTTTATAATGAAAGACTTCTTCCTTTTGCTGAATAATGGAATATATTGTTCTATTTTGGTTACTGCATTACAAACCAAACAAAGGTGTCAAACTGTCAGCCCTAGGTTTCCTTCAGTGTTATAGATATGGCAGGATAAAGGACAAATAAGAATCTGTCCATAGCTATTTAAAATTGTTTCCATTATGCATTACTTACTTGCTGGGCCTAACCTGTTCTGCAAATCAGGCTTGTTAACACACAGTTGATTTCTTGGTGTGGACAGGCTTTTGTTTATTCCCTTCATAAGGTTTTTTCCTACCATCCTCCTGAATATTTCACTGCCCTCATGTTTATGGCACATTGCAATTTGGTGTCATTTCTACATTTCATTGCTGGACTGTTTACTCCATTTTCCATGCCAATAATGAAGATGCTAAAATTCCAGACCGAAATCAGCCCCTCCTCAGTGGCAGCTCCTGCCTCAATCCTTGCTCTCTCTCTTGCCATTTATCATTACCTCTTGTTTACAGTCCTTCAAATGGTTTTCAGACCATCTGAGAATAATCAGATCCAAGGCAATTTGAATTCATTTTCCAAGTCAGATTTCATGAAGCACTGTATTAAATGCTTTATGAAAATCCAAGTATATTACTTGTAGTGCATTCCCTTTATTCATTAATTTCATAATTCTATCAAAAAGCAATCAGATTTGTCTGGAATGATTTATTCTTTATAAATTCATATTGCTTATGTGTTACTTCCTCATAGGTACTCTTGTGGTCCTTTATGTACATACAGATGTTTCGTCTTAATGATTTGATATTAGTGAGAACTGTGTTAGACTCAGTAGATACTCATTTTTCTAGGATTTTATTCATATATATATATGCATATGTGTACACATGTGCATATATATGTATATATCCATATGCCTATTCTAAAAATTATCTAAGTTATCTAGTCCAATCCATTTAGAGATAAGGAAACCATAACCTAGGAAAATTGAATGCTTTGACCAAGGTTCCATAGACCTGGCGCTAAATATTAGACTAGAATTCTTTTTCATGTGTGGCTCTATTCATTACTTTTGAATTTAAGTATTTTAAAATAAATATTATTCTGTCATTTGACAATTTAATAGTTTTTGAAAATAAGTATTAGTTTATCTAATTATCTATTTATTTATATTCTCTCTTCCAAAGAAAATCCTATAACTTCTCCCTTACCCTTCACAGATTTCCCTAAATAACTGGTGGTAAAGTAAGAAAATATGCCTTTTCAACTAGATGCTTAATGAATATTTGTTGAATGAAAATTTTTGATAGATTTACCATGTTATAAAAATCAATATTCTATATAAATATAAAAGTCTACATATAGCATATTATATACAAAATACAAGTGGTGGTTTTATTTTTGAGGCATATTATAATTCCTTTCTCAAATATAATGATTTCTGAGAAAAATCTGTCATTTTTGTTTCTCCATTTTCCCCTCTGTTTTCATTTGCCTTTCTTATTATAGTATCATTTTTAATATTGACAGAGATACATTAAACAGTAAAATCAGCTTTTTGCCTTTTTAACAACACAAAATATCTTGAAGGAAATTGAGCATTTAAGAAATATGCAAGTTGACATGTCAGCTTTGAACAGAATATATGTAAATTAAGTTAATATGTATCTACATAATCTTAAATCCACAGTGAGGAGTTATATTGCAAGGAATTCTAGTCAATTCCACCTGCAATATAAAATTCTTTCTTTTAAAAGATCACAGTGATTATCCATGACTCATCCAAATGGATGGCATTTAGTGGTGGGGGGGAGAAATGATTCCATAAATGTGAAAAAAAAACACCTACCCTTTTTTTAAAATCTTCAAGAGAATCATTCTTTAATACTATAATTATTCTTTGAAACCTTTTGGAAAGGTACATGGAAAATTCTTGGCTATAATTTGAGCCTCTGTGAAAGATGTGACAATTCTTTATGTCTCAGGAAAGGTAAAATCTTCTCGGTGAAAAGAATGACAAATCTAAAGTGGCTCCAACTCAAAAGCATTGCCATCACATAAGTAGAGCCCAGAATGAACAAATCCTGTTGTATTGCATTAGTGGAAACATGAGGGGATGTTCAAACAGTTAGCTTTAGCTCCAGTGATGACTTCTGTCATTGAGTCAATAAATGTGTTAAAGTCATGCACAGTAGGAGCCCAAGACCTTAAGCTTAAAGTTATAACTAAGCAGAAGATGAAAGGCAGGTTATGAAGTCTTTGCAGGACTTGAAAGTGATTTGTCCTCTGAAATAAGTATGGTGTCATTAGATGATTTTCTCCACTTCTTCAACATAGCCTATTACTCTTGGCTTATATCTAATTAAATTAAAAACAAAACAAAAGAAAACATCTTTGCTTCTTCCCATGCTCTGTCTGAACATTGCAGAAAAGGGAAAATGCTAAAGAATTCATTTCAACACGATTCTTTCTGCTTGTTTGCATCTCCCATATAGTCTATATTCAATTACAAGTCAGTGGAATTTTCTTTCCCACCCCCACCCCATTTCTTTGCTAAAGGTATGATTTATAGAAAATGTATCTGCTTAATCAACATAACCTTCGGCAGTTATTTGAAACCCTGAATTTAAAAGTCCTGAATGTCAGAAACATTTTATAGCTTGTATGAGAGTCTGTGTCCTGAGGACAGATATAAAGAAGAGGTGGGCTGATGTGGGGTAGACAAATAACATCCAAAGCTGATTCTGTGTTGATATTTCGTATTTTTTTTTTATTGTTGTAAACTGAATAGACCATAAAGAATGCTGTAATCCTTAACTTACTTATCAAAAGATGATAAAATACCCAGCATTGTATTCAACATCAAAAAACTGGTTTATGACATGGCAGATGAGATATTCTTGTGATGTATTTTGCCATTTTATCACTTCTGATGGGAAGGGGATCTCCTAAAATAACTCTCAAGGGTTACACACATTCTGAAACATAGAAACTAAAGACCATGATTTTTTATTTTGTTTTCCTAGGCTTATATTCTAATGCTTTGCATGAGTTTTGAACACAGGAGGTAGTTCCTAGCTATTTAACTGTATTTCTTCCAAAAAAAAAAAAAATGAGATGCAACTGAAGAGTAATCTGATTATTTGTGAAACTTTTGGAGGTTGATAGGCCATCTTGGGTCATCAAAACTTTGAAGATTTTTTTCTTTAAAAGCATATAAATTGTCATTAAAATGTAGCTCATAGCAGAGAGATATTTATAATTTGTGCCAAGTCCAAAGCTTAAGAGTGTCTAGAAAGATCTCTCTCTCTCTCTCTCCCTCTCTTTCTGTTTCTCTTTCTCTCTTTCATTCTCTCTCAGTGTACAATTATCATTATCTTGAAAAGATTTATTAAGTATGTCCATAGATGCCTTATTCTTTCTTTACTTTTGTTAAAAAGAATAAAACCTGAAGATACCCATGTAGTGTTAATTTCCTATTGTATAAAGAGGCAAGTTCAAACCATGACTGATGAGTTCAATAGAAAATACTTAGAGTTTTACAAATCTGTGGAATTTAGATCAGTAGCCTAGAGGCCATTTTATAAAATTAGATGCACATCTATTGTGTTAGGACTATTTTGGTTTTACCTAGGATTATAAGGCGGAGGAAAAGAACCATAGACTTGACTTTAGAGTGTCAAAATAAGTGTAACAGGAGAATGCTGGATACATTTCTTTTCATGGTCACCAAAAGAAAGGCTTATTTTTCAAACTATATTCTGTTTGCATATACCCTACTTTCTTTAAATAGTATAATTTGTTTGCTATTAAAAAGAGGTTTAAGAGTACAATGGAAAAAGAACCTAATCTGATGAAACATTGATTTTCCTAATAATTGCAACTATATCTCTTGCATGATCTACTGTGTCTTACACCTACATTTAAATTGATTAGGTGGTTAAATTGAAATCTGTTTAAAGACATCAAGAAAACATGAAGTTTTTCTTTCAAAGGACTTTAGTCAGAAAAGTTTTTAAAGTTGATTTTTTCTGCATGTAGTTTGGATTTACCTTTATAGAGTCACTCTTTTTGGATTTGCCCCCTCCCCTTAAAGAATGAGAAAACATTTAAATTATTTCTGGTTAAGAAGAGTGGAATCTTTTGCCACAGAACAAAGCAACAGAGGCCCACTCTGGTGAACTTGGTCTCATTAGCATTTTGTTCTCAACCATTCATATGGTAATGTTGAGGAGTTACAATTGGTTAAGTACAAATATATCCCATCCCACTGACTAATAAGATGTTCTTCTACTAAAACTAAATCCGGTATTCCTTCCCTTCCCTTTCATATCACATCAGTTCTTCAACTATATAAAAATATTACTACATAAAGCCATTGTTGACAAATATTTACTGACTTGTTGAAATTGTCCTAGGCACTAGAATATATAAAGTATTCTGAATTGATTCAACATAAGAGATTCATGAAAATATGCAGATGGGCAAAATGAAATGGCCCTTTCATATACTGTAGTGTGTATTTGCAGGATAGGATATAAAGATTTGTTTTATTTAAATACACTTGACAATAACTAGATCAACTAATATAGATTTGTCAAAAAAGATTTCAAGCAATGAACAGTTATCTCATTCTTTATATTTCTAGAGTACCAAGCTTGTACCACTTAAGTGTCATTCATTATGCATTTCTCTCTATTATAGACATATGTCTTACTCATGAGATTCTAAGTTCACTGAAGGCAGGGATTCTTTCTTAGACATCTTTGTATTCTTATTATCCTTTGCACCCAGTGTATACTCAGTGCATGCTTATTGAGGAAGTAAATAAATTACAACTGAAGTAATCAAAGATCTTTATTGTAGAATATTTTTAAAAGGAATTCAGTGAAATTATTTTTAAGTCCATGACATAAATAAATGAGAAGAATTTCAGTGCTTATTGTATGACAATCACTATATCATTAGATTGGGATATAAGAGATGGAGATCCCTGTCCTCAATGAGCTTAAATTCTATTCAGATTAGATAGCAAATATTGTGTCTGTTTTCCTTCATTCTAGAAGGAAATGGACCAAATGAACATCACTATGTTGAGGTCAAGGTACAGTGTGTCCAACTGTGGTTGATCAGATCAATAAAAGCTTGGACGCCTCTACCACAGGTTGAGTACAAATAGTGCATATGGATATTTGGAGTAGAGATATCTCCATATTTGTGCTCTCACTTTTCTTTTGAGCTACTACAGTTCTGCTTTGCTCATCAAGGATATCACCTTCTTTGATGTGAGCAAGCCATGCTAGATGCCTGTGCTGAGCTCTCCTATGTCAAAATAGATTCCAAAGTTCTTCAGAGAGATCCAGAGAGTGTCCTTGTATTGCTTCTTCTGATCTCCACGTAAGCTCTTCCATGTAAATTCTCTGCAAATATACTTTTGGTATTCAGATAATGTGGCCAGTCCATCAGAATTGTGCTCTCCACAGTAAAGTGTGAATGTTTGCCAGTTCAGCTCAATAAGGGACTTCAGTTTGGGGTACCTTATCTTACCAGGTGATCTTCAGACTCTTCCTAAGACAGCTCAGATGAAAGTGGTTCAGTTTACTGGCATGGTACTGTTATTCTGTCTAGGTTTCACAGGTGTACAACAATGAAGTCAACCCAATGACTCCGTAGACAGTCTAATAACTGTTTTCTCCCATACTTTCCTTTT